>JAEAOA010000241.1:600000-982500 GCA_016746295.1 Potamilus streckersoni
ATAACAAATTCAAGGGATGTGTTCGAACCTAAATCTATTCGTCTCTCCCACCCACTCTACCCAACCCCGTGGTGTATCGCGGTATCCAATCTTTCACCTGCGTGCAACTTTGTTACGTCATCAAAACTATTGGAGGAATTTATAGATTATATTGAAAGATTATGAATGTTGATTATAAGATGCTTTGAAAAAGAATCCATCCTTTACTTATCAAGTTTCACAAACCTATGAATGTTTATTGAATGTGTGATTATCGTTATTTCTAAAAGATATCCTAATGTATCGATATAGCATGACAGAGAAATTTAGCCAAAAGACATATCAAGGCCTAGAAGTACTCTTATTTTTCTTACTTTTGCTTTCAATATAGAATTATTTAATCTTAAGATAAACTTTTCTGACCAAATTAATACTTCTACTACTCGATGTCACAAAATCTGCAAACTATTGCATTTATTTACTCTCAAAACGAACTCTTTTACTCAAAGATACAATATAAAGTGTTTATATATCATTAATCATAATGTTGATTTATATATTCAAATAGCTAAATAACTAATATTCTTGCGTACTGCATTAATAATAATAATAATAATAATAATAATAATAATAATAATAATAATAATAACAATAACAATAAAAAATTATTATTACTAATTATTAAAAATTATTCTTGCGTACTGCATTAATAATAATAATAATAATAATAATAATAATAATAATAATAATAATAATAATAATAATAACAATAAAAATTATTATTACTAATTATTAAAAATTATTATTACTAATGCAGTACGTATTATTATTATTATTATTATTATTATTATTATTATTATTATTATTATTATTATTATTATTATTATTATACAAAGCTTGTGAGGAAGTGTTTATTTGCGAGGAATAATTTCATGCAAAAGTTTCATCCCAATAATTGTATTTATATGCTTAGAAATATATTTGACCTATGTAAATCACTAATGTCTTAAATCTGTAATATACATACTTTAATAACCATTTCCGTCAAAATCTCTTTTCTTAAATAGGTGATATGCAATATGTGCAGAAGCTGAATTAATTTCTACAATGTGAAGAATTAGTTTTCACATTAAAATTGTGATTATTTATTCTATACAACGGTTAAATTATCTAAATACAATCAATAAATATTTGCTCTTAGAAAAAATTTAATTTAGCTATGACTAATTGTTTTTCATTCAAAGATACCTTACCCGCCACCAGCCCAACTAATGCGAAGACCACAAACAGATTCATTGTACAGCCAACACTGGTTTCTTGAATCGAGAGATATATATCTTATATAGCATTGGCAGGGTCAAACGAAGGGAAGGGATTTTCTTATCGGAAGAGTTGAATATCGAAACATCCCAGTACTCAGACATCACGATTTCCATGAGGAAGAGATAAAACATGCACCAACCTTAGGCCGAAACCGTGCAGTGTCTCTGTCAGTTTCGCAGCGCAGACATAATTAGAATACATTCCACCTATTAAAACGACACCCGTTCATTAAGATACATCGCCACATGAAAAGACACATGTTTATTTAAACATTACGTGAATATGAATTAGTATTAATGGTATTATATGTTGCAAATTTCATAATCATTAGTTGAAAAATGACGTAATTATTCACAATCCGTATGCTAAATTGTGTCACTCCGTTGAAGGATAATGTATGTCCAGATTATATGTCGGTGATAATGTTACGGTTAATAGCGCTTTTAACAGCAGCATTAGTCACTGATTCAAGGGTAACCGCATGTGTTTCACTGTAGCGCGTTCATATATTAAATAACTGTCCGATATCGTGGTGTTTTAATTGTGTCATGAACACAGATCTAGCGAAAACATGTGTTAGCATATCGAGATGAAATAGCTTATCGTTTTTTTTTTCTTTTTTGTTTCTTTAAGTGCGAAGACATCTTCGGAACTATTAAAACTGCTGACTCCAAAACATGTTGATGAACAACAGATGTAAATATGTGTTAAAACAGAAGTACTATTAAGGCATATTAGTAATATAGGGCACTGAGCGGTCATAAAGGGTCATAACATTATGTCCGTAGGTTAACATGCTATGCTGGGGACACTTTAGGGGCATAACATGAACTCCAATGTTAAAATTATTCATAGGTTTAACATGAGATGGTACTATGCTGTTTTATGAGACATGTAATGCTAGCATGGAATATGCGATAGGCCGTTTCCATGTTGAAAAGGATATAAGGTAAAAATGTATAGGGCCAAGCATACTAATCCAAAACATACCCTAATGTTCAGTACCTATTTTTATATATTATCCAGCACACACCATACTATTCAACGAAAAAGGTGATAGTATTTATACACACACTACACACACCTTACATGCATAATAGCATACTATCACACAAGCAGGCGATTGTTTAGTGTTAAAAATACACACTTTACGTACTAAAAAATGTTATCCTATACAAACAAGACAAGGGTAGGCGTGTCTATATATACAATATACCTTGCACAAACAATGCCACACACAAGCACGGCGTAATGGGTTTTAAGTTGCAGTTGTGTTACGAACACAGAAATGGACACGGACATCCACAAACATACACAAACAAATATCGGCTATGTTTTATAAATAATCTATCTGTTCTCAAGATCTAGGTGAACCAGTAAAGGGCCGCTGAATTTCTGCAACCACTCTTTCTTTGCGGTCGCACCTTCCCGATCGGGTACCGCAAGCCACACGTCGTTGTCCTACATCAAACTGTTTTCGCAAAAACAAGAAGCCTAAACCTAGTCGCTTTAGCAGCCTTCTCCCAATCTAACTCATCATCTTCAGTGGGCCAGTTCTAATCACCATTTTTCGTGTAATTTCCCGAGCCTTCATCCATTTGTACGGAGGCGATCAAATCACTTTCCCTCTTTTCCTCCGCCTTGGCTGTCTTGATATCTTCCGCTTCTTCCTTCATCACTTCCCTGACGAACTCGTTTACACTTCTTCAAGAGGTTGTCTCCCTTTTTAAATGCCGCATGTTGGGGGTAACAATCATTTCTTTTAGCCGATCCAGAAGATGCTCTGCTATCTTGATCCAACTAATGGATTTCATCCATTTTCAAACTCTACAGTGCTGACAAGTCATTCTCCTTTGCGAGCGAGTTGACAAATAGCAAGACTGACTGATGTGCGACTTGTTAATTCAAGCGCTGGATTTTCAATGGCTCTTGTGTGAGGGAAAAGGAACTACCTTCAGCACTCGTTTATGTGTAAACAACACGTATATTAATTAAAAGCCGTGCGCCTACGCATTAATTAATGCATCGAACGGTGGTAACTTAGCCCACCCGACGAGCTACCCTTACTCGGCATGCATCGAGTGCTCATTGAAGAATTAAAAATACATTAAAATTAATCGTCTCGTGTGAGCATCGTCATCCATCTGACGAAAACACAGTCCAGCGTACATGTGAGCACGGGTCTTGGGCTTTTCTTTGTGTACCTAACACAGCAGGAATAAAAATGTATGGCAGCGACAAAGAAAGCAAACGTAATACAGGCTATAGACCCCAAAGTTCCACTGAAGCTTTGAAAGTCAGGGACATCTCTTATCAAATTCTGACCAGTAATCTAAGTAGTTCCGTTTCCTGTTGCCAGTTTGTATAAGGCAAATTTATAATTAGAATCACGATCCGATCAAACAACTGACTTTTCTGATTTTACCTGAACCACTAGGTTCACCAATGAACACCGTGTCTCCCTACCCTCTACTTTGACGATCAAGAGTTTCGCCAATAACTTTAAAAACGGACGATGCAGCCATAAAAAATGTTTAGAATTTTTATTCAATTAACGACACAACACATTTTTATACAATGTTTACACGTTTAACATTTGGAAAGTGTAACAAGAACCAAAGATATATTTATAACTCAAAGACAGTGCAGAAAAATGAAATACGAAAGTACACAAAGAATCCATGCCTCCGTATGCAGATAAAATTATTTTCTTTACACGGACGTACACAATTTGGGTTTTAACACAACGATCTTTTCGTACACAGATAAAGTTAAATTATCGTGTGTTTGATGCACATATAGGTCATATATTGTCCACAACGAATCTGTTTATAAATGAAATCCAGGAAAAGTAGTTGCTAGCATAAATTCATCATGTCGTCCAAAATTCAATTCAAACGCGTCGTCTTGTGGAGTCATTTATTTTAACAGAAGATTAGAATATATTAAGTCATCGGTACTGTAAGTGACTTCCTTTTACAGAATTTGCTTTAATACTGATGGCAAAACTCGTGGCTTTCACATTCGTTTTTACCAGGAATGTCTTTGTGTTTGATGAAATATTCATACATTTGCTTGATTGAATACGTTGGTATATGATAACGAAGAAATTCAGTAATTAGATTACCACACACCCTATACAGTGAAGGAGTTTCGTATTGATACGATACATCTTTTGAATATTTTTATTCCAGTAGGTTTGAAAGCTTTTCTTGACCTTTATTCTGCGTATCATGTCAACACCGTAGGTTGATGTCATAACATTAAAACCCACCCTGTCAGGATTCAGGTTGTCGTTACTTATTGCCTGACCATTCAAAGATCTTCAAACCAAAAGATCTTCAAACCAATAAAACCACTGGAAATGAATCTGTTTTAGTAAAACTGTTTACCTTTCTATAATCAGTGAACAATCGGAAAGCATTATCTGGTCAACTCCAGTCAGTTTTAATCGGTTTTATAATTCATTATCCAGCATATACTAAATTTGTTTTTCCAACATGTCTATTTGAGAGGAGCATTCTGTACAGTTGCTGTTTCATAAGCGTGGAATTTACAATTTCGACTTCATGGTAGACTATCTGTTCTTCTAAGAACATCTGGAAATAAGTACTCATATTCAAGTAATAACTGTTTGAGATAATTACTTTATTGTTGCTGCAAATGTGAAAGTTGCTGGTCCAGATTATTCAAAATGTCTGAATTCCCAAGAATTGTTACTCCAAAATCAAGAGTCTGATTGCATTATTTCGCTTAAATCCTCACTGTGTGGGACAGTTGCATTAATTGCATGATTAAACTAGATATTTCTATCAACGTACTCCTTTAATACATCTACATTCCAGGAGTACTATTATTATAATTTAACTAAATAATTTTCTTCTTTACTTTGTATAGGCCATAACACCTAATCTGAAGAAAATCTCGAAGAATGAGCAAAAGAGGCAGAACTTCTTCAACAGACTGGTGTGATGTGTCGAATTTTAAAAACTCTTAGAAGCTTTGTTTAAAGGAATTGTATCAAAGTCAACTTAAGTGAAGTAGAAAGGGCTAGAGATAGATGATTATTTTTCATTTCATCTCTGAACGTCAAAAGGGAATTCGTTCTAGACGAAGTAAAATGACCGAGCCAGATGCTATGGTACAAGAGAATGACATAAGACCTTTCCCCAAAATCGGCAGGGTTAAAGACGGCATCTGGCTTTAGATGATAGCTCAAAGAAAATGATTAATTACGGCATGATTAGTTGTTTAGTTTTCTTGTCACTCCAAAAATTCTACGAACAGGTTTAGGAAATAGTCTATTCCGATTGGTTAATATGGATTTATGGGCGTAACTATGTAAGAAATTAAAGGTTTTCACTTTAGGGAAATTCTTTAGTCTTAGATCTTTCGCAAGGAAAGTTAGTACGACTCCGAATTTCGTAAAAAGTACGTTTTTCGTATTGAGTAAGGGGCCGGATAGTTCTCTCAGGAGACGGACTATACGTGAGGTTCGTGGAAACATAAAGAAACGGCAAAAAGGTACGCAATCTTAGTTTCCGGATTTTAATATGTTATTTCATTTGTTTATCTATTTTGCAAATGTATTCTTGATATGATATATGTATGTATGATTTCATTTTGCAGGATTTTAGTGAAATGCTAGTCATGACATTTTATTCTTTGATTTCCTAATTATCAATTCATTTGGAGAATTGGCAAGAGTGAATGTAATTAAAATTTCATTAGATCATTTGAAAAGATTACATGTTATTGAATCGTTAATACATAGGAGTGATTATGAATTTTCATGAATGATTTAAGAAATGATGGGTAATATTTCATAGTTTATGGATTAACTCTGTTTAGAATGAGTATGACCTAACATTACATGTATACCATATACTAGTTTGTAATATTTAATTGATCACTTAAGTGTATATCTATATGCTAGTTTGTAATATTTAATTGATCACTTAAGTGTATATCTATATGATAGTTTGTAATATTTAATTGGTCGAGTAAACTATTTTAAAATAGTTAGATCTGGAGGTCTAAGCCATATGTAACTTAACAGAGCAAGAAGTCGAGTGGGGGTTACATACGGGTTCATATGGCTGAGTTGAATTTAATTGACCATCCCTAACGTGACCCGAATTAAGGTCAGAACAAGCATCGACCGTTTATGTAAACATAACAGTTAGCTAACAGAAGTTACTGCGACAGAATTTATTCCTTTTGTTTCTGATCCGAATTAACGTAAAATACAGATATACTTGGGAATGTGACCTATTGTCTATTGTGAGACATTTTTATTTATTGAAGGAAACAGCTTTCCTGGACACACATGAGGAATCCCTGAACAATCGTCGGACGGGAACACATTCTACGCAGAAATCTAAGTCCAGAAACGTTCGTTAAGTCAGAGTTAGACAGACAAGAGTCCAAGACGAAAACTAGACAAAGATCGACAAGCAGGGACGAACGGAAGTCTTGATGTCTGCATAAATTAGGTGATGAAGTCTCTCATCGTTACACTCAAAGGTCACATCCCATTGGCAATGATGATAGCAATTTAACGTGAAAGTAATTTTATATTTTAAAGAAATTTGTATTATGTTTTATTTGAGTACATGTTAGTACCATTCTTTCCTTCTTTGTAGCTAAGTCATTGATTTCTTTTCATTTTAAATTCTGTTTATAATCTGATTAAATTTTATATTTGTTCATTGAAAGGGGGCTCGTAGTGTTTATTTCCTCAATATACTTGTTCAGTGATCTGCTTCCTTCTTTCTATCTATCCACACTGGGTAAATCACATCGCGGATGTCATTCCCTAGCAACGAACCGTAGTGAAAGAGGTTGGTGTGTTTTGCACGCCGCCAATCTGTCACAACTGGAAAAGTTGTTCCATTGTCAAATCTGTGGTATCTTAATTTCACTTTTGAATTGAATTGCTGGATTCCAAATTCAAGTATAACTTACTGGAAAATTCCAGACATAACGTTTTACCCTTGATCAGATTGGACAGATTTGGGATTGCCAAATTGAGTTTTAAAACTTTTTACCAAAGCCTTAACTATTGTTTTTGCTTTAATATTCCTCAAAGGAATTGCCTCTGGGAATCTTGTTGATTCTCTAATTATGATCAACATTTTTCGACTACCTGACTTGGATTTAGGTAAAAGACCGATACAATCTACCATTATTCTGTTCAATGGTTTGCCAAATGCTCGAGTAGGTTGCAAATGAGCCTTAGATATCTTCTGACTGAGTTCTCCCAACATTTGACAAGTGTGACAAGATATGCAGTATTACAAACATCACTTTTAATTTTTAGTCTAAAGAAGTGATATAAGAGATTGTTATAAGTCTTATTAATCCCTAGGTTTTGTTATTCCATAAATGACCAGTCAAAGGAGTTTCATGAGACAGACTAATAATTTCCTGTCTGTACAATGTTTGAACTACACTTTGATAGTTTACTTACCACTTGTCACAAGCAGATGGTCTCATTTTCTCATACGAATCCCATTTTAAAGAGATAAACGAGTACTTATGTGGCTTCAGTTTCATGAATGACCATTGGAAAGAAAATAAAGATGTCAGGTTATTTTTCCTGTTTGGTGACAAGTGATTGTCGATTGTCATCCTAATTAAAATAAAGGGAATGAGTAGCTAAAAGAAGATCACTGTGATCAATATCGTATGATCCAAACGATACCTAAAAGTGACCAGATAAAAAGCCTGACCAATACATATGTCAGCTAAAGGAATATTTTCCTAATCTTTCCATTCTAAATGATCATCTTTCTGATCCAAACAATTCTTATCAATTACAAGTGGATTAACAATAACGTTATCTCCAGCTAGACCATTGCCTAGTGATAAATGAATGCCTTCAATCAGTAAAGAATACACAGTTCCTACTGTCATGGGTCCTCTTACTAAGTCTGGTGACATATGAACACAATGGAGAGACACGTTAACAAAGCCGCACTCTACTCCCTGAATAAGAACACACTCATTAAAACAAGACTTTTCAGAAAAAGACAAAGTACCTGATAATAAAAGACTCTGAGAATTTCCTGTTTCTCTTTAAATTTTAATAGGTACCATAGGCCTATTACCCAAGAGTGATATATAACCAATCAACATGAATCGTTCACAATTTGCATTTGGAATAGATATGTCGTAATTCTGTTGCTTAGGTTTTAATATGTAGGAGTCAGAAATAACATATCCTTTTTTTTTTCTTTTAATAGGTATACCTTTTGAAGAGATAAGGACGACTGATCGAATTGATCAGATATTTGATTTCTAAACGTTGTGCCAGATATAGAATGGCTTGTATTACTTTGAAATAGTTATTTTAACAGAAGACGATTGAGTGGAAGACAAAGTGACAAAAACCTGTATGATCTAAGGAATACTCGTCAGCAATACGAGCAGTATTTTATAAAGTTTCCATCTTAACGTCACAAAGGACGATATTCTTGAAATCTTCAACTAATGAGTTGTCTGAAATTTTTGTAATTTTATTAAATTTTCTTTTTCTAAGCATCACCTATCAAATAACTGTTATTTTTCTCTTCCAAATTTGATGAGTTGTTGCCGCTCCTTTTTATAGTTTCTGAACATTTGCCGATAAGCCTCAGGGACTAACTCATATCACATTAAGGTGCATTACTTAACTGAATCATAGTCTTCACTTTGCTTTACTGACAGGGAAGCACATATGTATCGGACTTTGCCAAAATGTGCATTTTTTATAATAGTCGAATGTTTTCTTGTCCATTTCAAATTTTCAAAATTAGGAAAATATTTGCATATTTTATAAAATGGGGCACTAACTTAATATTCTTAGTAATATCAAAGCTTGAATTTGTATGTAAAGTGGGGATGTACTTTTCACTTGCCAGCTCTATTTCTTTTAATCTAAGTTGACATTCCATTTCTTCATTTTCTCTTTGCATTGACATTTGTCTCGCTCGCTCCTCTTTCTTCAACTGCATTTGTGTTTGTTTCTCTCTTTTTTCTTTATCCAATAGCATTTGTTTTTTCTTCTGTAACTGCATTTGTTTTCTACTTTCTGTAACTACATCTCTCTCTCTCTTTTCTTCTCTCTCTCTCTCTCTCTCTCTCTCTCTCTCTCTCTCTCTCTCTCTCTCTCTCTCTCTCTCTCTCTCTCTCTCTCTCTCTCTCTCTCGCTCTCCAAATGCATTTGCATTAGATTCTCCTCTTTGTCCATTGCATTTTCCTTTCTTTTTTCTATTTATCTAATTGTATTTGTTTATCTTCTTTCCTTTTCTGAAGCTCAAGTCTTCTTAACTTTCTTCCATCTTACAATTTGATTTTAATTTCTTTACTTTTATGTTATAGATTGATACTGAGTTACTGATCAAATCCAAAGCACTTTTATCCAAAACATTCTTTTCCACCAAATATCGGACCAAAATATTTTTATTTCTTGCTTCGTTAAAGAAGAATTTGACTCAGAAAGTTCTTCTTTTTTGGCAAGCTATAGCAATTTATCCTTTTTCAAGTAGTCTAACTTCTCCTGAGTAGGATTTGAAATAATAATCCCCACTTTACATGATATTTCAAAATGCGTTTTGATTTCAGCAGATTTTTTCTAAAATGTGACATAATACCTGGGATTTAGAAAATTCCAAAACAAAGTGAAATAAAATTTAAAAGAAAAGTTTTCTGAAATATTTTAATGAAATTCTTATCCCGATAGATTCTCCTATTGTCTGTTACGAGTCTATTCTCTTCAAAATAAGTAACAGAAAAGAGCAGAAGACAACTGTGACAGATTGGCGGCGTGCAAAACACACCAACCTCTTTCACTACGGTTCGTTGCTAGGGAATGACCTCCGCGGTGTACTTTACCTAATGTGGATAGATAGAAAGAAGAATGCAGATCACTGAACAAGTATATTGAAGAAATAACAAAACGAGCCCCCTTTCAATGAACAAATATAAAATTTAATCCGTTTATCAACAGAATTTAAAATGAAAAGAAATCAATGACTTGGTTACAAAAGAAGGAAAATGGTACTAACATGTTATCAAATAAAACATAATACAAATTTCTTTAAATGTAAAATTACTTTCAACGTTAAATTGCTATCTTCATTGCCAATGAGATGTGAACTTTGACTGCATCGATGAGAGACTTCATCACCTATTTTATGCGGACATCAAGACTTCCGTTCGTCCCTGCTCTGCCGATCTTTGTCTAGCTGTTTCGTCTTGGATTCTTGTCCGTCGAACTCTGACTTGACAATCGTCTCTGGACTTAGATTTCTGCGTAGAACTTGTTCTGATCCAGTGCTGGTTCAGGGATTTCTCATGTGAATCCAGGAAAGCTGTTTCCTTCAATAAATAAAATGTCTCGCAATAGACAATAGGTCACATTCCCAAGTATATTTATATTTTTACATTATTTCGGCTCAGAAACAAAAGGCATAAATTCTGCCGCAGTAACTCATTGCTCCCTAACTGTTATGTTTACATAAACGGTCAATGCTTGTCCTGACCTTAATTCGGGTCACGCTAGGGATGGTCAATTAAATTCAACTAAGCCGTATGAACCCGTATGTTTACCCCCCCTTGACTTCTTACTATACCAATCTTGCAGTGTTGAGTTACAGATGGCTTAGACCCTCAGATCTAACTATTCTAAAATAGTTTACTCGACCAATTAAATATTACTAACTAGCATATATATATATATATATATATATATATATATATATATATATATATATATATATATATATATATATATATATATATATATATATATATATATATATATATATACACACACTTAGGTGATCAATTAAATATTACAAACTAGTATATGGTATACATGTAATGTCAGGTCATACTCATTCTAAACAGAGTTAATCCATAAACTATGAAACATTACCCATCATTCCTTAAGCTTAATTCATTTAAATTCCTAATCACTCCTATGTATTCAAGATTCAATTACATGCAATCTTTTCAACTAATCTAATGAAATCTTAATTACATTCAATCTTGCCAATTCTCCAAATGAATTGATAATTAGGAAATCAAAGAATAAAATGTCATGACTAGCATTTCACTAAAATCCTGCAAAATGAAATCATACATACATACATCATATTAAGAATACATTTGAAATAGATCAACAAATGAAATAACATATTAAAATCGGGAAACTAAGATTGGGTACCTTTTGCCGTTTCTTTATTCGTTTCCACGAACCTCACGTATAGTCCGTCTCCTAACTGAGACAACTATCTGGCCCCTTACTTTATAATGAAAACGTACTTTTTACGAATTCAAAATGTAGAGTTTGCCTTCTCGCTGAGAAAAAACTCTCGCTTTACTGCCAAATCACGAGATAACGTCTTACACGATCCCGGAATCGTTTAACTTTCCTCGCGAAAGATTAAAGACTAAAGAATTTTCCTAAAGTAAAACCTTTAATTTCTTACAGAGTAACGCCCATAAATCCATATTAACCAATCAGAATAGACTATTTCCTAAACCTGTTCCGTAAAATTTTTGGATTGACAAGACAACTAAACAACTAATCATGCCGTAATTAATCATTACTTTGAACAATCATCTATAGCCAGCTGCTGCCCTTTAACCGGTCGATTTTGGGAAAGGTCTTATGTCATTCTCTTGTACCATAGCATCTGACTCGGTCAAGTTACGTCTGCTAGAACGAATTCCCTTTTGATGTTCAGAGATGAAATGAAAAATAATCATCTAACTATCTCTAGCCCTTTCTACTTTAATTAAGTTGACTTTGATACAATTCCTTTAACCATAGATTCTAAGAGTTTTCAAAATTTGACACATCACAACAACAAGCTTTGTAAACAATAAAAAAATGTGTTTTCCTTGAATACAGAAAATGAGAAAAGAAGCTATGGAATTACCAATTAAATCCCAAAATAATCAAACTTTTACAGACCCAAGTCCTAGTAATTTAATGTCATAAATATAATTCAATGAAAGCAAAGGTTTGAATACACTATAATTTTCAGTGAATGTTTATATCGAAGAAATTTATCAGAGTACTTTCAAATTTCCAGAGAAAAAAATCACGTGAGTTCAATAATTTGAAAATAAAATGTCCTTCTAAAATGACCTTGCTGCTTACAAAACAATATTCTGGATCATGCATAATTCAATTAGGAAATTTCAAAAACTTGACCAAAAAAACATATTTACTTCTTTTATTAATAATACTGATAAACCCATATATATAAGCTATTTATTAGTTCTTGACAATGAATCAAAGTTTTACAAAGTAAATTTGGATCAAGCAGAAATGAACTCAATTTTGGACAAGGTCAATAGCATGTAATGAAATTAAATAAAATAAAACTAACAAAGCAAATTAAATAAACATAACACTATAAATACTTCACATGGGCACGGCCTATAACAGTCCCCATGTTTACACTAAATGTCTCGAATGAACCTATAGTACCATCCTTATTTTTTACTTGTGGACAATTTTAATATAGGATTTCCCATTTTGACCCCCAAGTGCCATTCATACGTTAACCTAAAGGCGTAATGCATGATCCTCAGTTGCCCATTTTGCTACACACATTTTATATTTACATTAAGTTAAAAATTAGGCTTTTCAAAGTCCTGACTTGTATTATTCCCTTCCTTTACTTTATTTTATGAATTTCTTAAATCGTACAAACTGACTTAATCTCCCTAATTAAAATGAACATATTTGTTCAAAATATCATCAATCAACATTATACACGATATTGATCGAAGGCTACAAACAGTGGAATATTGGATCTATAAACATAGAAGTGGTAGAGCGAAAAAGAAATAAAGAGAAAACAAAGAACAATATCAGCTGGGGAAAATGTGCTGAAATATTGATTATGTAATCTGCTTGATCAATACATACGAGTCAAACTTACAGCCGAAATCTAAACATATGATTCAAATTACCATAAGAAAATATTAGTTTCATCCAAGAAAAAAAGAAAATAAAAGACAAAAGTTCATTATCTTAATCAGGGGATCAGAAGAAATGAATAAAGACCATGTTTCTTTTCTCAAGTATCAAGGGAATGAAATCTCTCCAAAGATAAATTTCACATAAATAGCATTTAAAATGAACTGCTATGGGTCAACATTTTATATATTTTTTTTAAAATTTGCATCGGTTTAAAGAAGTGACACAAATTCATTCCCTTCAGGTAACCTTCCATTCAAAATCCTTAATGTTTTTCCCCGCCAGATTGTCAATTATAGAATTATCTCACTTTACGAAAAGCGTACAACCAGTCCTCTCTTATGTTAAGAACATTCCGACAATCCCATAAAGTTCAAATTTCAGGATATTCAGGTCATAGTGGAATAGAGCTGTGACATCACCACCACCTCCACAAAAGAACGAGGTTTAACTTGTGTCACTTTTGTCGGCATACAATATTTAGATCCAATTTGTAAACCAAATACGCAAAGCTGAATGTTTATACTAAGCAGTAAGACTTTATATCTACTACTGGAAAGTTCAGAACATTTGAACTGTGTCCATCAAATATGGGGCATACAGAATGAAATTTGCAGCGTTACGGATAAGCTTACTCGTAAGGAATGTTTCAAATGAGTGAATTTTAGATGTGCTTTTTTCTTATTTGTCTTGCTAAAACTTGTGACCTTTTGATAAGTTCTTAATATAGTGCATCCCTGTATGAGATATAAAAGCGATAACAGTGTGATGCTTTAGCTACTGGCGTTTAAACAACTCATATTTGATAGATTTTAGGAGATTTACGGCATTTTTGTATGAGACTGCGCCGTTGCTCCAATAGGAAAAAAAAATACAGATTTCTACATTTTGCATATTTGGTTTAGAACAAAAAAACTGGAAATAACGTCTGAATAAATATTTAAATGCTATTTGTTTAGTAAGACTATAGTTTTACCGCTGAAAAGTTTATACCCTGACTTCGATTATTAATTATATTTAGAGTTCACAACAAGGGACGTTTAACCATGGCGACAGGGGCGACCATACTTAATCTCCCCAATCGTTCTGACATTATATTATGGTTGATACCCTTCTAGTACAATTTACGAATTATCCTTTTCCTTGAAGAGCAAAAAAAAAAAAAAAAAACCCACAAAACTCTACATTTACAAAATCGTTCCATGCAACCGCATTAGCTAAGCACAGGTGGTATATAGTCGGATTCGTAATCCAGAGGTCTCAAGTTTTATACCAGGCCAGCTCAGGTCGGCTGCCTCGATGTCATTGGCAAAGTCATAAATCTCCCATTGCATGTTATAGACATTAATGGGTTAATGGCACCATTAAAATCAACAAACAAACAAAATCGCTCCAAAGCACCCGCATTATCGAATAGATAAGGATTGCAATGCTTTGACAGATGGGGATGGTAAAATAACACAAATTTTAAGCAAATATCTGTTATGAATAATTTTATTTTATTTAGTGAATATAGTTTAAATGCATATTTTTTGTTTGTTTTCGTGATTCATTAATAGTTACACTACACCGCGATAAGTTCCACCTACTAAATGGAGTGTCGGTAATAGCGAGGCCTGTTATCCATGATGGCAGAGAAGGATTAGGTGCGCGGTGACAATCTCATTCTGCATGAAAATATCCGTATCATGTCCATCATATTGTGGTAAATTTTCTAAACAGGTCCAAGAAATATGGCTGAACAGTTTTACTCAGGGAGATACCTACAGCACAATAATGTTACGGAGAAGACATTGATATGGCGCTCAGTCATTGAGACTAATGTGCACCCAATGTCCTTCCTACAAGCTGTTATTGACCTGTATCACTTTCCACCAAGAATGTTACCGAAGCCTACTGCTTTCTTAAGGCAAAGTCTGAAACAGATCAAACAATCTTATCGTACATTTAGGAACATATGTCCCTTGGAAACTGCACAATGCACGGTGTACCAAAACAAACTGCATGCATGTATTGTTTTATTTTCTTTATCGTGCTTTCAAATATTTTGTTGCAACAAAATCGCAGGTATGATAACATTGCTTAACAACAGATGAACTGTCTGTCTTCTTGCACTACAGTTTTCACTTACACTTCTTTAAATAAAATAAATTGTTTTAAAGAGAACGATGTGAAGTCCAAGTTCGTGAGAGAGTAGTTGTGCAAGTAAAACTTGCAAAAGGCTTTGAAACAGTTGTCATTATACAAGTTATATATACAAGTGCACACGAGAGAGAGAGAGAGAGAGAGAGAGAGAGAGAGAGAGAGAGAGAGAGAGATTGTTACAATAGAAAACACATTTTCCCTAACATTATTATCAGCAATAATAATAATAATAATAATAATAATAATAATAATAATAATAATAATAACAACAAAACTAATAATTTGATGATTTGACGATGCCATACACATTGATGATGACAGTATCAGTAATGAGAATGATAATAATATTATAAATATTATTATTATTATTATCATTATTATTATTATTATTATTATTATTATATTGTTGTTGTTGCTGCTGCAGCTGATGATGATGATGATGACGATGACGATGACGATAACGATGATGATGATGACTGTTTTCATATTTTTGTTTCATATTAGTTACATATTGTCTCTATGTATTGTTTTGTGGACATCACTCCAGGAACTCAAACTACGACTACAGTACCAGGCTATAAAGCTTTTACAAGTATTTCCTTTATTATCTCTTGTCCAAATTAACCGTTCTCTATGAACATTTTTTCACCCTTTTGACTATAATTTAAAATCTCCCCATCTTAAGCGAATCGATCAAGGAACTACAAGATGGTTTGGGTGCCAACATGGCTTGACCTATCCAAGTGGTCATTGCTTGCCAAAAAATGTGCGTTCTCATCGACTTCGTGTAATTTGACAAAAACGTAATTGGAACTATACACTGGAATATATCAGTGATAGAGAAATTAATTATTCAAATCATAATTGCAGACAGTACGAGATGGCTGGGAAATCTATCATGTACGTATCACGTATACTCCTTACAGTTTACCAAAAAGATTACCTATGCGATTCGACAAGTCGCATGGACAATTTGAACTGTTTCGCGCCCACATTTAAGTCGGCGATAACCCAGTAATCGATCAGATAATGACATACTCGTGTCAATGTCACTCTCTTCTCAAATTTCGACGGACTCGGTGATCTCTGCATGGAAAACAAAAACGTGACTCAAAATATTTGTGGAGATAGACACTTGACCTAAACCTTGTAATCCAATTTCTTGCTGAAGAAAATGTGCTGGCTGGGTTTTATCTTTGCAGTATTAAGGAACTGTCTGGTTGTACGTGTTGTAAAATTATTGCATCAGTTTCATTCAAACTATGAAGTGTACAACTAAATTAGCATGACGCCAGTCTGTCAGAAGAATATTTTTTATAACAAGAGCGAATTCTCTAAAAAGCGTTGTTTAAAAATACCCCAAATAACCAGTAACTACTGCTACTACTACTACTACTACTACTACTACTACTACTACTACTACTACTACTACTACTACTACTGCTGCTGCTGCTGCTGCTGCACTAAGATAACACATTTGGTTATGAAGGACCCATCTGCCATGTAGTTCTTAACGTATTAATAGGTTCTTACAACAAAAAAAGGTCACGTACACATTCAAGTATTCTCGCACAGATTTAACATGGATTACTATGTAACTATTGTAATCAACAACCACATATATGGAAATATACTACACACAATGTATACACATTTCAGGATGTCCAAAATCTTATTTACATACAAAGAAAAAATCGCACACAAAAAAATCTCTGGATAAAAAGATGCAATTCTATACTGAAGGGTTTATCATATCATTATATCTTGTCGAGAAAGAGTTTCTTTAATGAGGTTTGAATAGCAGCATGGGCATTTGAATTACGTATCCACAGGGTAGAGAATTCCAAAGATAACTTCTGAAATTTTAAAACAGCTTTTGAAACGATTTGTTTTCGACCTCCAAATCTGGATTTTGTTATTAGTTGTGGGAATGCTTTTATGTTCAATATTTAACGATTTTAGTTCAGATAGGTTTTAAATATTAAATGAATGTTTATATATGTATATGTTGTGGCTCCTTTAAAATAAAGAATAAGTTTTTGAGTCGGTAACCATTGCAGATGTGAAAACAAAACATTAAATGAATTTTAAATAGGAAGTTTCAGAATTATTAGCCAAGACTTTTTCTAGTTTATCAATTCTAGATAGATTATAATTCAATATGTTTTCCCATATGGTACAGCTCTCTATGGTAGTTTATATTCAGCACAATAAAATTCAAGCGAACGGTGAAGTGGAAATTTCGACAGTAATTTTTAGAGTACTTCTTTTGACGCCCATGGTACATAAGTGAACAACTGTATCTGAATTCCAGTTAGGGTTTTTAGCATTGTGGATACCAAGACGCTTTTGCTTTTTAACACTAGACACTAGACACTGCTAGGCCAATTAAGCCCAAAAGGGTTTTGGCCCTAAAACCTCTGGCGCCCGGTGCAACCGCCCTCACCATCCTCATCCGTTAGTACGCTACTGGGCGCTGATTTGTTTCGACTGCCATACATTTCGTTTCAGATAAATTTATATACATTGGCCTTTGTTTGAATCAAAGTGATGTATATGACGTCTATTTGAAGTTTAATTTCAACACAGTCGAGAGATAAATGCACGACACACATAATTATACACATAATATTGAATACGCAAACAATAGTTGTGCTTTCTACTGAAAAGGAATATTTTGTATTGTAGACTTTTTAAAGCAAGCAAGAATAAAGTCTAAATCTCTAAATTGAACGCCGTGTTTGTAAAATAAGGTCTACAGTTTAAAGCATAATTGCGATGGAGAAAATATGGGAAAAGTCTCTGAATGTCACTTTCGTACAACCAAGAAGCAGAAAAAGAAGCTAACATCTAAAATTTTCTCCTCATGGAGCATATATTAATTTGGTAACATTGTGGGAGAATGCAAAAGCCATAGACAGGTAAACTAGTACACTATGTGTCATATCCAGCACAAGTAATCTAACCGCACATGTATAAAGGTTCGACGCAGCATTTTACTGCAAAGCAAAAGTTAGAAAAGTGTTCAACACTCTAAAATTACAAGCAAGAATACATGGATTCCTGTTATATAGTACATATCTTCGTAATGGGTATCAAAGACAGAAAGACAATGTACGTATGCAAAAAGGAGCAAATCCTGTTGTTTGTTAAACTTCAGCAAATATGTGAAGTGCTCGACTTCTCACTCCCATTCAAAGCAGAAGATAGCAAGCGCGACCGGTCTGCTGGAAGTGTACAAAAGAGACTGAACCTTCATTATATATCAGTGATATACCACGAGAATTAAAAAGTTTTCATTAAAAGGAAACAACTGGGTAAACCTCGTTTCTTTTTAATGAAATAAATTATAAAACGGGTGGTATATATATATATAAGAGTGGTATATCATTGATACAGCATACATACTTTACGTATATTTTTATATCACATACAAATACATATATTTGCCCTTTGAATGAAGTTTGACTACAGGTAACTGTGTAACCGAGTGAATGAACTCGACATCCCTTCATAATGTATACGCTACAAAGTTTGTTTATGTGTCTTTGTTGCTATTTACAATCCCCATTGCATATTGATAAGTTGGATGTTTTCTTTTTTGAGTTTCTATTCTTTTCATATCGATTAAATCAATATAAGACACATGTATGATTTCAACATGAAAGATGGTTTTAATAAAGAAAGTGGAATACTACAAACACATGGTTAGCTCAGTCAATCACATGATAGATATATAATGCTGGCAAGCTCATCTGAGGGCATTAAGACCATAATAATGATGCCAGTCAGACCAAAGTCGATCTAAACTGTGACTTACAAAAAGAAATATACTAAAAAGTTCGAGAACATATTAAATGTATTAAGGCCATCTACAACAATGATTTCTACGTCGTCCCTGAAGCTCTAGTTCAGGTTTCACCAGCAGGAAACATAAAGAATTTCCACGCTGCATAGGCCCGCACAGGCTAGGAATGGCTACAAAATAAAGAAACCGGCCGGTTTCCACCGGTTTAAAATTATTTTATTATTGTTTTAAAATTATGTATATAGACATTGACTTTGTTTTCTTTATGATCATTCCTGGTCATCACTAACGCTACTTCCAGAATCTATGAATGTATGGACAAAATTGGAAATGCAAACTATGTCAGCAAATTTTAACTTTTGAAAGCATTCTGGAAAATTCCATTCACTGAAAGAGCAAAGGCAATTTCGGCATTTTTGACTACTAATGAACTTTACCAATATAAAGTGAAGTGGTTGTGTATGAAAGGTTCTCCTTCACCTTTACATCGTTTAACGGACATAATTAATTAAATCTGGTCTACATAATCGTGTCGCTTACATTTATTAAGTCATCATCTACAACAACAAATGGATACATCATTTGGAAAAAAAAAAGTCAGAAATGTTTTGTTCGACTTGGTGATGCAAACTTGACAATTAATATAAGCAAAACTTAGTTTTGCCGTGTTTGTGTTGCATTTTAAGTACATAGTGTGGAGCAATGTTAAATATTTTTAATTTCCAATATTTGTTGGTTTATTAATAATTTGCTAGATAATTGTATTTTGGACTCAAACGTATCCCAAATCCAGTTCATTATCTTCCTGACATGAATCATTGATATTTCTATTCTGTAAACAACTTATACACAGCTAATGTTTTCTCATTGAGGTAACTATTATGATTATTATTTTTATATGAGTCAAGGACATTGTGTTTAATATGTTCTTTATGTCAATAGGCTTGTTAATTATAGCTAAGATTTATCTTGTAAACATATAGAACTTTCCAGAATAAAATTTTCTATTAGGCAATATGTTTATTTTAGATAAGGCTATGTTTGAATTGAGGTCAAGCAGAGAACTATATAGTTTTGCGTTTCTAGAAATTATTATTTTGTGCTGTACGATCTAGAAGCATAATCGGTATTGTGTCCAGTATTTCATTTAGACTAGAATTTATTTATTAAAATTATGTATTTACTGGAAATACAAAGTGATGATCATCTGCCTGGGTTCTATGCTTGATTCCAAATATTATGCTTTTCTTGGGAAAACCAAGTTGATATTGTGATTGTCACTGCTCTAATCCATTGTATCATATAGTGCGGAAATTTCTGTGATAATTAATGACGATCACAGAACAGGTGGGATATTGTTTCAATATGTGATATACATAGAGAACAGAAATAACTTGTGACAATCTCGACTATCATACATAAAGTATTTGAAGCCAAAGATTTAATCCTTGAATAAAAATAGAACTGTAACTCTTTACTTGCATCCCATTAAGGTTTGGACATATTTTGGTTTAATATTGATGTATAAAAATTGGTTACAATCGTTTTCTTCCATGGTGCTAAACAGATAATTTCATTTCTTTATAGAAGTTGGTTTTTTATTTTAAAATAATTTCATATACAAACTTTTATTAAACAATTTCATTGACACTGACGGTATGTGCCAAAAGATTATGAATAGGTCTTTCAAGCAACATTACCAATGAAGTTAAATTTATTTGCATAAATTTTTGCGGTTATTATTTTGCTTTGAAATTCTAGGAAATTTGTTCCCATATTGTAGATTGTCAGAACTTTTACAAAATCCATCATCATTAATAAAATCATTTACACAGATGCTGCCTTTTTGAATCCATGTTTGATAAAACTTCTCTTAATGTGTACTATCATTCCAGGATTAAATAATGCAGATGTTTGCAAAATGCATTTGGCTGAATTAACTTGAATTAATTTAAGTAATTCTGACTGAGTGCCTAGATCTTTCCGAAATGGATTAAGATTTTTTTCTTCGGGACTAAAAAAGTCAGTTCCAATAAAGAATATTTGGTCAATATTTGGAACTGAGAGCTGTAAGAGACGTTTCAATTTAGAGTACCCATATTTCCATTTAGAGTTTCCATGTTTCCATTTAAAGTTCCAGACAACATTCTCTATAGCCATTCAAGTTTCAAAGTGTATGCAAATTGTTTAACATTCATCATCTTTATAATGCCCTTTTATTATTTTGTTTTCATTTTTATCATATACTTCCCTCAAAACGTGTAAAAATGTATTATATTCAGTAAGTACCTGTTGTGATAAATTTGGTAAAACTAATAAAAGATAACATAATTTTAGATTGCGAGACACTATTATCTTTCTAAGTGGTTTTAAAATACGCTAAAAAAGTAAACTCATAATGTCTCGAATTTTGCTAAGATATATAAGATCTGATGTATTCTCTAGGCTTGTTGAAAACTTCCTCCTACCCCCCAAAAGTGAATAAAATCAAGTTCATTGTAATCCCTAACATATTTTATAACCAGAACACAAATTTCAATTTGCTGACTGTTCTCCTTTCAAACCATATTAATTTTGTTTCTTCTATATTAGTATTTAGACCTGCAAATTTCGATTGTTGCTATAAAATATATAAAGCAGATTTCAAAAATATTTTGGAGCCATCTAGAGTTAGTTATGTTTATCTAACTAATGAGAATTAACATAAGTTGTACTACCCACATTTATTTCTTTATTATTCTTTTTACCTTACCATATATCAACATCTCCGCACAAAATATAACTATATACGGAGAAAGGAGGTCGCCTTGTCTGCAACCACATTCAGTATGAAATATTTTAGATACTTTTCCATAAATTGTTATACATGATTTGATTTTGCAATATAAAAACTCAAGAATTTTGTAACCGATTCATCAAAATTAAAAATTTTATTCCCGTATCAGTAAACAGCCACCCAAAAGAATCAAAATGAGTTTTCGAAATCAACTAAGGGGAATAGACCGGGGATTTCATGCTTTCTAGCATAAATATCAAGCCATAGAAGTTCTAATATTCTAATCAATGTATCTCGCTTTTACAAAACCTGTTTGATCTTCTTGTAGAAATAAAGGGAATAAAGCTTTAGTCTTAATTCGCTATACAAGCAGAAGCAGTTTTATATGACACATTAAAATATAAACAATGACTCGGGTTTCAACTATTCAACTATATTGTTTAGGTTTACCGTGTTTTGGTAAACATAATATTATATCCTCTTTCTGGGTGGTAGATTGTTCTCGACGTTCGCAAAATATATTTGCTTTCACCAAAAAATGTCCAATATCTTTCGAAAAGAAATTATAAAATTCTACTGTGAAACCGTCGGATCACAAGTTTCCTCATTTTTAATTTTTTTTTTTAGACTATTATAAACTTCTAGTTAAAACATTTATATTGACAAAATCTCAGATAAAATTTCAAAATCGTTCAGATGCTTAATTTCCATGAAAATATTTATATGGATACAATGTCAACAATTTGTAAAATGGTGTCCCATTTTTCAAACTATAGTTTTGCATCCTAACAATTCCAGGAATAATTGGATAATAGTTAATTTCGTATGCAGTTTTTAAATTGTTCATTTGATTTTCTTCTATAGTTTCGATTTTGCAGTATTTTAAATCATCACATTTCAAGTTGTAGTTTATTACTGCAAAAATATGCACCCCTTTTGCCACTAAATTTCCTGTTTAGAGCCTTGTGGGGCTGAGTGTAAGAGGTTGGAGATTTTCGTCACTAACAGTTCTAATGTTCCTTGGTAAAAGTCAGTCTTATTTGGGGTCACATTTTTAATTCTTTGCCATCAAATGATATCCACCTACTGTAGTTTGCATTTGCAAAGCATATGAAATCCAAATACTGTATTGTTGTATGACGCAACAAAAGGTAACAGTTCATTTTGAGCGCGTATGTTAATTCTTACTTTCTGAAAAAAATCTAAGACCAAACAAATACACGGTGAAGGAGGGAAAGAGTAAGAAAGATCATAAATGTAAACTAATTTAAAGATAATCATTTGTTCTCACAATCGACATAAAGTAATGAATATGTGTAACTGACTTTTGAAAACATGTACCTTTGGAAGACGTGGGTAATTAGTAGTCACTGGCATGCCGCTATTAATTACCAAATGATAAGATCTTTAATCTATTTTGTTAATTATAATCCAGTTACTTAATTTGATTTGGTGACCGCTACGGTGGCCTAGTGGTTGGAGCGTCTGCCTCTGATCCCATATGTCGCGGGTTCGAACCCACGCTGAGTAATACCAAAGACTTATAAAATGGTACAAACAGCTGTCTCGCAAAGAGTACAACATAAGAGGTCAATGTTAGGACTGATCGGCCTGGTATCAGGATAATGTGACTGGGTGGGACATGATGTTACATGTCTACGGCATGATGCCCCAGTGTTAAATATCACAATAAAATGTCACAATGCAGACATTGTAACGATATGGCTGAATTTTTTTAAAAACTACATTAAAAATCCAAATCACACACACACACACACACACACACACACACACACACACACGCATAATTTTATTTGTTACTTGGTGCATGTTTAAAAACTAAATATTTCTTTTTACCACGATTATTGTTTCAAATCATTAATTATAGTGACTGTTTTGCAAGCATAAAAGAATGGTCGATTTTACATTTAATTTTAACCTCTATAACTCATGGCAATACTATGTGATGAGCGATCATATTGTTTGGATCAACTCAAGTGATAGTTGATGGATCGACAGAAATGAGATAAAATCGCATACTCAATAGCAAAACATATTCTATAAAACCGACCTTTCTCTAGAACATCGTATTCATTTATTATAGACAGCTGCGGCTAATTTAAATGAACCATATGTCATTACTGCACTTGAACATAGTATATGGCACAAACTGTACTGGTGTCTAACCACAAGGGCAGTAGATGTCCGCTTGATTAAACAAGCTCTCTATAACAAGAAATAGAACTTCGTGCTTTCACCGTTGCCAGACACACGCTATGCTAATATTTTGGAATAAGCATTGCTTTATTGACTTCTGACAGCATATTGTGAATTCGTCTCACAACTGCAATGGACAGCAGACATGCGATCAATTTTTTCAAGTGTGCCTTTGTGTCTTTCGAAATTAAATGTTTCTACTCGATACATTTCATTTATTCATCGCTAGCATTCAAGCTACTGCCAAAAGTATCAAAACTGTTAACTAAATCATTTATTAAATTCTGTGAATAAAAACAAACAAACAATCATATAATTAAATCTGACACGTATATACTTATCACCAGGCCTGGAAAAAAAATCCTGAACTTGAGTTTGAGTATTATAATTTGTTTTAACTAATAATAAATGACTTTATTTTTAAGAGATGTTTCTAAATGGGTAATAGTAAAAATTCTGTTTATAAACTCAAGTTCAGAGTTTTGTGATTTTCATGCCAGGACATTTTATTTATCCATAGGGTTCCAAACACATCCAAGATTATACATTTTAGGAAAACTATGGTAAGTTTCCTTCAAGAATAGGTATCAGCTTCGAAAGGTCTATATTTCCGCCTGTGACGACGCAAACAATGTTTCCTTTGCCAGCTGCACCAGACAGTGCTGCAGCTACAGAAGCCGCTCCTGCACCCTCAGCAACCACGTGATTTCGCTCGACCAACATCTTAATAGCATCTGCTACTTCCTGAACGCTAACAACAAGCGACTTTGCCACCAAACTACTGACAAACGGCCACATCTCATCCAATACGGACTTTCCGCCGATACCATCAATAAATGTCGGTTGGAAATTACAGAACACCGGCTTTCCTGCCTCGAGTGAAGCAGCCAACGGAGCGGCGGTTTCAACTTCTGATGCGTATATCTTACATGATGGTTTTAAATGCTTCAGAGCAGTGGCTATCCCTGTTGTCAATCCACCTCCTCCGTACGGCACAATCACACTATCCACTTCTGGCAGATCCTCAAAAATCTCCATTCCAACAGTTCCATTTCCTTCAAAACAAAATCACGCATATATTACTCATCCACTTATTCTTTTATACAAAAGTAGCAAAAGATTTTATTATCCAAAATGTCTGGGAATGATTCATTAAAACCAGTAAATTCAAAAGTTTTCTTATCAGTATTCTTATTTGTGTACATCAAGTTATAAAATAGTAGAACCAGACAATAGCTGTTATGTTGATCAACATGAAGGTCATACACATTACCTTTGATCAACTATTACCTGCTATAACAGCCCTCTCTGATACCGGATGTATAAACATGCCCGCCATGCCCTCGTAATAGTGACTACAAATCACTTTCCACCATTCGTTGAACGTGATTTTGTGCGTCTTTCCTCCATACCTTTCAATGGCTTCAAGCTTCGTATTTGGAGCATAGTCTGGAACCAAAACGTCACATGTTACGCCCAATATACTTGCAGCCCACGCTAAGCCCTGGGCGAAGTTTCCTGCGCTTGCTGTATAGACCCCATTCTTAAGTGTCTCTGGTTCAAGATCCCCGATGGCATTAAATGCTCCTCTGATCTTGAAGGAACCGATGGGTTGCAGATTCTCCAATTTGAGGTATATCTGAAACGAGAGGAGGTTAAAGAGAGAAAGAACAAAATGCGAGTAGCAAAAAACATGGTGTTTTGTTTAATTTATTCGAATTTCAAGTGCAAATGATAACCTGTTCGCAAACGGCTCTCAGAAACGGTAAAGATCGAAGAAGAAATCAATAAAAATAACCTAAAGGTTTACCCTTTACAAATGATGACAGACAGAACTAAATTTTCATTTAAAGTACGAACAAAACATTTTAAAACATCTATCGGAAATAAAAAAGGGAAAAATCTGAATGGATGGCAAAGAGGCTGTATAGAAGTCCAGTCGTAGAACACTTCTCCTTCTGCGGCCACAATTTCAGTGATATAACACTTACCTCAGTTGCTCACAACCCCAACTGGAGCTCCGAAACCAGAAAGAAATGATTCTTACTTTATACGCCGCTTTAGAACATTGAAACAGAGCGGTTTAAACCAAAACGACTAGGAAAAGACAGCCACGTACAAATGCAATCATCTTTGTATAACCGACACATTTTCTTTAAAATTATTCTTAAATTTACTTATCAGTCACCCAATAGCAATAGCCTATAAATAATACAAAAATGAAATATCTGATTTAAAATTTGCTCTCACATAAATTTATTTAAAAAAAAAAAACAAACGGCGATATGACTCAACGTTTTCCAGGTTATTATCAAATATTTTTTTCAGCATCCACATCAAACCGAAGTAAAGTAGTTGAAACAAAAAATTCAAACTTTTATTCCTGTAGAAATAGTAATGTAAAGTTTGTAACCTCAACGGCTTTTCTGGTTCTTTTGGGGTTTTTTATTGTTTGGGGTATTTTTTTGTTGTTGTTGTTTGTTTTTTTTGTTTTGTTTTGGTTTTTTTTTGTTTTTTTTTTGTTTTTGTTTTTTTTTCTTTTGTTTTGGTCTCATCTTTGTTTTGTATTTGCTTTTGAAAAAGAAAAGAGTCATTTTGAGTGGAAAGCGCTCAAGCTAGTTAGGTACTAGTTTTGCACTTTTCGTTGTCAGTTTATGGCATTTATCTTAATCAATCCCTGACACATGTTATCTCTTGCTGCATTACGTGCACTTGCAAGGACTGTTATATATTTCAAGCAGGGAAGATGCATGACTTCAGAACAAAATAATATAGGTCGATAAAAAGCAACCGTAGCGGCAAATATAAGCAAAGCCCCTGAAATTCCTTCATTGTAAGATTTCAGGCATATTATAACTATCTGTCTATAGTAAAGGTTTTTCATCTTTCGCATTTCTCACACCCATCGATACAGTGCCGAATTACCCATAAAGCATACTAAGTACGTGTTTAGGACACCAGCCAAACATAGGCACCATATTTTGTAAATTAAATGTTGATGATAAACCTGAAGGAATTATATATGACCATTTGGATTTGCATGTACGAGTAAATTGATTTTGAATGATGGCAACACTGTTATTTTTTCCCGCCTTTTAAGTTTTGTAATATTAGGTAATATTAGTTAGTTTTTTATACTTTTAGGGTGTGGGGTGGGTGGGAGGGAGTTTCACATTTTGTAGGATGGGAAGGCCATATTAGTTTCAGTGCTTAAGGCTCTGGAAGACATTAATCCGATCCTGCACCCATTAGATTCAACACTGTATCAAGTACATGTGCACGTCATAGGAAACAGAACTGTGTATAAAAAAAACAACAGAACAAACAATAATCATTAAAAAGCTGCATTTCTTGAAAAATTTGTATAGCAGCGACATTGCGACAAAATACCTTTTTTCTGTTATTTTGCATACAAATAATGAATTATATGACCCACATGGATATGTATGCCCATAGTGTGCGAGAGAGAGAGAGAGAGAGAGAGAGAGAGAGAGAGAGAGAGAGAGAGAGAGAGAGAGAGAGAGAGAGAGAGAGAGAGAGAGAGAGAGAGAAACAAATATGTGCCAATGAGGCTTGTAGACAGGTAACATTAAAAATATACTAGATCGTACCTTTGTGTTGTCATCCATCTTTGTATTCAGCTGCACAAGGGGGGTTCGTAAAATTTTGCCCTTAAGTCTATCTCTAGCTTGCAGAATGTCCTCGAAAGTAGCAGCCATCTTTTTATGCTTCTGGCTATCTTTCCCACACAGCAATCATATCTTTAAATTAAATAAAGGGTAATAAAGGGTTTTGCAATTATTTATTTCCGTCTGAGAAATACTTGGATACTATTACTTCTCTATGGTCTTTAATTAAGTAGCAGAAAAAAAGAGAAAACACAAGTTTTGTTGAAATTCAACAAATATTAGAAACTGGATGTATGTCAAAAGTTCATTTCTAGAAACAACTTAAAGTTGTAAAAACATAAAACATGTTATTAAAGTATAATTTTAGACTTGCACTCATTCCCTAGCACTGCTGGCTCGGGGATGTATAATTTTTTTCAAAGTACCATCCTGTGTATCCTTGAATGGAGACAGGAGTCACAGTGACCTGGTTATTTGTCTGCCGGAATGGTGATCAAACCTGTTCTTATCCAACCCAGTTCGGCTACAATACTTAAAATTGCCTCTGTATTTAAATAACATACTTGTGTTGCTGTGTCATAAAACACCGTACCAAACCAAATATATCCCTCAAGTTTACTCTGAGACTGGTATGCTGTTCAAGTAATAACTTGTGTCATGAGCAGTTCACCTTGAGACCGGCGGCCTGTTCAAGTAATAACTTGTGGCACGAGTCCGTAAACTAATATAATATCAACAGATTTTCTTGACTAATTTATCTTCGTAATCGAAAATTGTTTAAAATAGGATATTACATTTGAGTAGAAGGTGCTTAGGTTTTTGCTTTTTAAGACGGCAAAGACTAAAGTGCAAACACTAACGTCACACATTAGCAATGACCGAGTAGCATCTCATTTCTAAGAGATTTTGTGGTCCTGAAAATGTCTCATCAATAATAGTAACCATCCATGATAATATAGCCGATATAGTCGGTGTCAATCACTTTGTGTCTAGACAAGTGTTATGCTCTCACCAGCTCTGGAATTATTTTAGAAGTCAAAAGAGCAATATAAGATGATTGTAAAACACGTCCATGACACAAGTAATGTTGAATGACTCCTCCAAAATGAACACCATCGTCAATCCTAACAAAGGAGTAGCCACTGTTAACAGCAGCCCTCTCAGTATGTGTAGAATTCCTCCATACTGAACAAGTACTTTTTCTTCTAATATTTACAAAATGTTGAAACAACGTTCACACATGGTTTGAACTTTTTCTTCCACTGGCTTTTGCATGATTTATTTTTGCTTTGAAGCATTGAAAAATAGTAAGTATTGAAAAGACATCCCACTGTTTAGTTAAATGGGAAGGAAGACTATTTTTCTCCTTGTGTGAAAGTCTCTTTCGACGTTGTTTTGTAATGGTGTGCACGTTATGACATCTTTGGTCAGGAGGAAACTTGAAGTGAAATCTGACTGATCTTCTATCATACCGGAATTTGTCTAAACTAATTGGCCAAGTGTCGTACCAACGTAAATATGGGCAGCAATAGACAACGATGTGTTTTTAACGGACTGGGTCGTGCCATTGCTTGTTTGGATAAATCCAGTAAACTTTCTATATGCTTGTTATGTATTGTACCTTTGTCTTAAGATTTACCACATGTTTGGTTCTAGCGTCAATAGAAACAGTAGCATTTGCCAAAATATTTGTCTGTTTTTGTGTTGGCATGTTAAAAAATAGAAGTGTGTCTATAAACACTTCGTTTCTGTTTTATGTCAAAAGATCAAAAGTGTGCTTGTAAACACTTCGTTTTCCCGAATTGTAAGATAGTCTGTGTGTTTTCTTCTATGTAGGAGTAGCATTAAAGTGTGTTTCTGTTATGTCCGCATGTTCCATGATTATAATGGCAAAGTGGATGTTGTTAGATTTTTTTTTCTTCAGGTCTCACTGGATAGTTTCGTATTTTGACACACCCCTAATTTTTAAGGTAGAAGGCATGATCCTAATTATGACAACCCTAGCATTTATAAATTCACACATAAGCTAAATATGTAATGTGTTTTACATTTACTTTGAGTTAGGCTTGTAAAAGGATTGCCTTGTTGGTGTTGAGACTAGCATTGGAGATCAAATGCGTAACTTGGGCTGCAAATGAGCAGCCGACTTGGCTTACGTATTTACATATGTCTGCTACAGAGGTAAATATCCAAAAATCAACATGGTTGAGGGGTGATGAAAAGTATGTTAATTTGTTATAGTACTAGTGAACTTTCAAGATGAATAAGGTACGTACTGACTCTGTTAGCCTGTTTCTCACAGGAACAGGTTGAAAATAGCTTTTTTCTGTCAAAAATGAATGTAAAAAAGAGGGCTTGGTTGTAGTATAGGTTCAGTATCAAAACCCCCAGTTGCATAAGGAATTACTCTTCTCTTCTTCTTTTCCTCCTCTTCTTCTATCCTAGCACTTTCCTAGATCGCCTCTATGGCCAGTTCGTCCAGGATGCGCCTGGCATACTCCAGATGCATTTGGAGTTCAAGAAGTTGGGCCAGTCTACTCAGGTTAACGTGGGAACGCTGGGTAGACACTGTTACGTTACGTTAGTTGAATTTAGGTCTCATTCCCCACACTAGGGTATGTGTGACCGGTTAATGCCCCCATGTCCCTGATTGATTTTTTCGAAGGGGTCCGAATAGTGCCGCATAGTGCGTTAATCGATTTTGCTCGCTTTTGGGACGTATTGTCCCACGGGACATGTGGTGAGTGGGAATGGAGCTACTTGCACTCACTCATACGTCCAGTACAAAATGTCCTGCAGTGGCAAGGCAGGCTCATTGTTTACAGGAGAAAAGTGTTGTAAATCCGGGTTATTTTGTTATCATCTTGACGTATTTATGAATTTTAAAATATTGTTTGTAATGTTTGTAGAGGTAGTGTTGAGACAGTGGACCAACCTAAGATATTTTATTGGGAAGTTATTCAAAAAGTTTATATTTGGGGAGACTTATTTTAGTTCTAATGGTTTCCGCCTTTTGCGTGAGGCCTGATGGCTGTTAAGACCTCAGTTTGAGGTCAAACCTACAGTGAAAATACTGCCACTACCACCACCACGTCAACCACCAGTACCAAGACCCGCTGTTCCCCATACACAAAACTGGGAAAAGCTGGAAAGAGAGCAGCAAAAGGGGGAGACACAGCGAGAGCAACCACAGCATCCACGGGTTAGGTATAGGAGAAAACAGAGAAAACAAGTATTCACTATCCTTCAAAGTGAAAACTGGGATGAGGAGGCCACTCATCAACCATCTACGTTCCTAACCACACGGATAAATTGGAAGAATGACTGGAGTATGTGCGTGTGTGGTGCCCGGCCTGGGAGATGGCACCATTAACCAGGTGTATTTGGTTCTTAAAGAAAAATAGAAAAACAGCCCTTCCCAGGGCTAAACAGATCTCTAGAAAAGAAAGACTGATCAAGTTGCCATAAAAATATAATGCATGTGTGTATGTATGCGCACATACGTTTGTGTTTGTGTTCGTGCGCTTACGTTTGTGTGTACGTTTGTTTGTATTTGTGTGTGCGCGTACCTTTCTATGTGTATGTTGGTTTTTTTTTCTTAACAAAATAATTGTGAGAGCGCTTACGTTTGTACGTGTGTATGTGTTTGTGTGCGCGCGTTCATTTGTGCATTTGTTTGTGTTTGCGTGTGTGTGTGTGTGTGTGTGTGTGTGTGTGTGTGTGCGTTTACATATAATTATGTGTGTTTGTTTCTTCACTTCACAAAAAAAACACTTGTCCGTAAACACAAAAGTTTGGTATTAGTGTGTTGTTTTGTATACAAATTTATTTTTGGGTAGCACTCTCATCATTGTGGATTGTTCGGAAGGTGATGTGAGTAGTTGGTAAGAGGGGACGTTTTCCTTTACATCAATGCTTGAGACATATATACATTATCCCGCAATATATACATTCCATTCAGGGCAGAAACGCCGATCAGAGAGAACATCGTGCTTGCTTCATAGAGACAATGGTGGAAACCGCAAACAGGAAACACATGCTTTCATGTGCTGCCAACGACAAACCAAAAATAACAATGGAGCGTGACAGCATGTAGTGGACAACAGCATGTTGATGAATAAGCCGACCAACCCACCTCATATTATCTAGAACATGTTACTTTCTAAAACTACAAAATACAACTAATTAGAGAAAAACTCAGTCGAGATATGAGAAGAGGCAGTTAAAGGAAACTCTGGAATAGAGCCGACCCTGAAATGTAGTTCAGATGTATAGCCGACGACCGAAAGAAGATCCAAGCCAGCCAGTCGAGTGTGAAAAAGCCCGATATACTACTTAGACTGCTTGAATGTAATGCTATGAGGTTCTCATTTTTGGCTTTTGAAAACCTCTTTTGATAATCACTCTATTTAAAACCTCAGTTGATCCTTTATGTCCGCCATCAAAATTATATGCTTTTTAAGAAAAACAACAATTGTTATATATATTTAAAAAAAAAAAAACACAAAAAAACTGCGTGATACAAAATACTTTAGTCATTTTTACTTATCTGATTGGTATTATTTCGGAAATCGAAGTAGACTTTGTACAAAAAATTATAACTTACGAATATATCATTTAATGAAATTAAACGACTTATTTGGATATTTGCTCAGGTGGTCTACACATTATTGATATTTAGTAATTTATCCATTAGAAATAACTGGTCTTAATTTGATTAATAAAAGTACGAACTGGCGTTTCATGTACTCTGTTGTGTTTGCGCTTTCTGCCGGGTTCCTCGCCTCCCTCGGACATTTGTACTATGACGTAATGTGGAACTATTTCCACACGTCTAAATTATGCGCCAAGACGCGCGAGCAATCACTTAACCGGGGTGGCTATAAACTAGAATGGTGCTTCCAAAACGCCTTGACAGTCGATACAGACCATCTTTAACATGAATGTGTGTTGAGTCCATTCCCACTCATGACAGCCTTACATGCAGGTCGTTTGGGAAATTTTTTCTCAGGACCTGTATGGACTAAATTAATAGTAATATGTGAGTGCAGAAATGCGTGGGGAATGTGGCTCTCTTTCCTTCGTCCACAAATAATTAATCAGCCAGCTGTGCAAGCAGAAACTAGACGCACATGCCCTAAATGGGCGCGCGCGACTCTAATTCAATATTCAATTCAATTCCCGCCATTCAACATTGAATAACAAAAAACAAATAGCAAGCAATAATTTTGGATAAAATGAACAAGCTGCAGGAAGTGGTTGATGATATTGGGATGGTGGAGGAATGTTGATGTGGTTGGAAAATGGCTGTTATAGTCCCCACAGTTTCAAGAAGGAGATAAATAACTTAAGGAAAACCAATAAAAGGTTAAAAGAACTAATTAAACAAGAAAAAGAATAGAAGTTAGACATAGAGGACAAAGAGAGAATGAGAAGATGGAAAAATAATGAAAGAAGAGAAAAATGAAAAGTAGGAAAAAAGAGGAGAAAGGTGTACAGGAAAAAGAGGAGAAAAAAAGAGAATGGAAAATAAGAATGTAATGCAGAAAATAAGATGTTGGTGGAGGAGAAGACAAGAAGAAATAAATTAGAATCAAAGAAGAAACCCAAAGGCCTTTGCAGCATACAAAGAGTGCACATGAAGAAACCACAGATCTTGTCCGAGTATACTCTTACGGGGCATAAGCTAGCCACTGAGCAGGTAACAAAATATGTCAGGGTGGAATTGTCCAGCGAGCTCTCTTTGAAAAGGCACATAGATAAGATAGTGAAAAAATGGAATAGTAACCTTGGTTTCCTGCGCCGCAACCTGCAAATCGACAGTGTGGAAGAAAAATGTGCAGTATATTTCACGCTAGTCCACATCTTGAGTACTGCTCAACTGTGTGGAACCCACATATTAAATAGCTAATAAATGAGATGGATATGGTTCAGAGAAGAGCTGCTAGATTGACCACAAATATCTACCGTAACATTAGCTCTGTCCGAGCAATGTTGAACCATCTCAGGTGGAAATCACTCGAATCCAGGCGAACCAAGACCAAGCTGACCTTGTACAAGATAGAGAACAATTTAGTGGACATACCAGATGACAAATACCTGACCTTTGCGTGTAGCCAAACAAGGGAAAACCACAAGAATAAGTTGAAATTAAAGTCAGCATCAATATTGTTTTTAAGTTCAGCTTACTCCCACATACAGTAGGGAATTTCCATCAATAAATGCAGAAACTTTTGACTTAGTATCTCACAAGCAGGAGCTTTCCAAAATCACATTCTAATGAACTAGTCAGCTACAAGTAAGGCCAGATTTATATGGGTATGAAGGGACGAAAACGTACACTGACACTCTTTTACTTATTTCTGCTTTTCCGATAATTAATCTTCTGACTGTCCTATCACTACCATCTTTGCTTTATCTTTGACCATGCACCACCCGTTTCTTAATGGTCAAGTGCCAGTGCGTTGAAGTATTTATAGACACATAGAGATATATCGATAAAACAATCCGACCCTACTAATAATTATGTTTCCAAACAATTATTAATTGATCACATTTTTTACACTAGATGGTTCTGCTATGCAAAATCATTCACGCTAGTGTTTGTATTATTTTTTTTTTTACTGCATAAAATTTAATCTCACATCACACACTCGAGTGTATCGCACGTGTTAAAATCTTTCAAGTCGTGGTGTATAGAAAGCGTTTACCTAAATCAGCAAATGAAATCTGAAGCTCACGTTGTCATTCGAAACCACCCATTGCGGTCCAAATATCAATGACATAATTTATATCAGTCATGAAAGCCTAAACCCTGTGTGTGAAAGATATTTTAAATTTCTTTTAAAAGTTATTTATATGATAATTTTATGCAAATAAAAGAAAGTGAACTCTACTTTTGATTTTACATAAGAGTTATTTCCCATAACTGGTCTTTCCTATTTGCGCTAGCGACTGAGACTCAAAGAGGGCCAGTCTAGTCAACTTATCGATTTCAGATTTTTTGGAAAATGAAAATTCCTAAACAGAAGAAATTTGTATTGTATGCTATTATAGTTGTTGCTGTCGGAATGCACTTTGTTCCACGTATTACTAAACCGTTTAGATACCAAAATCAAAGAGGGGAGGTATCTGCTGGAGCAGACGAAAAGTAAGGTACGGTCGGGATCGACGTTGCGTGAACTTGAAGGTCAAATATGTTAAGGGTGTGGGCGATCTACCAAACATATTTGCTTCTGAGAGACTGACAGATGTAAGGTGATGTAATGTTCATGCAGAATGGAGAAAATGTTGGCGTATCTTTATCCTACTTTTCGTGTACTGTGGATGACATTTCTTAGGATAAAATTGTATTTGTGGAAATTGTACATGCACCAAACTGTCTGCTCCCATATGCTGGAATAATCGGCCTGAAATACACGATTATTATTATTTGGTGAAATAGAGAAGAAAAAAATCTTGTCAAAGTGGGTGATACGAGTTTCTGAAAGTGCGATGAATGAATCATAACATTTATATAACGTAAAAAGTTATCGGCTATATTTTTACCTTTGACCGGCAGGAAATAAGCAGAGCTAGCATTTATTTCATAAGAATATCGGAATTAAGGCCAAGCAGCATACTCTTGAAACCAAATTACAGCCATCAAGATGTTGGAAATAAAAGTTATTTTAACAATACCTATACAAAGCATTTTTTAAATAGCCCAGATACCAGCGAGGAATCCTGGAAAAGTCGTTTTGTTTGTTTTAAATATAAGCGCTAGCATATGACGGACGTCGTAACCACCGGTACATATGGTGGTAACATTTTCTTAAGAAATTAATAATTGCAGTATTACTACTTTGGTGTGTCTTTGGGCAAGGCACTTTAATCCAATTGCCTCGGCATTAAATAACATACTTGTGTTGCAGTGCCATAAAGCACCAAAACCAATTCATTGTCAACCAAATAAAATGTTCCATAAACAAGCTTCACTCACTAGGTTTGTTCAGGTTGTATCTGCTGTAGGAATGATGATATCAATGGCACTATAGTCTGGCCCCTGTCCATTATGAGTTATACCCCACCTTTGATCTTCTAGTGAATATACCTTGCACAGTTACTATCTATCAAAATTTATGTATTTCAAACCAAACCTTGTTATCAACACAAACTTTTAATAATGTAAGATAAAGTTATCGATGACAAGTGCAATGTTAAAGAAATGTTATTTGTTGCCTAATGCACAAACCATTATAATGGTAACAATTAAAGGATATGAAAATAGTGGCAGAATTCTCTGAAACATAAAAATATAATGTAAGCAGAATATAGAAGTCATCAATTTTTTCATTGCAACACATTCCAAAATACTGCCATTTGAATAAAACAATTGGCTTTATCATATTGTAAAAATCATAAGACACATTTAAAATATCAGTGGTTTGACCATATTTACATGAGCAATTAAAAGAGACTATTATTATTATTATTATTATTATTATTATTATTATTATTATTATTATTATTAAAGACAAAGAGAAGCCTGTACATCTGTATGCAGAATAAGAGAAAATTAAAATATTCAGGTAACAATATCTTTTACGAGATCAATGATGGATACAAATAAAACCAGAAATAGTATTGTTAAATGGCTTATATTTTTTATATCTTAATTTAAAATGTAAGAAATTTAATCAGATTTTGAATTAAATAATTTTAATAATAATGATTAATGTTTATTGTAAAATAAGCTTATATTAATTATTAGTGGATTTGCAAAAATAATAATAATAATACTCTGCATGATATATTTTTTAATGTTAATCAAACTTGTTGTGGTAAACACCAGCAAATTATGAATGAAAATTATGAATGAAAGGTACTTATGGTGAAGATGCTTCTGTTCATACTGCATTATTGTGCAATGTTTATAATATAAAAGAATACAAATCTTTAAGCTAATTATGATATATTTATGATTTAGAGAAATTTGTCTTAAAGTAATACGTATCTTGCATAGTGTATATAAATCCACACCACAATTATGCACTTTACAATAAAACTATTGACCATTATTTAAAATATAATCAGAGGCCTTGCTAGGATTTTAAAACTAGGAGACCAGAACTCCTAATTTGGTAAAAAAAATAGGAGTCCCAAAAGCAAAAAGTTGAAGTCCCACCAGCAAATGTTGCAGTCCCCACTAAGCCAGATATCACGTTCTTTCTTACACTTGGCTACGGTCACATCCAAACTATCAGTTATAGCAACTTTAGCACAGTTTTGAATGTCATAGAAATCTTCATCATTTTTCTGTTTAACAACAAAACACCTGTCTAAATTTGCAAACGGCATTTTGTCCAAGTCTCTTGATTTTGAGTTCACAGGCAATATTTATATGGCAATAACTGGAAATGAATCAATAACAGTGATTACTCTGGGCTTCGCCAATGTCGCAAATTGCATTTATGTTTTACATATTGACAACAAAATTTACCATCTGGCCATATTTATGGCTACAACATTTTTGGCTGATAAAAACGGTATATACAATCTTGAGTTTGGAGTGGAGAAATTCAAAGGCACCATGATAGAAAGCCGCAAACATGGATATAAAAATGCACTGGAATCAATTGTCACATAAATCCTTATTTCATATTGACCAAGCACCCTAAAAGTTAATTGTTATGTTATAAGCCACTTATGCTGATATCTGTCCTTGATACTGTTTGCTTTAATATAATCTAACTAGCCACGCAAATGACTAGCTACAGTCGACCATCGTGAAATGACAAGTCGACCACACGACAGCAATTTTAAAAAAAATTTAAAAAAAGCAAAACAAAATTTTGCTGCAACTTCAATGAAAACTGATTACCTCTGAAGCACCGATATATACTAAGGAATTATTTTAAAATTATGTCAATGTTCTACAATTCATTTGATGTTTCCACAGCAATAACAAATGGGTATTTGTTTTATCCTTCAAAGGGAGTCGTAGCTTGGCCTTCTATAATGCATGCACCTCATCAAAGCAAGCTGGCGACCTTTCATGAAAGAAGTCATCAATAAACTAAAAAAAGCATTGCTTCAGTTTTCATAGTGATTAGAACATATTATTTAGCTGCAAAAGTTACCTCCTTGCAACAAAAACCTGCACAGGAGGACTCCTGTGTGGGTGATTTTCTTCGTCCTTCCCTGAAAAATTTGCATCCAAATACGCATAATTAAGCATATTTGATATCTCTGATAATATCTATATTTATTTGTATTAATCACTGAATTTTGTTCAGTTAAAGAAAATATTGTCATCTGTATATTTTAGGTACAATATTAATTTTGCTCAAAGTACAAATACTTAATTTTGAATTTTACAAAAATATCGTAAAGCCTTTTTTTTCAGACTGGATTATTTTGGAATGTGTCATTTAACAAAACAAAAACAATAATAAAATCTCTATTTAACCAACATACATGTGTATGATACAGAGAATCTCTTCACTGAAGTATTATCCCATTTATTTAATTGCACTGGTTATAGCAGTTGTTGTTGTGTGGCTTAATGCCATTTTTCAGCACACGATAGGCTGTACATGGCGGCCAGTATTAATGGTGGAGGAAGAAACCGGGAAATCCACGGAAAGAACCACCGACCCACGAGAAGCTACTGGCAAGCTTTCTCACATATCCACATTTGCCGAATACTAGACTCGAACTCAAGTAGACAGAAGTGAAATGGCAGTGATCTGTAATGGACAGCGCTTTTTTAAACCACTCGGCCACTTGGGGCCCAAATTTGGTATCTTGTATACAGTATAAATGTACTGACATTTTATTTTATTTGTGTGATCATCTGCATCAAACCACACACATTGCAATGTACATTAGGCAGTTCCTGCTTTTAAAGCTGACATTTCTTGACAATTGCAGTCATGGTTGATGATATCTTTTTTTTTCAAATTAAAAATGCCTGCATAGACAGCATGTTGCTGGTAGCATGCATTATCCAGGTCAATATCACACCTATGGCAAGGAAGATTTAATCAGGTACACAATTTTATTAATTACTAATAATTACTTTGAAAAGAAAGGTATTTTATAATAGAAAAAGGTATGATTATGTTAAATTTTGTTGTATAATGAGTGAACACTAAATTTAAAGAGCAAGATCAGGAGCTTATTTTAGGTCAACCATATATTCAGACACATTAATATTTTCCTGATTTACTTGATCACATGATAAAATGTATTGCATTGATACGCATGTTCATGGAAAATATGACAATGTTAGGTGGTAAAAGTGTAGAGTAAATAAGATTCTCTGATCAGTTTATTACTTCTAGTGCATTATGCACTAAAATTTTCTTATATTTATTTAAAGTCATGTGTCCCCCAAATTTAAAGGGTGAGGGATACAGAATCTCCTACCCATTAGGTTTTATAGTAAAAGTCACAGGTAATGTAGGTGTTTAACACTGATTATTTCGGAATTGGGTGTCATTTTATAGAATTTCCTTCATTACCATTAAATGGCATCTTATACAGCCATATTCCTTTCGAAGGGTGATAGAAAATGCTCATTAGTCCTTGAAATTTTGAAACAAACACATCTGACTAGAGAATGATACGTTAATTGCTCATTAGTATGCAACTTCATTTGGGACTGTAACCATGTAATGAAATTTAAATGAAAGAATGCTGCTGTGTTAAAACTGAAAAGAAAATGTCACATACTCTAAGATTGAAGTAAGATTTTCAGATATGAAAACCGTAAGCACTATATATAGTATTCGGCAATAGTGATTAACAGAGTTATCGGCCATGTATTTATAAAAAGCAAATTGATATTGAATTGTTGGGTGAAAGTTCTTTTAAGTCAGATAACATTGACCATGGCAAGAGCTACAAGCACAAAAAGAATTAAATATCCATAGTTGGAATAAATTTCGAATATTTTTGTTTAAACATGAAAATCTCAAGAGAGTTGGAAACTAAGGCAAATAAGTCTGTCAAACTGTTGTAGAAGATGAATACACTCAAAGCCCCACAATCTCCCAAAGCCTTACATTTAGTTTCGTCAACCTGGACTGGTTTAATACAAAATAGTTCAGTGCTTTTATCTAAGAATGAAATACTTGTATCTAAAACTGTGTAGACTCTACAGACCATAATCAACACTCAGTGTATATTAAGATAATATACAGTTAAGATGCAGTTAATTATTAGTGCTTGAAAATTAAACTATTGTACATGACAAGTGCTTTAATTTACAGATGTGTGTATAAACATAGGATGTAATTAAATTTTTTTTACTAGAAACTGACCAGTGCAAATTAAAAAATTATGAAATGGAATATTAAGGGCCCCTATATCTTTGACATTTGGTTCTTTTTCCTATTTTTGTTAATTTTTGTTCAGTTTCAAATAAAGGTACAAAATCTTAGGTGCTTTTAAGAAGAACTATTCTTTCTGTAAAAACAGTATTCACAAGTAAAGTATTGTAGTCATTTTCCTGACTTTAGGTACTCTCACATTGAGTCTGTTATCACCAAGGGTTATGTAAATCTCAGGATTCTACTTGATAAGTCATACTCTTAATGATTTCAAAAGTTTATAGAATCAAGATTACCCACCTCTTTACTAGTCAGGGGTTGTCACTCCACTTTGTTCCACATCTGCTTTTGGCATATGTAAATGTTTTTAGTTAAAATGATTTCTACTGCTCATTTTTTTCTGATTGGATAGAAACTGATCCAGTCAGAGTCTTTGTTATATTTAAAGTTAGAGATAGAAATAACCCTAGCAGCCTCAGTGTACAATGGCATTTGTCATATACAAGTTTCTTTAATGTAAACATTTAAAACAACTTTTAATTTCATAACTGTGCACATAGACATCACATTATTGAATACTTAACAAGTCGTGTAACAAAGTCTCTCATTGGTTTATTAATTTTGCTTGTTTTGGGAATGGACTTTTTTACCAAAAAGAGAGCACATTTTACAAAATACAGTTTCCACTAGCTACATCTGCCAAAGTTTAGTCTGAAAAGACTGTGGGCTGACAAGCCATAGCAAGCAAAGATGGTTTACCTTAAACAATGGTGACAAAATACTGCAAATTTAAGCTCTGTTGGTCATAGAACAGAAGAGCCAATGTAATGGCCTGTTTTCCTTCATCTGTTGTTGGACAATTATCCATCTGTTATCACAAACTCGTTATCATTATTTCTCCTAAACTGCATGGAGGAAACTTTTTACACACATTCACAACAAATCTTGTTGGTTCTAAAGGAAAATAGTGCTGCTCAGATATTCCAGTATGGCTGCCAAAACAATCATGTTAAAAGAAACTTACTACTATTCCTTCTAAATGGATGATCATATTAATATGGGGCTTACGCTAGAATATTTTTTACAACATCTACTTAGATCTGACTGAAAATGATACTAAATTTGATATCCAGTATGGCTACCATGGCAGCCATACTGAAAATGTTTATCACTACACTGCCTAAATGAAAAATCACATTACCATTCGGTTTCACTAAAGGGCTTATGATGTTTAGTTGGTCCTAAGTAAATATGGTTCTGCTTGAACATCCAATATGACCACCACAACAACCATCTTGAAAATCTTGTCATCACTATTTCTGATGAATAAATGGTCATATCAATATGGGGTTTTCACTAAAAGTCTTCTAATTATTTTAGTTGGTCCAAATGAAAATGTGCTGATCTGATATCCATTTATTATGGCCACCACAAAAGCCATCTTCAAAATGTTTTTATTGCTAGCTCACTTGATATCAAGTAATATCAGATTCTTGCCTTTACTGATCACTCACACATCTCACCTCCATCCATGTGATTCAGAGTCTTTTGCTCATCATCGAACATGACAAAGCTTGACTGTTTCAACTTGTGGGTTGGTGGTTCTTTATTGGGTTCTTCATCCACCAAATAGACTGGGACACCTGTATTGGGTGCTGAAAAATAACACCAGACCCACCAAACAAAACAACACCCTCTGAGCAAAAGTTGTAGTAACATGGGGTTTTCAGTCATGGTGCCTAGTTGCTCATAAATAAAACTAATGCTGATCTGATATCCAGTTGAAAATGTTACTAATCTGACATTTTAGTATTGGTCACCATGGACACCTTTTTGAAAGTATTATTATTGCACATCTTCTTAGTAGAAAGTCATATTCATGGGGTTTTCAGCAGAAAACTTTTTAATGTATTGTAGCGGAACACTCCCTCAGTTACAATGTCCTGAGTCTCGCTATCTTGGGTTTTTTATGATAGGTCTTGCATTAGGAGTGATACCCCGCTGAATCTGTCTGATGACTGGCACTCCAGAGTGTGACAGATTTCTACCTCAGCAAGATACCATCTTATTCATGGCTTCTTGCGTGTCGCCGACTTGGTCGCAGTCGCTGACTTGGTCACAGGGTCGCCAACTAATCACAGACTTGCAGACTGTGTCGCTGTCTCTGTTGCCAACTTGGTAGCTGTCGCTGACTTTGTCACTGTCTTGGTCACAGTCACCGACTGGATCGCCGACTTGTCACAAGGTTGCTGACTGGTCTTCTTTTGGTTGCTGACTTGGTTGCAGACTTGTCGCAGAAGTCTCAGTCGCCAACTGGTGGCAGGGTCACAGACATGGGTCACCGACATGTTTGCAGTCACCGACTGGCCTTCCTCTAGTCGCTGACTGTGTTGCTGTCTCAGTCACAGTCACTGACTGGGTTGCCAACTGTGTTGCAGAGTCACTGACTGTGTCACAGGATCATCAGTTGGTTGCAGAGTTGCTGACTTGTCACAGGGTCATCGACTGGTTGCTGACTGGGTCACAGTTGCCGACTAGTCACACGGTTGCAGACTGGGTCTTCTTCTGGTTGCCAACTGTGTCACTGTCTTGGTCGCAGACTTGCGATGTTGTCCACTCGAGATCGATAGAAATGACAGGAGAAATGATGAAAGAAGAATTATCCTCAGTTGAAACATGTATTGTCGAAAGACCTTTGCATTTCTTGGATGAACCTTGTAGCACCAGGCTGCTGATGAAAGAAAGACCATGTCCCTAACCTTTTCAGATTCCTGGCCTGGCTCTCTCCTACTCAACGGAATACAACCAAGCATGCTTGCTCTGGTGGGATGGTTATACTGCTACACTTCAGGGGATGTCTTCACTCTACACCACTTCCTAACACACCATCATAGCAGCCACAGTTGGCTCGTATATATACCCAGGCAGAATCACATGACCCAAAACTAAAACGATAGATGGCACTACAAGGCCTGCCAAGTATTCACAATCACAATATAAACTTCAATAAAACGAAATATTAAACAAAGAAATGAAAATTTGAAGTCCATGGTGTTTATTTGTTATAGTATGTAATTGTTCATACATGAAAATAGTTCTACACAGACATTAAATATATTTGCATGCTTTGTCCTAAATGAAAATAGTGCTGATCTTACATCCATAAGAACTGCCATAGCAGTTTATTTGAAAATCTAGTGTTTTAAAAATGAGATGGTTTCAGCACTCATCAGCTATATCTAAAAATGGACTTAATTTTGGAAATTCATTTCAGATCTTAGTGTGTTGGTCCGTTTGAGGGACTCTTGTTTTATAGATTTGTTGCCAAATTAAGGCCACTTTCCCGAAATGACATTTACCCTTTACTTTATCAAAACATATCATCATCGTCATCATCATTATCTATCCCTTAATCTATGAGGTTGTTGGGGCACCACAGTTGACTTTACAAGCAATTCTCTCCATCTTTCCCAGTTCTCTACTACCTTTTGGGAATCCTCAAATCTCATGCCTGTCTACTCCTAAATATTGTCTTCCCACCTCTTTTTCTGTCTGTCTATTCTTCTACATCCATACACTGTGCCTTGCAAGATTGTTTTTGCCTGTCCAGATGATCTTGAGACATGACCAAACTAGTTGAGTATGAAATCCAAAACTGTATGATCAAAATATACCAGGAATAATGTTCAAATTAAATTATGACATCCATATAAAATTTAAGTTAGTCTTTTTACTTAATGTATTTTGCTGTGGTGTAAAATATGCCAGTTCACTATCTGAATTGACCATGATGACATGTAAAATGATAATAGGGCTAGAGTGAATGGAATGTGCACTTTATCAGGAGAATATTTTCAACCACAATCATTTTTCACTATTATTTTTATTAAGCTTATGTAAAATAGTATATAAAACAAGCAAATCTATAGTAGTAAAATTAATAATTCATCTGACTGTCTTGGCTCTGCTGTGCGATATCCAAAGGATGTATTTATTCCATTCTGTTTGGTCCTCATTTGCGTACTTGATGAGAGTATTGCAAAGTGTCTGGCTAAATTTTTCATTGTTGTTTAAGGATGGTATTGCAACTAAATGAGGTATCTTCAAGTTGTTCATGAAATTATCATTAACCTCATTACCAAATTTCTTGTCCTGATCAGAAATCATTGTTTGCATAATGCCAGATATTGATATAATATCTATGATGAAATACCCAACATGAGAAGCATGCTTTGAGGATATGGCCATAGCCTGCAAACACTCAGTGTATACAATGTCATCTTCACTAACCAAGGTTTCAATATGTTAATCTAATCTACACCATTGTGGATCAGTCAGATTTTCAGTGATTTGTCCTAGTGATATTTATTTGATTTCATAGTTGCCTTCCTTAATATGTACCAGTAATGCCAGCTTAAACCAATAACATGTAACAGCAGCACTTTATACATTGGCCAAAACAGGTAGAGGTAATTGACTTCAAAAGAATACTTTGTAAGTTTGACATTGAAAGTATGACTATGTACCAGAGAGAAGCCATTACAGTTATAATTGAGTGAAAGGATCTATTTATACAAATGTTGACCAGCGGTGGAAAATTGCATATTTATGAGTCCATTTCCAGTTGTGTGTTCCCCTTCTCTCATTCGTGTAGGAACAGTTTTTGGAACAGCTTGATTTGTATTGTATGCGATGGTTTGCCACCAAATGTAATGAAATTTACAGACCTGAAGCAATGAAATATCTGATAGATCTGCTAAAATATGGATGTTAACATATCAGAACCTTTGCTAGTGAAGATGTCAATCATGTACATATTTTCCACGTCAAATGTTGCCAGATATCCAACAAAGTCCATTCTCCATTGCTGGAAGGATTGGTCAGACACCAGTACTGGGTGGAGTTCAGCTGAGGCCTTCCAGAGGTGATTCTGGTGTTGAAATGAATCATAAACCCTGAAATAATTAAATTTTATTTGATTAAACTTTAAAAGTACATGTTTGAAAGTATATTGAAAAGCTAATAACAACTGTGAGCAATACAGCCTTGGTAAATTAGAGTTGTTAAATATCACTTATGAAACTGGATATCTTGAAATATTCCAGGTTAAAAGTATCACTCAAGCAACTTCCAACCATGTCTTGTTGACAACAGAATGACCACTGGTCAGTTCTCAGACTTTTGGACAACTCTTACAAGGCCACGACTTTAAGGCTGTAGTGAAGAGTTACCAACACAAACAGGTTGGATTTTCGCCTTTTGTACCAATTGTTCTTGTCAATGTTGGCAGGTCATACTCTGTAAAGAATGTACATAATACAAATCAGTTTGGATACACAATTCATGAATATATTAAAATCACCTCCCTCCCTAAGTCTTCAATAAAATACCCTAGATACATATATTATGACCATAGTAAAAGTAACCCCAGCATAAATCTTGAACAATGCACCATAGTACCTATGTACATTAGGACTAAAACATACATACCTTATCAGGCGGTGAACCATGAAAATCATATATATATATATATATATATATATATATATATATATATATATATATATATATATATATATATATATATCAACCTGCTCAGGAAACCATTCTAAGTTCTTTGAAGTACCAGTCAGTATAATTAAGATTAGAAATGCACAAAATTATTTTCATAATTGAAAACTTACCAAAGGGTAATTTTGAACTTCTAACATGCTCAATGCAAATAATCTCCTTTAATAATTAAAAATCAAATAATATATTAACATAAATTATGGCTTGTTTTTCTAAATTTATTTTCCTGAATAAAAGTGACTGATCCTTAGAACACATTGCAAAAATATATATCATGTTATATTGAAAATTGTACATTTGTAACCATAGTACATATTTGTTCATATTATAGTAATATATTTTTAATATTTTGTAGTTTTTTATCATTTCACTTATAAATATCTTGGCTACATAATATTATATTAATACTAAATGGTGTAATCTAAATATTATGTTAGTTTAAAAGGAGGTAGGTAGGTAGAATTTCCATAAGTAGTCAGACTAGACCCAGGTTCTTCTACCACTGAGTACAAATCTGTACTACACCAGAACATCAGCATAGTATTCTTACACCATCTGGTTTGTTTGTAAACCCCTACTGATTTTAAAAACAGAAGCCCTCAAGGATATGAAAAAGGCATAAAGTCTGGTCATTCGATTCATTTATTTATAATTTTTAACCTGATTGTTTTCTTGGGATCCTAGACACTGTCAACCTGCTGGTGTTTCTGATCGATTGGGAGTGTCTTTAGTAACATGGTCACCTTATTTACTTGGAACAGTCTATGTCTTCAAACAACAGATCTAGTTCACTAAAAATCTCAATTCCATAAACATTGGATCTTAGGTAGGTTGGCTTCCATTAGTCTCGAGAGATGATGGAAATGCGCCCATGAAAGGTGTCCCAGTTTGTAGTTGTGCAGCATCTTCTGTGACTATAAAGCCCCACACAGGAAAGGCAATCCTTGCTACAGTTGCTACACTTGAAGTTTGAGTCAGGTCTTGACATTGGATCTACAACTGTTTGAACACATATATACAAAAGTTCCTCCTATTTATTTTTTTAATTTGTCTTGGAAATAATATATGTAGACAGTGCAAACATTTGATGCAGATAACATAGTTTGCACTGAAATAGACTATTTTAGAAACCAGAAATGAATAGAGAGCCTTCTGACTGCTTGTTTATGTTAGGAGCTTCTATTGGCATTGTATTATTAGAGACCATTTGGTGACAATCAGGTTAGAAATTATAAATAAATTAATGAGATGACTCAAGTTTTATGCAATTTTTTTTTTTAAATCTTTGATGCATTTCCCTCATAAGGTTGTGAGGGGGTATAAAAAAAATGGGAAAGTCTCTCAATACCACAGTAAATTTATTGTCTGGATTGTAAATTTTTGTTCCCGTAAACAAATTCAAATACAGGTAAAATGTGGAGAAAAAAAATAATTTAAGTTACAAAGATGTATTTTCTTAAACATCAAATATTTAACACTCAGCCAACCATATTACCAGATATATCCGTTTGGTTTTTTTTCTTTCCGTATGAGGATTTTATTGTTGGTACGTGTTACAGACTTAAACCAGTACCTAAAAATAGCCGAGGTTGATCCGATTAGGAAGAGGAAAAAAAGCCTTAAAACGTTCTTGATCAACCTTGAGGAAAGTGACGAAGATGAGATATACTTGGACGGTGTGGAAATATAGAATGTTCGTGTTAACTTTTGCTTTTGTTGGAAGTGCTATACTCTTTTCGCCAGCTTTCATGAAACAAGCAGCAGTAATGAGGGATTATAAAGCCCAACTCGCGTCATACAAGGCGTATAAAAAAGGCGAATATAATGACGGGAATCGAGAATAACTATCATTCGCGGCGTCGATCCATATACATATGCTGGTAAAATGAAAATAATTCCTTTGATCTGAAATATGCTACGTTGTTTAAATTTTTTTTTGACATATCACTTTTTACTATTCTGTCATGTATTTTGATTGGTGACTGGAGGTTTTTGTTGTACTATAGTATGAATATACGGGTTACTATAAACACCGAAATACACAGAAAAGCAGAAATACTTGTATGTTACTGCATTTGTATGGGGAAATATGAACGAGTTTTTCGGATGGCTATACTGCTTGACCTTTGTATTGCAGTATAGCCATCTTCCAAAACGAGTTAATATTTTCCTATACTTTTTCTTTTATGCCTATTTTCTTTTCTACCCAAGGCTTAATTATATAAACAAGAAACAAAGTACCTGAATATATGCAGTATTTAAAAGTAAATATACAAGCACAGATTCATCATTAAACAACATTATTAATGCGCACATAACTCCACCCAGATAAATTTGAACTTGGTTGCATGCTAGACATAAGTTTCAAGAGAAAATTTTGGTCTACTTAAAATTGAAATTTGGAGTCATATTGTGAATGAATGTGCATTGCAACAACTTTTCATTTTGATCTGGAATGGATAGATTTTTTTTTTCTCAAGTCAACAAATTTTGTGAATATAGACTGGAATTTATGCGCATGAAATATGTCAATTTAATGCAGTGCCAATTGTACATGAAATACATCAGATTGAAGTATCGTGGGAGAAGTGTAATGGCATTGGCAAACATGTTTCTGTTTTGTCATTGAATGATTCAAATCATAATGTGGGAAAAATATGAAGTCTTTCAATTTTGATTATCAAAAAGACACTGGAATTTTATGTGTATTTCATTTTGAGTGCAGTAAGGAGGATGTAACTGCACTTGAAATATACTCAGGAGTCAAAATTACAGTACAATTTTGAATGTGTGATCATGCTTGAGAACCCATGACATGGCTCATGTAATTTGGATTTGCATACCTAAGAAAGTATATTTTGTGGAAATTCAGGATGTAAAACAATCAAGTATATTTTTCCCATTCTTAGTGTGAGCTAAAGAATACAGTTCATGCCTTGTCACTTGCATGTTATTTGTAAGAACCCTGCTTGGCATCTGTAGCTAGCTTAATCTGAAACATTGTATCAAAAAAGTTAATGCAGAATGTACCATAGCATCTGGTATCTGGCTAAGCATCTGCATCTGCTTTAGTTCATTCAGAAACAATACAATTTACAATAGAAAGTAGTTCTTTTATTAGTGTGAATTTAGTCTGAATTAAGTGCGCAAGTACAATATCTGAAAATACTGAACAATTCTAACAATGTAAATTTAATGGAGAAAAATGAGCATATAATAGACTGAAATACACTTATTTACATGTTCTCAGTGTATATATTGGTGTACAAACAGGAAATATGATTTGTTTTTGTTTGAATAGTATTACAGAGCAAAATAAAACCTTGGAGTGATTCTGATATGAATTATTTATTTTTTTCCTCATTATAGTTAAATTCATGCAATGGCATCACTAGGTCATACATGAATCAATAGGTGATCAACTGAGAATTGTAGTAATACATACAAAGAATGAAAGTGGACACAATCTCCAACATAATATTATATATGTGCTATAACTTTTAATGATACAATTTTTTGAAAAATAAAGAGCATTTAATTAAAGTGTTGTTTAAAAGGCTTCCCAATATTTGGCAATATTGCAACATACTTATATGCTACTTTTGTTAATATGATAATTGATTGTAAAGTTGTTAAAAAGTCTTCTTAGAAGTATGTGAATGGGCTTGGAAAATGTGATTGGGCAATATTCATAAAGGATCTGGAATTAATAAGTTCATTTAATGCCCTATGAAAAAAATAAGTAAACTGGTTTTGAAGTTAAATTTTGGATTTATTAGACCAAACGTTAGAGTCCCAAAAAGCAATGATGCAAAGTGCATTTTAATGAGAAAGGGCTTTTTGGGGGGAAGGTGTTGACTTCTTTGCGAATAACAAGTGTTTGTATGATAAATAATAAGTTAAAAGTCTGGCATTAACCATTTTTGTTGATATTTTCCAATAAATCTAACCAATAAAAATCATCTACCTGATTCACATTATACATACCACAGCCTGTTTATGACAAAATCTCTGCAGAATCATTTTCAATGATCAGATATGGATCTTTTAGCAGTATTTATCACAGCTCATACATTAATCTTTCATTTTATTTGTATTTGTTTGAATAATAATAAAAAGCAAACTATGATTCAAATTTATATGAATTTTTTACTCTATGTGATTAGACAGGTATGATAAATGTCGAATTGAAGTACATAAAAGTACGAAGTCAGCTGCTCATTTGCAGCCCAAGTTATGCATTTGATCTCCAGTGCTATTTTGTGATAGCCAACCCATTTTCAAGCCTAACTCAATGTAAATATAAACCACATTACAGATTTAGATAGTGTGTGAATTTATAAATGTTAGGGTTGTCATAATTAGGCTCATGCCTTCTACCATAAAAATTAAGGCTGTGTCAAAATACAAAACTATCCAGTGAGACCTTTAGGTGGCGCTCACCAGTTATTATGTACTTTTGAGAGTGATGTATGTAAGGTGATGTTTGCATTTAAAACATGCACATTGGAGAGAATATTGGCTTACCTCAATGCTGCTTTCATGTAATGTGGCTGACATTTCTTTGGATATTGTACTTTTGGAAATTGTAAATGATCTATGCTTCTTCATGGTATTAGAATTTGAGTTACAATTTTTAAAAATGCTTTAAGAACATTATAGTAATTTTTTAAATTGACATTTCATGGTTTAATAAATTTGCTTTCACTTTATTTTCAGACATGAAAGAGAGAAAAATGGCATTGATGGTTGTCAGAAAACTGATGGATTGGAGAGTAATTAAAATTAGAATTTTTCTTTACACTGGAACATGTGCAAGCAAGACTTACCAACACCCAGCATCACATTTCTACCCTCATCTTTATCAGAATGGAACTTGCAACTATCAAGGACAACTACCAATACTGTCTAACTGTGAATATCATTTGGAAAGACATCTTACGGTTAAACTAGTAAAGCGATCATGTGCTCAACAAAACTTAAACCAGGTTTTCAACAAGAAATCAAAGCCCAACAAGGAGGCTTTTACATTGTGTGCTCAGGATGATTCTGACCAAAACCTTGGTGGTAAATCAGGGCCCGAAAAGGAGGAGTTTACAGTGATATATAGATTTCCCTACATTGTACAGGCCAAAATCATATGCCGTGCTAAACTATTTCAGACAAGTTTTGCTGTACTGTCAGTTATACCAATGTCTCTAATGTACAGTGCTGGAACTATAACATATAGTGGCCTGGTATTCTGTTTTAGTGCATCCACCTTAGCTTGCATAATGCTTTTTGCAATGAGTGAATATTTTAGGAAACTTGTCGGTATTATGAGTGTAGATAAGAATCTGGAGATTGTGAAGGTATCTCACTTAACATTTTGGGGCAGAAAAAGAGATATTTTTCTAAAAATAAATCAGATTGTACCAATATCAGATACTACACAGAATACAAATGATGCATATGTAACATTGAGGACTTATGATGGGAATTTAAAACTGTACTTGTTTCTAAGATTTGGGGGAGTGAGAGACAAGGAGAAACTCGAGGCTGTTCTTGGTACCATTTAATTGCTTGTTCCGCTTGTATTAACTTCATGTTATTGAATCTTTTGTAAAACTTGTGGTTTGTGGTTTTAATTTTGAACTCTTCATCATAGATCAGAAGAGCTTATGGGATGGTCTGTTATCCATAATCTGTTTGTCTAGTTGGAGGATTGCCATGTAACTTTACATGTGTATTCATTCCATGGTCTGGTTGGACCTAAATTTAAATGGTGCCCCTCTGACCCGGCTATCCATTATGGCTGCTCCATCTACAATCTTGAAATTTTATTTCTCAATAATGGGTGATCATATCAACATGATATTTTTTATTAAAAGACATTTTACAATGACTAGAGGATGCTCTAAATGACATAGTTGCCATGGCAACCATCTTGTAAATCTTGTTATCACTTCTCCAATGAACCTGATGTTTTCACTAAAAGACTTCTAATAATGACTAGTTGACCTAGTGCTAAAAAAATCTGATAGCCTGATGCACGGGGCCCTTCAAATTTCAGATCGGGTCCTTCCTGTATTCTAAGTGAGGTGCTTAAAAGAAACAAAAACTAATTTGCCTGAAAAAACTTTGATCACATTGAAGAAATGTGAAAATTTATTTTGAAGATACTTGAAGCAAATTTATATTCATATTTATCCCCATGTATGCTTCTTTCACCTATGAAAATCTCTACTTATCATACTTTTTCGAAAGCGAATATAGATAGCGAAGCATGTGACCTATGAATGAAGAACAGATTGCCTGGGTTACTATTAACTAGTGCTCACATGGCGTAAAGTTAACATGCATGTACATGTGATTCTAAAATACCATTTTGGATATTATGTACCAGATACCTGTGACAACCAGTCAAGTTGATATTGGAACTGTCCCATCAATTTTTGCAACCAGTGCAATGATGCATGGCTACATAATGGAATTTAAGTGGAGTGTGTATACATGAAAAGCTCTTAATTGGTTACTTAATTGTTGTAATCTGGAGAGCTAAGGTCAAATGCAAGATGTTTTATTTGAGGTATTATCAATAAAAAAAGGGAAATGTGATTATTTTGGCTCTTCAGTCTGATTATAAAAATCAGCTGAGTTTTGGCAGAGTTGAGATCAGCAAAAATGCTTGTGTAAGTATTTTTGTCTTGCTTAATTGTTGTTGTGTTTACTTTATTACAGGGGTCTCAAACACATTGCCTGCCAAACAGTTTCCTGTGGCCCACAAAATAATTGCTTTTACAATGTGAGAGATTACAGGTAGTGTGGCCTTTTGGCCATCAAATATGCCCTCATGGTGGTTTGAGTTTGAGAACCCTGCTCTAGTGTAATGAAGTAATGGTTAAACAAAATATGCAGCACATATGAATAGTGTTAAACGTGTAAACAGAAACTGAAACTGTAAATCAAGACAAGCTTCTGATGCTAATGAACATAAACTGTAGATCTACTGATTAAGGACATTGTTAGAATAATTTGACACTGGCTGACCTCGGAGAAAAACTGAAATTTTTTTTTTATCCATGTGATCACACAAGTCAGTTTAATATGATTTTGTGTTACGTTTGGGCATATGGAAATTGAGTCAGGCTTGTGAAGTTTGAGTCGAAGCTTGTGATATTTTCTAAGTACTAGCCCTGTGCTAGTTTCAAACAAATATTTTCTTTCAGCTGTTAAGAATCTATGCTCTTGAAATAAGGGACTGAAAAGAATAAAGACAACAAGCTTTGTAAAAAAATTTTAAAAATTTATTTCCCTAGAATGCAGTGAAGAGTTAAGAAAAAACTTATGGTTTTACGAATTAAATCCAAAAATAATCCAAAAATTAAAAAGTAGAAGTCCTTTTAATAAAAAGTTCTAAATGAAACTGAGTCCAAGTGAAATCCAAAATGGAATGCATTGTCTGTTGTGACTAGCAAAGTGCTGCTGTGTCAACAGTCTCTTTTAGAATCACAGAAAATATTATTCCAGTTTTGAAATCACTATAACTTTCCGTAAGTGTATTTATCCAAGAATATTGTTAGAGCACTTACATATTTCCAGGGAAAAGAATCACTTGAATTAACCATTTGAAGAAAATAAAATTTGACCCTAACTTGTCCCAACATAATACAACTTCACGTGTTTAAGCCCAACTAACAAACCTCTTTCAAAGACAATAGTTTATATGACTACCTAAGATGCAAAACAGATTCCTGGATGAGGGACAAATGTTCATTCTTCTGTAAAAATAGAAATTTGTATAATTGATAATGTTTCTTGTCTTGTAGACCAAACATAATCTTGACTTAATGATTCTTAATCTGAGAAAGATAACAAAAAATTAAATAAAAACTTGTTTGCCACAACTGCCACTGATTTTGTCAGAAACAGATGCAGTGTTAGTTGTTTATGTCAATGAAATAAAAATTTAAAAGAAAACTACACAGAACTGAAGTCAATTTTGGATGATATAAAGTCCAGTAAACACTGTTACCTTACAATAACATGTAATAGAATTTTAAAAAATTAAAACAAACAAACTAAATATACATAACACTTCCCCCCAATAAAATTAAAAGAAAGTTTTATATAAAAAGTAAAGGAGTTGAACTTCAAAATGTTGTAATGCCAATATCAAAGCCAAACATTCCTTCTCAATTGTTGAATAATTTCTTTGGTGCTTATTTAATTTCTTAGAAAAATAGCACACTGGATGATCAACATCATTTCAATCTTATTGAATCAATACTGCTCCAACCCCAACATGACAGTTTAAATGATACACTGAAATTCAGAGCAGTAAAAACTGGTGAACTCTTAACTTATCAAAAGACTCCTCACTTCTTTCAGTGCAATGAAACATGGTTTTCTTGCTCAATAAATTTTTTAGGGGTTTAAAAGTTATGAAAAAATTGGAACAAAATTTCAGATTGTATCCAGCCATATCCAAAAATTGCATCATTTGCTTTTTATTGCTGGGCACAGCGAATTCAGAGATTGCCTTGACCAAAGTATCTATATGTTTAACTTGTCCATGTCCCACAGTATGTCCTAGAAATGTTACAAGCACAGCAGAACTCACCTTTGGATAAATTGATTGTCAAACTTGCTTAAGTAAGTCTTTCAAAGAATTTCCAAATTGTTGCTAAATGTTCTTTCCAGGTGTCATCGTAGATGATGATATCATCAATGTAAGTATAACAATTATCTAGACAGAGATAATGTTCATTGAATGTTGAAAAGTGCTTGGCAAACTTTTTATCCCAAACGGCATCACGTTATTTTGATAGAGTCCATCTAGAGTCACGAATGTCAAAATTTCCTTGCCCTTTCTGTCAGTGGAATTGCCAGAATCCTTTCAGAAGGTCCAATTCTATCAGTGCAGTCATTGATTCATGGTAATGGATATAAATATTTTCATCACTGTTCACCTTTCTGTAATCAGTGTATATGCAGAAAATTTTGACTGGTATACATGGTGAACTCCAGTCACTTTTACTTGTTTCTTTGAAGTCATTTTCAAGAAAATACTCAATTTCATTTTTTCAGATATTCCTGTTTGAAAGGGTTCATAATATACAGGTGTTGTTTCACAGGTTTGGAATTTACAATTTCAACATCATGATAAATTTTGTTCTTGTAGGAATATCTGGCAATAAGTGCTCATATTCGAGTAATAAGTTTAAGTTCATTTCTTTCTTGTTCTTGCAAATATGAAAGTTTCTGGTCCAGATTATTCAGAATTTCTGAATTTCAAAGATTTGTTACTCCAAAATGAGTAGTGTATGATTGCATTCCTTCTCTTAAATCCTCCTTGACAACTCGATTAATTGCATGATTAACCCGGCTATCTCTGTCAATGTTCTGGTACTCCTTTAATTTCTTTACATCTCAGGAGTACTATTATTATAATTTGACTCAATCATTTCTTCATAAATTTGTAAGAGCCATAATACCTAATTTGTAGAAAATTTTGAAAAATGATCAAGAGAGAAAGAAATCTTATCACCAGACTCAAATGTTCTCTACATTGAAGGTCTCTTGAACGATAATTTCACTTTTGAATTGCTGGATGATTCATCAAATGCAGGAATAGGTTGCAGATGAGCCTTAGGTTGATTGGATTACTGACCACTCATCACTAGCAGGTACCACGGGAAGTCTCCATTTCTCATTAGAATCCCATTTTTAATGAAATAACAAACACATACTTATGTGGCTTCAATTTCACTAATGGCTCTTTGAAACAAAAAGCAAACCTCGGGATCTTTTTCCTGTGAAACGACAAGTGATTGTCATTTGTCACCCTGATTAAAATAAAGTGAATAAGTAGTTAATAGAGGATCACTGTGATCAGTACATTTTGATTCGACCAAACAAGGGTTGAAAGTGACCTCATCGAAAGCCTGAGCAATACATGTATCGGCTAAAGGAATACTTTCCTGATCAGCATCATTGTCAAGAACTTTCTTTGCCATAGCTCTAGTAACTGAACAAGCTGGGTGGGAATTCTTTTTCAATAAGATCGACTTTCTGATCTAAACAAGGCTTGTTGGTTACAAGTAGATTAACCACAACCTTGTCTCCAGCTCAGTCATTGCCTAGTAATAAATGAATGCCCTCAATGGTTAAATTGACAATGTTCCGACCGTCACGGGTCCTGAAACTAAGTCTGATGACAATTTACACAATGGAGAGGAATATTAACAAAGCTGAACTCTACTCCCTGAATAAGAACACATTAAAACAAGACTTTTCAGAAAAAGGTAAAGTACCTAATAATAAAAGACTCTGAGAAGCTTCTGTGTCCCTTAAATTTTTAATAGGGATGGGATTTTCTGAATCATTCAAGAGTGATATTGAACCTTTTGACATGAACAGTTTATAATTATCTATAATAAAATCAGAGTGGGGTTTATTATACCCAACAATTGTATTGCTTTGAATACGTGTCCTTGACCTCTTAGAAATAAAAGCATTTAAGATAAGAATTCTTTATTTCAGACTGCATAGCCCATTCATCTAAATTAAAATATGTATATAGAGTAAAACATTGTAAACATAAAAGAACATATATGTACAGATATATTTGCAATAATTAATTGCGCCCTGCATTGTTAAAAAATAAAGTGACACATTTTAAGAGAAATTTTTTCCATCTCCTAATACATGTAATATGAGAATTTAAATGATTGTCATAGTTCCAAAGTGATTTCAATATACAGTTCTCACTATTAGATAGTCTTGTTATCATAGAGAATACATACTTTCTCATTATTTCCTCAAAACTGAATACATTATAATTTACAAACATGTTGGAGGCACTGTTCCATCTAGGAAGACCTATTAGAAAGTGAAGACTATTATTATAATCAATTAATAGTTTTCTTTTCACATTTTCACTAAAGTATGTCCACAGTGGAGCACAATACATAGTGCAGCAATAAGATTTGAATAATCAAATTTTGATACTCAATGAACAATGCTTAAATATGTGTATAAGCATGTTTGTACGAGTTAACAAATATAAATAATGTCTCGTCATATCTTCATTATCTGACTGAATGGATTTCAAAATATGGCCCAAATACATACAACTGTCGACATATGTAAGAACGATGCTGTTAAGATGTACAGAGGGAGGTGATGGTAATTTACAAGAAGTTGGCTGAAAGACCACGCATACTGACTTTTGTGTATTATAGATGATATCATTCTCTAATGCATATTGTTCACAATATCTTCAAAAATTTTCTTAAACCTGCGACAGACGGACTTATCAGTGACATATCATCAGCAATGCTAAAATTGTTAAGAAACAGCCCATTTGGTGGAATACGTAACCCTGCATTACAATGGCTCAATATACGATTTAACTCGTCTATGTAAATATTAAATAACATAGGGAAAAGAATACCTCCCTGCCTTCCCCCATTGGTTAAAAGTGATGGATATTACACTTCCCCATCGCACGTAAGACAGCTGTTTGCCATACCAGTTGACTGCAGTATGAACAATGTATACAGGTATTTTAATTTCCAGCAACTTAAAGTGTCCAATGATTGACCCTATCAAATGCCTTACTAGCGTCTAAAAAGTGTGCAAATACTGGGCTGCCAAGTTCCACATAATAGTTGACACTTTCCTTAAGGGCATATAGACATAAATCTGTAGAATGCTGCTTTTTAAATCAAAACTGATTATCAGAGATTAAGACTTCGCATCTTTGTAGTATGATGCATTCGAATAGTTTTGAGATAATAGTCGTAAGAGCTATAGGTCTGTAGTTATTTTTGTCCGCTAGATTACCAATTTTGCTTTTTAGTAGCGGTATAATTGTAACTTTTGTGAAATCATCTGGTACAAAGTTATGCACAAACATACAATTAAATAAAACCATTAATATCCCATGAAGTCTAGTATCTGAATATGTAAAATGTTCCACATATAAAAATCTGATCCTAGACATATACCACCTTTTAGTCTTGTTATTGCATTTTGAATCTCAACTAATGTGATTACCTCAATATGAGCAGAAAGGGTATTCAATGCTGAAGTAACACGCTTCTTATTCGATTCGTTTTTGACACTATTGAGTAGGTCTTCAAAATGATTTTTCCACAAGTTGCATATATTATTTTGACCATCGTACCCATCAATGCAGATTTGTAGTTTATTGGAAGTTGTTGTAATACTTTATTTAACTTGCATTAGGTTTGTCTTGATTCTGATGGTTATTGTTCAATTTGTAGCAATTATAAATAATGTGTCCTTCTTGCAATAGGTACACATAGGAAGAGATAAGGATTTCAGATCAAGCTTAGAAACTTGATTTCTAAGAGTTGTGACATTGAGATTTAGAAGGCATTAAATTAAACTTAAATACTTTTTTTTTACCAGAAGACTGCTGAGTGGAAGACTTTCTTACAAAATACATTTTATGAGGTAATGAATACTTGTCAGCAGTATGAGCAGCATTTTCCAAGGTTTCGATCTGATGCTTATCAGCATAATAATATCACTATGGACACAATTCTTGAACTCTTCAAATAATGTCTAAGATTTTCGTAATCTTCATTAACCTTTATAGAAGTGCACAACCTATCAGATTTTCTTGCTTTTTTCCCATGCAAGTTCGACATGGGTCTGGTCAGTTGATTTCTAGAATTCCTAGAACCTTGTCAATAAGCCTTAGGGACCAACTCGTAACCCTTCAAGATATAGACCTTAGTCACATCATAATTGGCACTCTGCTGTAGTGACAGCGAAATATGAATATGATGAGTTTTACCAGTAAAATCACATTTGTAATAATAGAGTCCAGTACACTCTTGGCCACTTCAAATTTTCAGCAATTTTCTCAAAATGAACAAAGTACAGCTCCTCTACTTCTTTTTCCAGAAACAGGGGTACTAACTTGATATTTCTTAAAACCTCAGATGTAAGGGAGTGTTCTGTATTTTCCATCTCTAATTCTTTTAACCTAATTTGAAATTCCTTTTCTTCCTTGTCTCATTGCATTTGTAGCTGTCTCTGTCTCTCCTCTTTAACCAATTGTTACTGCATTGGCTTCTCTCTCTCCTCATCTAATTGCATTTGTTTCTCTTCTTTCTCCAATTGCAACTGCATTTGTTTCTCTTTCCTCTTTCTCGAATAACATTTTCCTCTCTCTCTCTCTCTCTCTCTCTCTCTCTCTCTCTCTCTCTCTCTCTCTCTCTCTCTCTCTCTCTCTCTCTCTCTCCCTCCCTCCCTCCCTTATATAATTGCTTTTGTTTCTCATCATTTTCCAGTTGCATTTGTATTTGTTTTTCTGAAGTTAAAGACGTCTTAACTATAATTCTATCTTGTATTTTAATTCCTTTATTTTCATACCAGTCTGGTCAAGACTTACTGATCAAAGCCAAATCACTTTTGTCCAAAACATTCTTTTCCACCGAATATTGGACCAAAATATTTTTCATTTTTTGCTTCATTAAAGAAGGTTTTGCATCAGAATATTTTCTGACAAGCCTTCATCTTTTTTCAAGTATTCTAACTGTTCCTGGGTAGGATTTGAAAGAAAGATCTCCACTTTTGATGACATTGTGAAAAAAAGCTTGCAGTTGATTTCACTAAAGATGTCTAAAATGAAAAATAATGCATAGTATTCAGAAACTAGAATTTAAATTTAAAAACCAAAAGTTTTCTGAAATATTTTTGCCAAAAATTCATATCCCGGACAAACCACTAATTTTCTGTTATGAGTCTATGCTCACGAAATACGGAACAGAAAATAGTAAAGACAACAAGCTTTGTAAAAATTAAAAAAATTATTTACCTAGAATACAGTGAAAAATTAAGAAAAAGAGATCTTATGGTTTTATGAATTAAATCCAAAAATAATCCAAGACTTAAAATATAGAAGTCCCAGTAATAGAAAGTCATGAATGAAGCTGTGTTCAAGTCCCAGTGAAATCCGAAATTTAATGCAATGATGTCTCTTGTGGTCAGCAAAGTACTGCTGTGTTAACAGTTTTTGAATGACAAAAAATATTCTAGTTTTGAATTCAGTGTAACTTACTATAAATGTCTTTATCCAAATATTTTGTCAGAGTATGTGTGTATTTCCAGGGGTAAAAATCACTTGAATTCAACAGTTTGAAGTAAATAAAATTCAACCCAAACTTGTCACAACATAATACAACTTAATGTGACATGTGTTTAAGCCCAATTAACAAACCTGTATCAAAGACAACAGTTTATACAGCTACCTAAGACTCGAAACAGATTCCCAGTGAGTTACAAAAGTTCATTCTTCTGGAAGAAATAGAAGTTTGTACCAATGGGTATCACCAGACTCAACAACAAGGAACCAGACTGACCAAGTGGGAAGAAATTCTGATGATCTCTACAAGACATCAGAGTCAAACAAGGGACAGACATTGCATCAGATCACCATCTTATTGTCTGGCTGAAGCTAAAGTTGAAGAGAAGTTGAAGACGGCAGGGGCAAAACACCACCAGTGCTACAACATTCTATTGAAAGATCTGCTTAAAGAGAGTTTACCATCTTTCTAATAGGTTTCAGACCCTACAAGACAGGACTAGAAGAAGAGACTACAGAAAGCAAGTGGCAAGGTGTGAAAGGTATTAATATCAACCTGTGAAGAAGTCCTGGGGAACATAAAATCCAACAAAAATGACTTGAAGTCTGTACAAACTTTGCAAGAGATAGAGATAAGGAAACAGATGAAGGCACTAGTTAACAACAGTCATAAATGAACTAGAAAGATCAAAGCTCAGGAAGAATACTCCCAAGTAAACCAACTTGTTAAGAAAAAGAATAAAGAAGACAAGTTGAACTCTGTAGAGTCCCTAGTGAGAGAAGCAGAGGAGGCAGCTCACCGGGAAAACATGCAAGATCTGTATGCCACCATCAAGAAAGTTTAGCAAGCCTGAAAGACAGGAAGGAAGGATAATAAAAGATGAAGAAAAACAAAGGAATAAGTGGGTGAAGTACATAGAAGAACTACTAAACAGACCAGCTCCTCAAGAACACCAGATATCCATCCAGCTGACATCCACCTGCTGAATAACTGCAGCATACTGACCAAGAAAGAGATAAGCACAACCATCAAACAACTCAGGAATGGCAATTTGAACAACACGGGAATGGCAAATCGGCAGGACCAGACAGTGTTCCAGCAGAGGCACTGAAAGCAGACATAGAGTTCAGCGTCAAGATGCTCTACCCACTCTTTATCCAAATCTAAGAAGCAGAACAAGTCCCTTCCAATTGGAAAGAAGACTACCTCATCAAGCTCCCAAAGAAAGGTGACCTCAATTTTGGATAAGATTAAGTCCAGTAAACAATGTTACATTACAACATGTAATGAAATTTTTACAAAAAATTAAAATTAAGAAATAATTAAAATATACATAACTTATATCTGTGATCCAACAAAAAAAAATTTCATGATCAGATAGCCACCACAGCAGCCATCTTGAAAATGACTTTTTGCTACTTCTGCAATGAAAGACATATCAACAATAGTTTACACTATTAAGAATGTAAATGATTCCATTTTGAATGGTTTATTCAAAATCAAATTGATGCCAATCTGACGTCAATGTGGCTGTAGCTGCCATCATACAAATCTCCGGAATGGATGGTGTTTTCCTGAAAGGAATTTTAGCGATGTTGAGTTGATTTTGAATGAAAATGATGCTAATCTTAATCAAATATGGCCACTATGATGTCCAGCTTTGATATCAATCTTGTAACAAAATTCTCAGTAATGGATTTTCATATTGGGGTTTTAATTTGAAGAATTTTATGATGTCTAGTTGGTCGTAACTGAAAGGGGACCAAGGTGGCCAGTTGGTCTAAACCCTTTACAAATTACTCACATTTGACCTCTGTGCTTGAGTTCCAGTGTTTACTTAAATAACATGGATATTAGCATTGGTCAGTCACTGCACATAGCATATTTCATAGTATATGTCAGATAATACACTGTTATGAGTCTATGCTCTTAATATATATATTTATAAGTAACAGAAAGAGTGAAAAGAACAAGTTTTGTAAAATTTATCAAATAAATTATTTTCTTGAATACAAAGTAATAAAATGAGAAAAAAGAACTTGCGGTATTGCCAATTAAATCCAAAAATAATCCAAGAATTACATACATATAGTTTTAGTGATAAAAAGTCCTGAATAAAATTCAAATCTCCAAAATTGAAGGCAATGACGTGTCTGTTATAGCCTGCAAAGTACTGATGTATCAACAGTTTCTTCTTGAATCACAAAAAATATTATTCCAGGTTTGAATTCAGTATAAACTCCAATGAATGTCTTATCCATGAATTTCATGAGAGCACTTTTGTATTTCCATAGAAAATAATCACTTGAATTCAATAACTTGAAGAAAATAAAATTCAGCCCAAACTGGTCACAACATAATACAACATAAAGTAGATATTAAAGCACAACTGGTTAAATCCTGGCAGTCAGAAGATTATATAGTTCTTTGTTTGACCTCATGTCACAAATCTGCATTTTCTAAAAACCATTATCTAATGGAAAATAACTTTCTAGCATGATTTATTGAGCCTTGTTTACATACAACAAATTAAAAAAAAACAGTTACTGCTGTTTTATAAAATGTCGTATGACAAATATTTAAAAAATTACACTTCCCACATATATCAGCCTAGAACTATTGATTGACACTGTGTGTGTGTGTGTGTGTGTGTGTGTGTGTGTGTGTGTGTGTGTGTGTGTGTCCTTGTCATCTCTAAAATAAATTTTCAGAACATGTAAATTGAAATTAACATGTACTCTTTCTGCATAAATTTCTCTAAGCAATGTTTATTAGTTTGTTTTAATATTGATTGTGGCAGAGAATAAAATGTTGGTCAACTAAGTATTAAAACCTCAGATGTCTAAACTTTGATGTCAGAATGTGTAAACGTTTCATAATATTTTAAAACCTATAACATGACATAAGCATCTAAGCCCATTCACTTATTGATCTTTAAAATGCTAATTTCTATCGGCATAAAAATATTTCAAAGTGGACAGGCATAAAAAAAAATGTAGAAAGAACCCCCAAAACATTTCTGTGTTTTAGCTATTAAGTCTCCTTTTCCGTATCGGTGCGTTAAACTGCGATAAAATGGAAACCGGAAGCACATGTTTCATTAATATGTCAACTTCCTTCCAGCAAGAATTAGTGCAGTTGTGATACGATTTGGGGAAATAATGAAATTCGTGTTCAGAATACGACAATGGCTCAGTTGAAATCAAAGTAATTAAGTAGGACTGTAGTTGAAATTAATAGCTTTTTAGTAATCGACTTTTAATTCACAGTAATTGTTAATGTGATATTAGCAGGATGATCATTTTTCGACTGAAATGCTTTCTAGTTTTGTATGTTTTGGCCATAACAATAAATATAAAAGTTAAGAGGAAAAAAAATAAGAAAAACAATGATCGGTATTTATGCTATGACGGACTGCAATCGAAAATTTAGTCATTTGTTTAGCGGCTTTCGACAAAACCACAAATATTAGGGAGGCGTCTTACATTTTAGGACTAGTCCTACAATATATATATATATATATATATATATATATATATATATATATATATATATATATATATATATATATATATATATATATATATCTGTGCTACGTCTTACTTCTCAAATTATGGCCTTGTATAGCGTGTTCCGATGTTGGTTGACATCGGAACGAGTAGTCAAAGCTTAAGGAATATCTCGCACATTTGGAAGCCCATATGGACACTCTTCCACAAATTGATATGTGATCAATATACTTACTCTGCTGTGTTTATCCTGGTGGAATCAAAATCTGACAGGAGCAAATGGATGCATTTTCATTGTCTGTTGACATATATTTGAATTGGTTGAAAGTTGAGGTATGGCAAAGTAGGTTCATGTGTGGGATATGGGACTTACAGTTCCAATAAGCATAATATATATTTGTTCATTTTGTTAAAAATAATATTTCAATGTAACCCAATTTCAGCATTCCCTGCTTTCATCATTTTCCAGCTAACTGAAATGTAGGCCAAGGAAACTTGAAAACAGGTCTATATCTTTTGCAGGAATTTAAATTTTTTAGAGAAAATAGATCAGAGTAAGTAAAGTCTGACTAAAACATTATAACTTTACTTTGTAGAAAAGCATCATTATTGGTTGCCAGTTGTGTGAGATATTCTTGAAAATTTGACTTTCGTTACGATGTTAGTCAACATCAAAACAAGCTACACAGTGCCATTATTTAGGCAGTAAGACCCAGACACCCAAAACATAAATATCAGCATCAAGGTCTTACATGTAGGGCTACTTGTGGAACTACTTTTGTAAGTGGTTTGAAAACATTCCTTCATTTTGAAACTGCCATAAACTCCCATATATAATAATAAAACATCTTTCTTGGATATCATTTGTTTTCACTTGTCGGTATTGATCCATGTGGACAGAATAATGTATCGACAATCAGTCACTAATATATGTGAACTGAAACAAAGATATAGTGAAAACAACTTAATTTAACAAATTCTCTTTTTTTCCAGTTAGCAAGTAGTTGTAAATTCCTTACCAATTACTATGATAGAATTCATGAACAGACAGTTGGCTAAAGAGCACTTGATAGAAACCACATAAATAACATTGTTTGTAATTGTGTAGAGTATTATAAGTTCCTTATTGAGCTGTTCTGGCTAATATATACTGGTGGCTTTTTTGTGGTTATAATGTATGCATATTTACCATAAAAACTTACTGTATATTTATAGTTAATTCATTGTCCTGTAATCTTTTACTTATTTCAATCAAAGAATTAGTCTGGTCTATCAAAAGGCAAAATTGCAGTTTTACTTATTATTTTTGGTATATTTCCTCATGCAATTAAATGAATCTTGGTATTTAACTTACTTTGACATGTTTGCTTTTCTTTAGTTGTAGGTAGTGGTAAGAACAAAAAAAAAATAAAATAAAGATTTTCTTCTGTAATATGATATCTTTTATTGTCCCAGAATGCACTTTAGGAAAAAGGAGTTTTGATAAATGTCAGTAAGTTTTAAAGTTACCAAAAACAAAAAAAAGTTTTAAAATTTTAAAGTTACCAAAAACAAAAGAAGTTTCCAAAACAGAACATTTAAAAGATAATTGCTTTGCATACCCACATTGTCAGGTAATTATTCAAAATAGTTTACAGCCTGAATTTTATTCTTTTTACTTACAAGGAAAATTTCATTTAACTGCCATTATGTCTTTCTATTTTGTTATAAATTATTCAAAGGCATTCTAGGCAATGTCTCAGTTTTTGGAGAGCCAGTACATTTCGGGTATAGTTAGAAAAAACCTGTTATGAGAGACCGCCCCTTCTGCCAATAAAAAGTGTGGTCTCCCAAGACTGGTGGCCTCTCATAACAGGTGTGTGAAAATAGACTTGTTTACAGGTTCAGTAGTTAGCACTGTTGAAGAATAAAAGTATATCCATACTCACTGTACATGTATCATATCCTTTATTCATAATAACTTTATATAATAAATATATACAGTGTACATCTAGTAAACAATGTGAATCAAATTTATATTTAGAACATGTATATGATTTGTGAAATAAACAAAGGTAATAGATCTGTTTCACATGCAACAAAAACTGCTTGTCTTTGATAACATTCTGAACTTGCATTTTATCGACATTTAAGCTGGCTGCTATTTTGCAAGCTGTCTCCCCTTTTTGACTTCTATCAATTACATTAGATTTTTCTTCAAGTGTTAGCATTTTTTTTATTCATTGGAGGTTCTGGCATTGTTGTTAGTGTTGATGTAATAATGGCTAGATGTATTTTGATCTTGATCCGGATTTGTGGAAATGTGAAATAAATATATATTATTTACTAAAGAATGAAACCCCCAAAATAATTAACTCATCAACAAACAATACATTTTTTTAGATGAAGTTTGAATCACCAGCATTATAGCTTGATAAACAAAGGTTTCGACCATCTGCACCCAGGTAAATAAATGGTGACCTGGTGAAACACTGTAACAAAAGAAATAATAAAAAAGCAAAACAATCCAGAAATGATTCTCACTTATTAGTGTTAAAGACAAAGATCTCATTCACCCACAGGCATTACATATCAACTGGAAAGACAACCCTACACTGAAGCCCTTTCAAAAGATTTATCACTGGTACATTAGGACTACCAGCAATGTGTGAGTTTTCACAGAGATAAAGAAAAAATACAAACCTCTAAATTGACCATGTAGGTCCATCATTACTCCCTTTGATAAAAAATGGTAAATCTTGCTGGCAATTCACATGATTTCATCATTACAGAGGCAGTTAGTGACATGTACTTTAGTCTGGTTTACTGAAATTTACAAATGACACCATACAGCAGACTTGTAAATTTCGCAAAACTGGTAGCTAGCCATTTTTTTTTATTAAAACAATCTTTAATATTTATGCAGTTATTGATACAAAAGCTTAAATGATGGTTATTGGTGTTTATCTTGCCTTATGGTTGTTTAGTGTTATTTAATGTGCAATTTGTTTGCATACAACATGTATCCTGAGCTCTCATTGTTACAAAAGATTAAGTCAAGGTCAGTGGTGTTGATCTGTTTTTTACAATGCGGTCATTCATATCAGTGTTGAAATGAATATTTTGTCAAGAAATCACAGTTGCTGGTCGCGTTCAGTAGGTGATTACTCATAACAGAAGGTTTATATAATAAAATCGATCTGTGCATTACAATTGTGGTCGTACATTATACTGTAAGTTCCTCTCATATTTTTTATAACTTTAATAATTAAATTGTTTGTTAGTTTTACAAAACTTGATGGTTTTCCTCCTTTTCTGCTAAATTTGTGACCATAGAATTTGTAACAGCATACACTCAATGATGAACTAAACATTAATCCAAAAGAAAACGAAAATGTGACCCCGTCCTATGAAAAGTATGAAAATTAACATAATGCTATATTTTTCTTTTCAGCTTTGCCATTTTGAACAAATTTGAAGCTTTTTATACTGGAGGGAACGTTCAGGTACAGCAGGTTTCGGATTTTATAAGTTAATTTTTTAGTTTTTTCAATTTAACAGAAATATGGATATATTAGTAATTCCATGAAACATTCATTGAATAGATAACAGGCAAAATGTGGTATTTTTTTCCACATACATTATCTAATCTTAATATTTTAGTAGGACATTTCCTGCTGTGGTCCCAAGCTAAAAAGGACAGTGTCTTTAGCTTTATTAAATTCAACGGTGCTTGCTAAAAAGAGTCCAGAAATTGTGTAAGAAAACTGTTCGTATGTTTGCACTTCTGTTGATTACATTGAATTTACCATATTCTGAATCTCCATGTGTATACCAAGGACAAACATTAAAAAAAAATTAAAATTTATTTTGTATCAGGGTCGACACAGATTGGGAAGCAGACCAGAAAGATTTATATAGGAATTTAATACAATCCAAACTCTAATATGGTGAGACTGTGTACAGATCAGCTTGAAAATCTTTGCCATCTGATCTTGTACTCAGTCAGGATTTTGACTTTTTCTGCGATTCTTGAGAATTTCTTTTTCAGAAAGTATAAGTGTTGAACTAAATATTACTTTATCTCAGCTCAACTACAGTGTGGGTTCAGAGTCAAGGTATCAGTCCATCATTTAAATTTTTTGTCACAATTTCCCTTCTCCTCAATAATTTTAAGGCCATTTCAAATAAATTAATTTATATAGTAACATCCAGGCTAAACAGTACAGAGTATGTTTGGGTGTCCAAAAGACACTCAAAACAAAGATTAAGACAAAACTAACATCATTGCTTCACAATATTTAATTGATTGTAGAAAAGAAACGTTTTTAAAGAATGTAATGGAAATGATATAATAGCAAAGAACAACAATGTGAATATCAGTTGTGCAAAACCAGTAAATTTGACAAATTAGTGCTGTCACAAGTTCCCTCCCTTTCATGTCGTCCGTTGCTTTGTCATTTCAGTTAATAAGTTATAGCCAATTTCTTTCAATGTAGATTTTGCCAATCCCATCACTCTGAGAATATTGTTATATAATATTTTAGAAAATATGTTGTAATGTAGATGTAAATACATAAATATGTAATATGTAATGTAAATATGGCGGATGATAATGTCAGATGAATGCAGTAGTGATGTGTCAGAAGTTCCGTGTTGAATTTTATGTATCATGAAAACAATTGTTAAAAGTTCCACGATGAATTTTGTTAATCATGAAAGAATTTTCCAAACAATTTTTGCTGAATGTTTTTGTCCAAGAATTTGATGAAGAGCAGCATTTGTAAACATTTCCAAGATAATTAAATATTAATTCTGAAGAATAGAAAAACTCAAAAACAGACTCATCTAGCAACAATATAAATACCTCTGCACTGTCAAGGTATTATTTTACGACAATTAGAAAAAAGTGATATTGAGTATTAAACCTCAGTAAAACGTCATTTTGACACTTGTAATGGGTCACATGATCACTTACAACAAGACATTTGATACATACTCCAGGATAGTCTTATTTAAGAACCAATAATAAAAAAAACGTTGGTAACACATGATGATCACACAATTGAGGTATGACCTTGATACTGACCAATCATTTTAACTTAGTGTTTGCCAAGTGTCTGAACTATGGTCAGCTAAAAATAATGCTAATGTAATACTTTTTGCATTCTATAAACAGAATTTACTAAAAAAATAAATCCCATGAAAATAATCATTACAATAAAATGTATTGACACATAATATAAAAAAGATTTTTAAAACTAAAACACAAGCAATTTAATTACATATACATATCAGCATATCCATAAATTCTTAAATTATTTAAGTTGGTGGTTATTTTTTTAATTTTATGCCATTCAGGTGCTGCATAATAATTTTTGATTTACAAGAAAGGATACAGATATGCTTTTAGGAGTAAAACAATAAATATCACCAACTTTGAAGTTGGCTTAAAAGTGGTTGAAGTTATGTTGTAAGATTGAAGCTGTTATAAGTTTACATTACAAATGAGGAGTTAAATTTACATTTTGAAAATGAATTTTTAGTTTATTATAATTTTTGTAAATTGTATATTTTTGTTATTGCCTTACCAACTGATGTAATATCACTTTGAGTATAATAATGAACCTTGTTCTACTGCAAGTCATGTAAACTGCCTTTCCAAATGATGTAATTCCACTGTGTATAATGAACCATGTGCTACTGAAAATTATATAACTGCCTTACCAACTGATCTAATGAACCATGTTTTACTGCAAATCAGATAATTGCCTTACCAAATGAGGTAATATCCCAATTGACCCTCTGGGGCTCCCCGACTCAGTTGCATACATTCCAACCATTACGCTTTTGGCGTAATCATTACCCTTTTTTTCACTAAATTACGCCTTACACATAAATTTAAGTGGATTACTTTTTTTCGGTATATCCCCCTCCCCAAAAAATTTATAATTTGTTTTCTCATTTTTATTAACATCCCACTAATCGCACAAAACATATTCTAGAAAGATGGCTTCTCAGTAACTATGACATAAAAACACTTGTCTGTAGACTAGCGGTGACTTTCCTTAGTGTTCTGTTCTTTTTATAGCAGCTGCCCTATTTCCAAAAAGACCTTAGTTTCTATTTATAGCAGCTGTCTGGCTTAGGACATAACAGACTGGTTTTCTAATATTTAATCTAATCTCACATATTCTTCGTTAAAAATAATATGAGGTACAGAACCATTTTGTAGAAATTTGGCTGTAAATGTCGACCTATTTATTCTAGTTGATGTGTATGTTACAGCAAAAATGATTCTCAATTAATTTCACAGATGGATTAAAAAGAAAAAAATTGGAAAATATGACTCTGAGATGATTACATGAATAACAAAAAAGCCATTCTAGTGTAGCTTCACGCCCATTGCAGACTGTGTGGAAAGGATTTTAATATTGGTCATAGTGTAAAACAAAGACGCTTTGAATTAGCTCATTTTGCTAACTCCAATTCTAAGGTAACTTCTTTTTTAATACCAGAACTAATTTGTGGAAAAGAATTTTATAAATGCAGTTGCATTATTTACCGATATCTTAATAGAATATTGACTACAACTAGTGGAATAATACAGCTTTGGTCCTTTGTTCAAATGGATGCTCCTTGATGCCAAAAGTTGCATAAAATATGCATTTTTTTGTACATATGCATATTAAATATTATGTTATATGTGGATTATGCTTTTTTGCTCAGCCTACTCCTTTTGTCCACTAGGATTATGCTTTTTCCTCGCCAGGAGTTGGCATGAATGCAGTTGACCCTCAGAGTCTCCCAAGTGGTTGAGTGATGTAAAGCTCTTGCTTTTACAGATCACTGCCATCTCACATCTGTCCATGTGGGTTTGGTTCTCAGGCTCAGGTATGTGTGAAACCATGCTAGTAGGTTCCTGTGGGTCTGTGGCTTATACCAGGGTTTTCCCTGGTTCTTCCTCCATCTCAGTTATACTGGTTGGTATTTATAGCCTGTCATGTGCTGAAAGATGGTGTTAAACCTGCGACAAGAAGAACCATTTGATCCTCAGAGTTCATTAATATAAGTTCAGCAGTGGATTGATTTTGAGTGTCATGAATATCACTCTTGGATCCTAATGCAAAAGACTTGTAATTTTTTTTATAAATAATTAGCTATGTACTCATCTTTTTTTTAGCTAAGACTTTATTTTTATGATACATTATTCATGAGTTTTTAAATAATAAGTTACAGTTTTGAAGATTGCCCCTCATTCCTTTTTAAGCCCCTCTGGGAAAGAAAGCTGTCAATAAGATGGATCGAAAGAATTGAACTTATTTGTTTCTAAGTATGTTTAATGTGGAATTTTGATGGAAATAAAAATAAAGATGTTGCAAGCGGTTGCAGTTAATTTCTTCACATAATACTTTTCCAGCACTGAGGTGGATATGATATCAAAGTAACAAGAATGCCATCGCTATAAATTAAAGTTATTAAATAATTTCATTTTTAAATGCCAGTGTTACTTCAAGGGTGTACCTTTGACAAGTTTGTCCATAATAGACTCAGTGTTTTTGTAGAACAAGCCTGCACTCTTATCTAGTTTTTAGTTGGAAGTTGCTGAATTCAGTATATATTATATTCTGTATATTTCCAATATACCAGAACATATTCAACACTTTTATTTTTTTTGGTTTCAATCTTCACATGAACAAAAGGGCTTTAAAACAGTTTGATTGAATGACAAATTAACACTTAACAGTTTGCAATGAAATGTAGAATTCTTTTCATTTTTTGTTTTAAACATTGGAGCAGAAAATAGTCCATATTAAATAAAGTCATATGTACCCCTACAACAGAGGACAAATATTCACAGAATTTGCTTGTTCGCAATGTCCTCATTGTTTTAAAGGGTTGTATCTTATACTTCTTACAAACTGAAAGAACAATTTATCTTTGTATTTGAAATACATTCAGATGTGTGTTATAATTAATTTATTATATACACTTTTTTTCTTTCAGATATCAAACGATGGTGTGTATATGTTTTGTGGCTGTGGCAACAAGGTGCAGGTGTTGGAGTTGCAAACTGGAAAACTTCATTTATCTATAGGACAGGTAAATTGACTTTTCTTCACCACAGTAACAAAATTGCAAATAACTGAATAATAATTTAGCTGTATTACTGTGGTTTCATTGGTTTTTGGGTTAGCTTTATTAATATCCTCAATGTTGTTTGTTTTTTAAAATGATAGGGATATTTTAATACCTTTTGTCAGTCTGTTTGTCTGTCTGTTCATTATCACGCCTCATAAACTGGTGGGTAGTAATTCACAAACGAATTTTATGTTGCCCATCTGTGAGAGATGTGTCAATATTTTAATAGCAATAGCTTATGAGATGCATCAGCTCCATTTGCAGTTGATGTCATTAAAAATCACTTGTGTGTTCCTTAGTACTTTCAAGACTAGACTGTTGTAACTCAGTTCTGTCTGGTTTGTCTCAATATCTACTTCAGAAACTTCAAAAAGTTCAAAACACAAGCTTCTCTGATCATCCTTAGAGTACCACAATTATAGCATGCCTTCCCTCCTCCTCTGTACACTACACTGGCTATCCATTCAATCCAAATTTAAACAAAAATTTGTTCCCTGTACATTTCACTGACAGGCTCCAGTCCAACATACCTATCTGACCTCACCCATGTGTACACACCAGCAAGACACTTACGCTCCTCTTCTGATACTCATATTTTTATTATTCCCACTATGAAAATGAAATCATATGGACAACATTCTTTTGCATACGAGGGCCAAGCAACGTGGAACAAATTGCCCACTGAACTTAAACACAAAGACAGTGATCTCATTCAAGAGCGCTCATAAAACTCACCTATTTCAACTGCAAGAACAGACTTAAAGACCTAATACTGTTTCCTTACCTTAAATATTTACAGCCTGTTTTGTTTTCTAATTTTGTGCTTTTTGTTTTATTTTTTTTGTAATTATGTTTTTTTAAGTGTTGTCAAATATTGTAAAGTGCTTAGAGCTTCTAAAGATTAAGCGCTATTTAAAGTCCTCATTATTGTTACTATTATGTTAACTTTTTTTTTAATGCAGAAAAAAAACATCTGTTTGATGTATATGCATCCTTCTGAAGAATGTCAGTATGATGCAATTCCCTATGCAATTCTTATATGCAAAACATGCCAAGTGGTCTAAAGCACTGTCCATTACGGGTCACTGCCATCTCACCTCTGTCTGCGCAGGTTTGAGTCTAGGATTCGGCGAATATGGATATGTGAGAAAGCTTGCCAGTAGCTTCTCGTGGGTCGGTGGTTCGTTCCGTTGATTTCCCAGTTTCTTCCTCCACCAATATTACTGGCTGCCATATATAGCCTATCGTGTGCTGAAAAATGGTGTTAAGCTCCACAACAACATGCACAGACAGTTCATCTTTTTTCAAGCATATGGATGTGATCAGACATGTGCCAAATTCACCTGGGAAAATTGGCTTGTAGCACTGTTTTTTTTATAGCTGAAATTGCAGCCTAGTCTCTAAAATGATTTATCTTTAATGGTTTTATAATATCCATTTGTTTTTCCCAAATGTTTATGTGGTAACCTTTCCTGCATTTAATTCCTTCAGGGACTTTGATTTGCTTCATGTACACCTGCAGGTGTTGGACACACTTAAAGTTTTCAGTCCCCTTCTTTTCCCAGAGGAGATGGTGGATGACAGCCTAGGGACTTGAGCCCTCTCCTGCCAATTATGCCTGTCCTAAAGGAGCTCGCCTAGGCTGCTTTTCCAAGGCCTGGTCATGCATCATGGATGATGGTTGGGTCCTTTCAATAGTGAACAAGGGGTACTGACTCTAGTTTTGGGAAATATCTCCTTGTCTAGGGCCCCCATCTTTCTTCACCAATCCAGTTTGGTAAAACTGAAGGAGGAAATGCACATCCTTTTTCAGAAAGAGATATTCAAATGGGTTCTGAATGATCAGTCACTCGCCTTCTGTTCCTATATCCTCCAGGTCACCAAGTAAAGTGGAAAGTTTAACATCATAATCTGCCACTCCCCTTTAAACTGATTTAGTCCAGAAGAACCTTGGTACCTCTTGCGTGGAGCCACTCTGAGAACATAACACTCAGAGTTTGGCATATTCTTGAAAAGAAGAATGTTTTGTTGGACAGTCTTTTCAGATCTGGCAGAGCTATCCTCATAGAATGGACTCTTTACCACTCTGCTATGGGGAAGACCCCTTGTGGATCTTTTTGCAACCAGGCTTGACAACAGATTTCCATTTTATGTTTTCCCTGAAGGCAAACACCATCATGGCCCGAGTAACAAAGAGGATGTGGGAAAACAGCGTGTTGACAGTGCATAGCAAGATTCAAGTCTACCAAGCCTGCATTCTGAGCAACCTCCTATATGGAAGTGAGATGAAGAGCACCTACATGAGGCAAGAGCGTCAACTAAACTCTTTTCTCATAAAATGCCTACAACACATCCTGAAAATCAGCTGGCAAGACCACATTCCACACAGCGTGATCCTTCAATGTGCAGATATCCCAAGCATCTACTCTCTGCTGAGCAAATGCAGCCTTCAATGGCTGTGACATGTCCGACGCATGGAGGATGGGAGGCTGACAAAGAAAATCCTATATTGCCAGTTGACCACTGGCACCAGAAGAATCGGCCAGCCGTCACTCCGCTTTAGGGATGTGTGGAAGAGGGACATGAAGGCATATGGTATTTCACCAGACAGCTGGGAAGTACAGGCCGAGGATTATGGCACCTGGAGAATGACAGTTAACAAGGGCATAACAGTTGCTGATGGGAGGAGAGTCCAGCAAGCCCCAGAAAAATGCAGGAGAAAGAAGTGTGCAGTAGCAGACCAAGCAAATCAGACTTCCCTGTATGTCTGCTCCAACTGCAATAGGGATTGTCACTTGCACATTGGCCTGTGCAGGCCTAAACAGATTATACCTAAACCCCAGAGATAGACAACACTCCAAGGGCGCTACTCAGATGGTCTTCCAAGAGTGAGCTGCCAATGAATGTTTCAGATCAAGGAGCATTGGCAGTGAATGCATTCACTTTCCAGTGGGATCATCTGTTTGCTTATGCCTTACCACTCAACCAACTGATTCTTCACTTTCTGCAAAATTCACAACTTCTACTGCTAAAATCATTCTCATAGCCACTCTGTAGCCTCAGTGCTCATGGATCAACAATCTTCTAGACCTGTTTACTTCTCAACCTATGTCTCTTCCTCTCAGGAGGGATCTTTTGTCACAATACCAGGAATTCCTCCACAATATACCACTAATTCTCTAACCTTCATACTGGCTCATCTCAAGTGCTCTCTTTGCCAGATATTTTTTTAGGTGGAGTTGCTAGTTGCATCATTCGGGCCAGGAGAGCTTCTACATCCAAGGTCATGATGCCAGGGAGAGGATTTTCTGTGATTGGTGGGGTAGGAAATATGATTATCGCTGCCACTCTAGTTGCTGATTAGACTTTTGTTTCTCTGTGAAAACAAAGTATGCTCTGTATTGACTACATATTCACACCTTGTAGTATTTTGCTATAGAGACCTGTAGCATGCTCTCTTATGCCTAGATGGAATCTTGTGTTTTATGGTCATTAACCAAAACCCTTTCTACTTGCCCTCTCAATGAGACGATGAAATGAGATATTTGCCTTTTCTGTTGACAGTGGCTGGCTCTGATTTAATGGCAATTATGATTCAGTTTCCCTTCTTTTGTCCAAAAAAAAATTAGTTTCCTTCCATAACTCCACTACCAATAGAAACCCCACGTCTTAGTCAATGATCATGACCCTGCCATCATATAGGTAATAAGGAATCAAAATTTAAGGGAAATAAATCACATAATTGTGTGTTGTATTGGTTAACATAAAGATGTAGAAAAAATGTTGCTTTAAAATAAACTGAGAATTGTATATAGCAAAAAAGTCACACTCTTTGATGAAGTACATAGTAATGGATACATTATAAAGATTATGAGTTGATAAAAACATTTGTATTTTTTTTATGGTATTTTGTTACAGTTTATTAAATTAAATAAAGAATACAGCTCTTTTGGGCACAGAATTTGAGTCAAGGTAGATGATTTGCTTTAAAGAAACCAGCACTAGGCCTGTGTCAGAAAATACAATTTGTTTGGAGCCCTGTTATCATCGGTATCAGTTCAGTAAAAAGACATTAAGATGATATTTCTATATGCTGAAAGTTTTTACCCTGATTTGGACAGAGTTCATTTTTTGAATGTCAGGAAAGAAAGCAGTGTCATCTAAATGCCATTCACAGATATTTATAATATGCCAGTTTAAGGTTACAGGGAACGGCCTAGGATAAAATAAAATTGTAGATTTCTAATATGTTGACTAAGTCATACAAATCAATTTTGAAAAAAATATTTGAGTATTTGATAGCAAATAATGACTGATACAATATACTTATCTACCTACCTACTTGTCCTTATCTCACTTTGCAGTATATGAAGCCATGTGGTTGGAAATTATTTTTTAAATTATATAGTGAAAGCTTCTAATTCATGTTACTTTAATTTTTTCAATGCATTTTTGTACTCTGATGCATTCCATTTTTTGTTTATATAAGACTGATTAAATAATTTGTATGTCTGACTATTTTGCAGGAAGAAGATGAAGAAATAACAAGATTTTCATTAACACCAGATAACCAGGTATTTGTTATTTGAATAGTTTATCTGAGTTGGTGATGATGAGGCATTTGATTTGTATTGAATTACTATTCTGATTATGTATGTTTCTCAATGATACAGAGGAACAAGAAGAGGGATAATTTGAAGAGTCAATATGGCCACCACCACAGACAACATGAAAATCTTGTTATCTATGCTCTTTCTGAATAGATGGTTTTTTCCAGATGACGTCAAATTTCTTATAAACAAAAATGGTGCCAATATGATGTCCACTACAGCCACCACAGCAGCCAAATTATTAATCTTGCTATTGTATCTGTTTTTGAAAAGAAAGTCGTATTGATTCAGGGTTTTCATCAGAAGATTTCCTATGTTGTCTAGTTGGTCTTCTGTGAAAATGGTGTCAGTCTGACAAAAAATATGGCCACCATAGCAAAGTGCCAGTCTAGCATACAATATGGCCACAACAGCAGTTACCTTAAAAATATTTATTATTGCTGAATGGAAAGTCAAATCAGCATGGGTTTTTCACCCTTCTTATGATGTTCAGTTGGTTTTGAATAAAATTTGTTCTGATCTATATCCTAATATGACAACCACAGCGACCGTCTTTAGAATCTTATTGCTATTCATAATAGTTTGAAAGAAGTATCAACTTTTACCAGAAGACTTTCAATATTAGACTTTAATATGAATATCGAATTCAGTTGGAATTTTATTTAGTAGAACTAGTGATAAAACTTTTTGGACTATTTGGGACTTAATAATACTTTAAGTTCTTTTTAAATTTTCACCTTGTATTCTGGGAAATATAATATTTGCTGAATTTTACAAAACTTGTTCCTTATCACTCTTTTTGTATTGATTTATTTAAGACCATAGAGTCATAATATGATTAAAAATTTTGATGTAAAATTCAAAAATTTAATTTTTTTTTAGTTAGAATAGAGGCTATTATTAATTTAGTAGATTTGATTTTTTTATTGAGAATGTTTACAGTAAAAGTTGAGGTGAGCCATGTAATTGTTGATTATTGTCATTGCTTTTTTGTTTCCACTTGATACAATTTCATCAGACTATATCACTTGGTAGTCGACACCAGGCTGAGGTACCTTCTTATTTATTCTTGAGTCCAGAAGTCATAGGTCAAGGTCACAGTTTATATCACCTTGATAGTTAAATATTAGGAATGGCAGTTTTCTAATGAGTTAATGGTTGATAAATTAAGATACATTTTAATAGCTTTGTTCTTGTTGGGAAGGATCAGCCATTCTTTACATGGCTAATTTTTTAATCAGTTTTAAAAATCTTTGCTACATGACATATTTATAGCCAGCATAGTTCAAGAACAATTCAACATAGATGTACCTTGTATGTTTTGTAATTTTCATTTTTGTTTCTTTCAGAGTTATGGCATTTGACAGTAAATTTCATATGTTTGTATGGTATGTTACTTTTAATTGGCATAACTCAATAACAGTACCATTAAACATATTGTGCTGTAGTTTTGTATGAACGTTGCCTCATAGACTATTTGTTGGTTTTTCTTGTTCATTGCTATAACCTTGACCCTGTGTGAATAAGTTGCTCTTTCTGGTTTTAATGAATCTGCTTATTTTCAGTATCTGATAACTGCAACTCAACATCTCCTCTTGAGGCAATGGAATTGGAGAGAAAAGATCTTGATTCGTACATGGAAGGTAAGGCATTTAAAATACATGGAAGGTAAGGCAATTAAAAAAACATAGTAAAATGTGTCCATTATAAGCAGAACTCCATCATTTGCATTGTTTATTTGGATTTAATGTGTACATCATCAGTGTCTTAGAATTAATCTTGTTTCCAGACTACATTATCAAATGATAAAACTTGGTGACCAGCCTAATACTTTTCTGTTTAAAAAAGCAGTATGTGGGCTTATTTGCAGGTATAACCTTGTCATTATTAAAGTCAAGTCATTGAAAATTAGGTTTACCATGCTCTTTTATCCTTTAGGTTCATGTTAATAATAGTAAAATGATAGCCATTAAAAAAATTTTTAAAGAAAAATACTTTCAGTTTCCCAAGTGATCATCAGAAAGCATCTTTATAAAAGTTAAGTTATTACAATATTTACTGTTCATTTTTGAATGGCACATTTTATGCTGTTGTAAAACATAACATGTTTCATTCAGTGTTGAAAAAAAACCTAAAATCCATGCCTGATCAGTGAAATCAGCATCTGGTATATTGGACTACCCTGTAAAGATAAACAGCTAGTTTAATCACACTATATGTGTATGGTATTGAAAGAAAACAGACTTACCTTTCCTGTGCTTAGGTTCATAATAATTAATTTGCTTTGGTTCATAATAATCAATTTTAAGGATTTTTATATCTTTTTTTCCTTTTACTATTTTTTTGCATTCATTTTACTGACTTTTATTGTATTTGCCATTTATCTTTATCCTTCCTATACATTCCCTAGTCACATTACCATTAGAAATGTAAGCCGTAGAACCTCCCAAATCCAGCCCTCCAAAGTGATCATAATTATTCTTGTTTATTATATAGATGAATGTCAATGACTCTTGCCCATTACCTCCCATGTCTCTGCCAGCTGGTGCTTGTGTTAAGATTTCACTGTGAACTAACATTAAATTGTTCACATCACTTCCTAAAATTAATTTGAAATTTGTGCTAATTTCATCCATCAGTTTTGGATTTTGTTTTTTTCTCCAATATATTATGAATTATTCTACAGGTTGTATACATTATATTTTAGATCTTGACCACAATTATATTCATATTTCACTTATGTGTACCATGGTTCTGCAATCTCTGGCCACATAGTTCTACATGGCATCAATACAATAGAACATGTTGGCCATGTTTCATGCACAAATTTTATTTGTCTCCCATTGTGTAACCTGTGGTTTCAAACATCTTTTTAATGCAGTCAAATATTAATTTTTGTCTTTCTTTTCTTTACTTTGTCATTTTAGAATAAAAATGACTACAAAATTATTTCAGTACAATAAGTTTCAAGCCATCAAGGACACTCATGACTTGTTTTTTATCCCTACAAAGTGTACACTTAGCTACTTGCAGCATGTGTGCCAGTGGTTCAGAAAATATATGGTCTGCAGTACTGTACAAAACTGTAAAAAACTGAAGAAAAATATGAGCTGCTGAGCATCAAAGGCAGAAAATACTGATGCTTTGAGGATTTAACCTAATACTGAGTCTCTAGGAAGCCATGGTGGGGGATGTTAATGGGCCCTCCCCCACCCCAATTGAAAATACAATGTACTTTACCTAGAGCTACTGTTATATGTAGGTAGATGGAGGACACTGGCTTGTTTTCAACTATTTACTTTGTTTATGGAGTTACAGGTGTGTCACTTGGTACATCAAGTGATGAGTGGGCAAGTGGTCTAAAGTGCTTACCATTATGGATCATTGCCATCTCACATTTGTCTGTGCGGGTTTGATTCTTGGGTTCAGCCAATGTGGGTATGTGAGAAAGCTTGCAAGTAGTTTCTCATGGGTTGGTGGTTATTTTCGAGGTTTTCCTGGGTTCTTCATCCACCATTTATACTGGCTGGTATGTATAGCCTATCTTGTGTGAAAAAATGGCACTAAACCTTACAAGAACAACAACAACATCAAGTGATGTCTGAGATGATTAATTCAGGACAAATTTTACCCAATTGTTCTGTCTTCAGTTTCATTTTATTTTAATTTTGACACTTTGGGGGAGTATCCACCCCAGTGTAAGTCCTCCATGTCTTAACATGGTCACTGTGCCTGTAAATTTAGAGCATGGGGCTTATATATAACTTGCATGAATTGTATTGTCTTGCCACAAATTGGTTGGACGCAAAATATTGTCTGCCAACCATACCATTCAAGGCCTTAGTAGATCTTGATGATGAAGTCAGCCCTTCCCTCCCACAGCATGGGAAAATCAAATAAATTGATGAGCAGTACTCTGTGAAGATCAGCAATTAAGATAATTCTAACACCTTTTTAATGAGAGCTAGCTACCAGCATCAATATTGTCTTGCATGTACATTCTGATACCTTTTGTACTGATCTCATGGTATTAGACAAAATATATGCTGTGGTCAACCTGACTTTGCCTGTAAAGTGTATAAAAGCATTTTTCACACCACTTTAAAACTCATTTGCAATATGGCAGCCACATCTTTGTTGTTGGATTTGGTGTTTTTAGCGATCTCCTAGCTTGTGGAAAAGTCTGGTAATGAGCATGCATGGAATCGGTAGCTAGGATGAGCAACAGGGCAGCCCACCATTGCATGACCTTGACCTTATGCACTAGAACATGTGTTTACACTCCGGAACAAATCTAACTGGACATGACCATGTGCACATGCAAGTACCCATCCATTCTCATGGCAATTCTTTCGGTTTGCATTCCAACAAAATTTTTTGTCAATTTAGTGCTCTCTCTTTAGGCTTGAATTTGGTACTTGGGGCTTTATGAAAATAATAAACTGTGTTGTCTCCCTGTTCTGTCCAGGAAAGACCAGATTCTACACACAGAATGGTCCCTCCATCCATTGGTCCTTCATGGGGGTATACAATGATCTTTTTGCAACCAGGTGGAATCACAAACTGACCATTTTTTCTCTCCAGTATCGCATCCCTAGGCTTGGTCTTTCAGTGCCATTTCTGTCAGTTTGGAGGGTTTGTGGGTCTTTGCCTATTCCAACCCTAATCCCAAAATTAAATAAAATTAAGTTGCTAGGCGCAAAATGATTTAATCATCAAGAATAGGATTCCATCAGTGGTCATAGTTATATTACCTCTGAAAGGCATTCAGACAGGATTGAGTATGTGCTATCAAGCTTTAGCTGGAGTGAACCAAATCAATTTGTGCAGCTTAAGAGTGTCTCTTCCAGTTAAGTCATAATCTTTCAAGCCCTCTGATCGTGACTAAAGTGGATAATATACATGGCATACTCTGACTTCTCACTAGATCATGGTCACCTCATGAAGATCTCTGCTCACAAGAAAAGAGAAATCTCTGCATGCCTTGCCTTTGAGTATAACATTTCAAACGAAGAGATCATTGATGCCATCATCTGGCATTCATATTCGACCTGAGGATTTTGACCAGAAGATGTAGTTCCACAGCATCTCACTCTGGATCTGGCAAGCCCACTCTCAGTGGTAGAGGCAGTTAACAGACCCAGGTGACATCAGCAGAACCTCTTGATTGGCGCCTTCTGCAGCTTTTCACTCGATTCATCGAGAAATATCTTTGTTGCCTCTGGTTATACTGCTTAAAAGTTGGGTTATCATTCCAAATAGGGAATTCAATCTTCTTCCTTCAAAGGTTACCCAAGATAGAGGAGGCTGCTCAACATTTCCACCTACCATCAATTCTTCTAACATAAATGTGATCAGGTAAAATGTTAAGTAGAAAGCATATGTTTCAGTAAATTGTCTTTCTTCTAGAACATTTGCTTGATCACATTACTTAATACCCTCCCATCCTCCAAGCAGTGAATGCAAACCACTTAATTATGTTCAGCTCATCTACAAATGAGTGTCACCTAGCAGTGATAAGGACAGGTAATGTGGAAAAGTTATTGCCCTTTGTATGGTATTGATAGAAGATGTATTTTGTTCAGCTCAGCTGAAATTTAGCATCGCCTAGCAGTGATAACGAATGGTAATGGACAAGAGATATTGCCCTTTGCCTATATGGTATAGACAGAAGAATTTTCATCATTTGGAAGGGCTGGGTTGTCCTCCCATTCATTAGAACATTTGCTGTCACTGCTCTAAACTACTGAGAAACTTTACACACACATTCATTCCTAGGTCTTGTTGGCCCTAAACTTTACACACACATTCATCCCTAGGTCTTGTTGGCCCTAAACTTTACACACACATTCATCCCAAGGTCTTGTTGGCCCTAAACTTTACACACACATTCATCCCTAGGTCTTGTTGGCCCTAAATGAAAAATGTGCTACTCAGACATCTAATATAGCTGGCATGGTGGTCATCTTGAAATTCTTGTTATTGCTGCATTGTGAATGGATGGTCAAATCAGTATGGGAGTTGTACTAATAGACTTCTTATGATGTCTAGTTGTCCCTAAGTGAAAATGGTGCCAATCTGACATCAAGTTATGTCCACCATGATGACCAGCTTGACAATGTTGTTATTGCAACTTCTCAATGGATGGTCATATCAGCTTGGGGTGTTAATAAAAGACTAATTTTGAAATCTATTGCAACTTGGTCTAAATGAATGTTCATAGCAAGATGAGCCTTTCACTAAAAGATTTTGTATGATGTTGGTCCTAAATGAAATTCTTGGTGATCAGAAATGCAGTATCCAATATGGCTGCTATAGTGGCCATATTGTACATTTTATTGCAACTTATCTTGGTTGTGTTGACATGGGATTTTCATTTAAAGACTGTTTATGAAATGTAATTCATCCTAAATGTAAATGGTAGCAAACAAGACCTCCAACATGGTCACCTTCATCTCCTGAACTAATGGTTATATTCAAAGGATATTTTCACAAATAGATTTTTCTTATGATATCTAGTTGATATAGAAAGAAAATGATGGTTGGACCTCATTTGTTGCTGCTATTATAGTTGATTTGGAGAAATATAATTCATTATTCATATGTTTTTATCAACTCATTACAGTACCTCTACTTTGCTATCATATAAAAGAATGTTCTGCTTAACTCTTTTGTCTTTTGAGCCATATCACAGGTGTCAACACTGTAGGTCAAGGTCACTTTAGTCTGAATTCCTTTTGTACATGATATAATGTTTACAAAGGCTGCCAGAGACTCCTAAAAGCATTGCAATTCTTGATTACTCTCTTCTAATCAGCACATAACAACTTATTGTTTTATTCTGGAACACAATATAAAAATAATATAAAATTGGAACTTTTTAATTTGTGCATCTGTAAACCTTACTAATAAGATTGGTTCCTTATGCAGTTCTTGTTGTACAATTATCTGCTAAATTGCATAAATTTCATGTTAACATTTCATTGTGCTTACATCAGTTCATTGAGAAAAGTAGGAAATTCTGACACTGAAGCACTATTGATATAAAAGGCACCAAAACAAAATATTTATCAGAGAAGGCCAGTGAATGTAAAGTACTTAATCAGCTTACTCAACAAACAAAGTATATACAGTATATTGTGAACTTGAAAAATTACATAAGATTCTAGCAGAAAAGATAATTTCCTGAAAATCTGATGATTCTCAGTCTTACAAAAGAATACATGTACTAGAAACTTTTACATACACTCATAAATAACTAACATTTTTTTCTTTTAACTTTTTTTTCCAAAAGTCAGTTCTGATCTGAGAATCCTTCACAATATCCCATCATGCACTACACTGGCATTCATGACATTGGTCAAATATATCAATAATGACATAAATAGTTATTTGTAATTTTTAAAATTAATTAAAAATAGACAAATACACCTGTTTTATTTAAAATAGATTCAATTCTTTTGTCAAGAAAAATGAAAGCTGTTAATAGCATTATATTCATAACAAGATTTGTGAGGATTTTTGTACATTCCACACTGACCGAAAATACCAAAGTACTGGTACAGTGAAAAAGCACTGTGGTACATTCCACTGAAAAAGTACCATGGTTAATTGGTATACCATAATACTGCCAACCTCTTTTGTTGATACAGACATTATAATGTCATCTGACCTTGGGATAGGATTATGAGGTGATCTGTTGATGTGCTAAGTGTTTTAATTTTGATGCATCACATGGGGATGGGTAGGGGTGAAGTGGTTTTGCATAAATTTAAATGAACCTCCAATTTGTGAGACCAACTTGTCTGAGAATTGATGCATGTCTTCACCAACCTGTGTGTCAACACATCAGTGAAGAGATTGATGATCCTAGGTCATACTCATGGGCATAACATAGAAACCATTATCCATGCCCACCTTATTAATCCTAGGTCATACTCATGGGCAATACATAGAAACCATTATCCATGCCCACCTTATTAATCCTAGGTCATACTCATGGGCATAACATAGAAACCATTATCCATGCCCACCTTATTAATCCTAGGTCATACTCATGGGCATAACATAGAAACCATTATCCATGCCCACCTTATTAATCCTAGGTCATACTCATGGGCATAACATAGAAACCATTATCCATGCCCACCTTATTGATCCTAGGTCATACTCATGGGCATAACATAGAAACCATTATCTATGCCCACCTTATTGATCCTAGGTCATACTCATGGGCATAATATAGAAACCATTATCCATGCCCACCTTAATAATCCTAGGTCATACTCATGGGCATAACATAGAAACCATTAACTACCTTATAACTATATATGCTATTTGAAAAACTGAATTCAAATCAAATCACAGGGGAAAAATGGCACTTAACCAAGAAAATCAGATGCCTTGATGCAATTACTGAAATAAAAAAGCCATCTCAGGGCTGCTGAACTCCTGCTTGGTGATCGGTTTCTTTTTGTCTGGCAACACAGCAGGTTATTTTACTGTAACTGCCAGATTATATTTTTCTGGGCTATCAGATTTTTTTTGTAATACAGCATGTTGCTGTATTTAAGCTGTGCTACCAGATTCTTTTTTCTGGTAATACAGCAGGTTACTGTACTCTAGCTGGGCTACCAGATTCTTTTTTCTGGTGATACAGCAGGTTGCTGTACTCTAGCTGGGCTACCAGATTCTTTTTTCTGGCAATACAGCAGGTTAATGTACTCTAGCTGGGCTGGAGTACTCCAAGGTTAATCCCAGGTTGAAATTTTGTTCCAGTCTGTGTGATCACAGCTGCTGGCATATATATTCATATACAAGTCAGATCCACTCACATAGATCTGCCATAGCATAATGTGCCAGTAGGTTAGTGGTAAGGGTGGATGAAATTTATTTTGTTAGGATTAATCAGTTGAACAAACAACACGGACCCTGATCTACTGGTGTGTATTGTGACATTTTTATGTTATATTTGTTTATGTTTACATTTGGACCCAATTTATGCATAACCATTTTCCATCCATTCATATATATTTCCTTTTTTTAAGCAAAACTAAAAATTAAGCAAACTGTCAATCCATCCATGTATCCATATTTTTTGTAAAACCATATATCACTTTATCATATATATATATATATGCATTACTGAACATATATATGCATCACTTGTACAAGGCAGAATGTGTGATTTTTCAGGCTATTCATGTTGCTCCTGTGGTTTCCATGGCATTTGACTCCACCTCTACACTGCTGGCTACAGGAAGTGCAGATTCCACCATTAAGATCTGGGATATAGACAAGCAGTACTGCACACACAACTTGAAGGGCCATCATGGAATTATCAGGTTCAAATTACATAAATACATGTATATAGATACTAAACTTAATATGCTATGTCAGTGCTAGTTAATGTTGCTAGGATTTATTTATAATTTCATTTATTTTCTTGTGCATTTTTTTTATAAAGAACAAATGAGTATATGGCATATATATTTAGAGTTGCAGAAAAATAGTAAGATATTTTGTGAGATAATTATCAATTAAATTAATAAAGAGAACAAAATTTAAAGTGGTCAGCAGCCATGTTAGTGCTTATTAGTTTAAATGAAAGGATTGCATTTTGTAGATACACAAACTTACTGGTTCTCATACAGTTCGCATGTCAGCTGTAAAAAAAATGCCATTATATTGAGCATTTTGATTTGAATTTTGTTAATGTAATTTGTTTTCAAGCAGCTTCTGTAATTTAGTAAATATTAAATTTACAAAGACTGTAAAACAAAACTAACTTTATTCCTAAGCAGTACACAGCATTATAAAGGACCTTAAATTGTGCCTGCTGTTGTCTTTGCATTGGTATTTGCTTTTTATGGGTAAATATTATATGAATGGAGAGTAGTGGACTGATAACTTTATGGTCATCTTTTTATGTGAGTAATTGCTCTTTATAGCTGGTCTTTAAGCACAGGTTTTAATTTACTTTGAACACATTTCTGATCCTGTTAAACTGAAAAGTTTAATTTTTGCTATATTTCTTGTCTCAGTGTTGTGGCCTTCCACCATGCTGTATCCCAGGAATTACGGCTGTTTTCTGCTGGGGAGGATTACAAAGTGCGGGTCTGGAACCTGCAAAATAGTCAGTGTATAGCCTTAGTGGAGGCTCATTACAGTCTTGTAACCAGTCTACTCTTCTCTGAAGATGGCAGCACTGTATTCAGGTGTGCTAGAGATCTTTCATCACTGTTATAGTAGTACAGATATTAGTTAGTTTAGAAAACTTTGCTACGGTCACCTAGAGTAAATAAAATTTAGGAGTGCAAATATTCTTCTGATTTAAAAATACATCATAAAGTTATTTATAATATTTTGTCTGTCCATTTGTTAATGTGTAAGTATATATATGTGTATAAGATTTTCATACATCAGCATTCCAGCTAGTGCATAATAGCAGGATGCTAAATCATGTACTGTCTCTACTAAATTAAATTCAAATTGGTGCCCTTTTTTCTAAGGCCACCTTTTCTTCCATTTAAAATCCCATGCCATTTTAGCTCTACAGCTTATGTGCCATCCAAGCTTTTGGAATGGCCTGTCATCTGTTGTGTGTTGTCCATTTGATAATCCCTAAACTATGTAGTGGATTGCCATCAGACTCTCCAGATGCATTCATCTAGTGGTCTAGGTAGTCTAAAATGCTGTTCTGCATCCAGTATGGCTGCCACAGTGGCCATCTTAAAAAATCTTGTTGCTTCATTTCATGAATGGTTATCATATTGACATGAGATTTTCATTAATATACTTCTTATGTTGTTTGCCCTCAGTGAAAATGGTGCTTGTCTGACCTTCAGAATGGCTACCACAATGGCCTTTTTTCAAAATTTTGTTTTCACTATTCATAGATGGATATTTACATCAATATCGGTTTTTCACCAAAAGCAGCCTATTGACAGTATTTGTAGCATGACACTAAGCAACAACTTCAGTTAAGTAGTTTGAAAAACTGTTTTGTAGATCTCTAAGACTGAGCTGGAAAGTTTAAAAATCAAGTCAGTAACACACATGGGACAAAACTATTAACTCATATGTTGTCCGATAATCCAGAAACTGTCTCACCTCATTCCTATATCTTGGATATCTTATTTGTTAAATTTCTTCTTTGATGTAGAAGTGTTGGAGTCAAAAACAAACTTGACCTATTTACTAAACAAACAAAACAAAATCTGTAAGCTCTTTTATCTGGTAATTAAAAAATTTGAATCCTATAAACTGACTTAAACAAAATTGATGTAATCAGATAAATATATATATGATAATTGAACTAAGGAGAAATCCTAAAACTAGTTTTATAGTTTATTATTTTTAGTTACATAGAATAGTTTAAATTAAATCACACAGTGTGATTTTGTTACAGTTCAGTCAAGTTGTTTATACTGTTGATATCTAAAAGTTGGTATGAGTGATACTTCATCACCCTATCACTGTTCTGATTCTTGGATTCATGTTGTTTTTCTCCTTCATATGTTTGAGGTGTTTATCAAACTCGCATACCATTATTCCTTGGTTTACCCAGTCACTGTTACCTAAATATATTCCTGATATCCACTGGAATTCAAAGCTTTTGGGAAGAAGCAGTCAATCAATATGTTTTTAGCAGATAGATCATATCACTCTGAATATAACGAAGCATTTATGCATCTGGTGTTGTTCAAATCACTTTCTGGCAGTTTAATTTTCTTTTATTAAAAGGACTGATCTTCACGTGACTGTACTTAATGAGATTCTGGCTGACTTTGGGTATCATAATAAATCTAAGCAAACAGTTTTATAACAACGACTAGAGCATTATGGTCAGATGATGTTGACGGAAGAAAATCTGTCATCTCTTTCACTTTTATTTCATAGTTCAGCCATCATCCAAGTGAATAATAAGCTACAACCAACACAATTTACTTGATCCTTTTTTAGCAGATTTAAAAAATACTTTGTTTTTATGTATCTTTAAAATGAAAAGCAAAAATGAATAAACAGAATAACTATTATTATGGGATGTATGTTAATAGTTCAGTAAAATATCAATAATTGGATCAAATATTCTCTCCCAAATTTATGTTTGAATCAATATTGATGTATCCTGCTGACTTTAATCCATCCTATAAATTGAATTGTCTTAAAATAATCACTGCATCTCACAAAAAACTCATTTCACTACTAATTTACATATGACCATGAAGCAGAGGACTGACTCTGCTTGGATAGCTTTTATACATTAGGATTGGCAGTAGCTGTTAACATTTCAAAAACAATATTTGACTTGGCTAGTTGCTTAGCTTGGCAAGATCAAAAGACAGTTGCCATACATGAGAGGCCTGTGTTATGCTGACATGCCATTGAATGCTAATAATTGTTAGATCATGTGAATGGATGATTGGATCATCTAGTCAGATAGAAGGCTATTTTTGCATGTAAAATACTATGTTTTCATGGATGAACATTTTTCCAGGGTTCATGTTAGGCGTACATTTCCATCCCATTGATATGTTAGGCCTACATTTCCATCCCATTGATATGTTAGGCCTACATTCCATCCCATTGATATGTTAGGCATACATTCCATCCCATTGATATGTTAGGCCTACATTCCATCCCATTGATATGTTAGGCCTACATTCCATCCCATTGATATGTTAGGCATACATTCCATCCCATTGATGTATTGATACAGCACATGACTCATTAAGAAAGAAATTCATGGTCACCAGGCACACACATTTACACACCTGCCAATAATTTGACTGTAAATCATACTGAAATAACAATTAAATTATGGACTTAAAGCAAATATTATGAAAATAATATCATTAAAGTTGAATCTATTAAATCTGTTGTTTTTTTTATCCCAATCTAGGTTTCATGTTAAATTTATTGGAGTTGGTCAAGAAACCAGACTGACTTTTACAGTAAAAACTCAAGACATTTTAAACTGCCCATAATTTGCTTGCAGAATGCCTGCATGATCACACTGGTGTTTTTAACATTGAATAACAATGGCATTGAACAAACAAAAGTGTTATAAAGTCAAAAGGGACAATAAGCCTCATACAGTCAACATAAAAAGAACTATTTCAATTCTTTGGAAGAAAACATAGCAGTAACATTTCTTGGACATCATGTTGATCTATGTCTTGTGGTTAGAGATGATTGCTATAGCAACTTGAAAAGGACCGATACAAAATTGAAGGATAAAATTGAAAGACCTCAAAAGAAGCTTTTAAGCTTCATGGGGCTTTGGAACTGCAGTTTCTGAACTGTGCTGGAGGTAATGAAGGTCTGTGTACAAATATTTTCAGTTGAACATAATATATGCCTTCACTGGTTTAGTCTCAGAACACACTTCTGAATTTATTAAATGCATTTTCCAGCTCATATTTTATTGCTTCTTCCTGGAAAGTGGTCTAACCTACTGAAAGTTTTGACTGTCTTACTGAGAAGGTCTGCATTTAGTATGAATTTATAGAGTGCATGTATGTAAAACTACAGTGGGGATTTTTGTTAGTTCCTTGAGAAATCTACTGTATTTCATTGCTTTGCAGGTTTTATTGAATGCAGGCCAAATTTTAAAATTGCCAACACAAATGCATGTCATGAGAATGCAGGTGTGTTGAATGAATATTCTGTTTGGTAGTGAGTAGTATGTTTCTGCTTTAACTCAATGTATTGATTATGATATGTACTTAATATATGGATAAAACCCCTTATTCATTTCCCATCTAACTTCATATTAATATATTAAACATAAATAGAAGTTCTTCATTAACTGGGTATACAAATCATTGTTTCATTCATTAGAGCTAGAGACATTTTTTCAGCCTTGAGAAACAGCATGATTTTAAGCCTCATGCTTCAGGTCTGCACTTAATAACATGATTTCACACCAAAGAGCCCATATGTTATTTTGCCAGTAGGAAATTAAATACAGAATATCAGAATAAAGCTAGACAATCTATTGTTAGCTGTAGATTGAAGTTTGTGAAATTAATAATGGAACAAAATTGAACCCTTTTATTAGTCAATGGGGACATCACAAAATATTTGGTACTCTGTTCCCCAACTAGTAGACTGGTTCCCTGCATGTAAAATGATTAGTGGTCCATTACTGATAAAAATTAAGCTAATCTGACCTGATAAAAAACAGATTTTCTTGGCTTGGAATTCTTTCAGAATGAATACAATTTATATTGATGCAGTTTTTGTCTTGGCTGTATAAGATGGATATGGCATTGTAATTTTGATCTCTATTCTCAGTTTTTGTTTTAAATTTATATCTTAACAGTGGTGGGGCAAAAAAGAAGACACCTTGTTGAAGAAAAGATACAGGATTCTGTTAAAATGCTTGATACCAGTTTGTGTATTTCAGTTCTGGGAGAGATGGGATAGTGGCTGTATGGGAAGCCTCTTCACTGACAGTCAAGAAAACAATACCAGTTTTTGAGGTCAGTTATTGATACTTTCTTTTAGGTTCACTTTATCATTTTTAGCTCTAACAGACATGCCTACCGTCCCACATTTTGCTTGTTAGTCCCGCAAAATACCCAAATTTGCCTTTGCGTCTCGCAAATACGCATTTAGTGTTGAAAATCTGCAAGAGTGGGGATAAAAAATCTGCATGTCATAAAATATGCTATCAACTTTCAGAACGGGAAATTGTCAAATCTGCGCATGCGTGATGGTTTAAAAAAGCCTTTGCAAATGCATGTGATCTGAGTCAGTTGTTATAAAAACCTCAACACTCACAGATTCTTTTATATTCTGATTACAATGAATTGTATCTTCATTCTGGACAAAAAATTCATGGCTTCTAAAAAGCAATTGGATATCAAAGGAAGTGATCCAAAACTTGCATGAAAAGAACGCTCAATGTTTTTGTATAAACACAGGAGTCTGCAGTTTTATCAATAAAGCATGATGAAATTTCTGACAACATGAAATCACCTTAATGGTATTATAAAATAACACAAGGAATGCAAGCAAGACCACAACCCTACACTTTATTCAAATTTTCTCACGTGTCTTTTATTACTTCAGAATTGCACGAAAACTGAAAAACTACACATATCTATTCATAAACAGTAACGTACCAATGCATCACTCTCGGATGTCCATCACATTAATCCAGTCCGGCAAATTAACCTTTATTTTCACCATTATGATCACAAACCCTGGAAAAATGAAACATACCAGGAAGTAGCCATTTCTACCATGGGCTAAATAACGTCATGAAACTAATTTTGCAAGATAATATGTTTAACTTGGTTTTTTTTCTTCAGATTGCATCATTTAATAGTTTTTGTATAAATTTCCAGAACAGAAATATGTAAAGTTCTGATAGTACAAATAACAGTTGATGATGTCATCACATTCAAATATTATAGCCTAGTATTAAAAGAGAACAGATTCTGCACTGTGTTCGGAACGATTATTAGACCCTAAATCATTTACTGCAGGGTAGAAACTAGTAGAAATTGGGCTACTTCCTGGCATTGTTCATTTTTCCAGGTTGTTATACAAATCTCAACACTCACAGATTCTTTCATATTCTGATTACAATGAATTGTTTCTTCATTCTGGACAAAAAAATTCATGGCTTCTAAAAAGCAATTCGATATCGAAGAAAGTGATCCAAAACTTACATGAAAAGAACACAGTGTTTTTGTATAAAAACAGGAGTCTTACCTCATGTATAATTAACATATTGTAAAAAGAAAGCTTTATTATATAAATCTTTCTTTTCTTTATGGTAGGAAGTGTTACATATTTGTAATTTAATTACTTGTGTTTTAGTTTTAAATTCTTTAATTTTAATTTTTTTTCTTTACATGTTATTGTAATGATTTTGTTCACTGGATTTGACTTTTGCTGGAAAATTCAGTTCTCTGTTTTGACCAGATAATCACACATTTTGATTGCTACATTTTATTTTTAGCTGACTTTGTTCAGAGATTGGTAAACACTGAGTGAAAATGATTGGTAATTACCAGAGTCATGTTCAGCCCATGTGTTAGCTCAGTTGTAAAACAAACTTTTTTTAAATTTGTTCCAGTGTGGGAATCACTGATTTTTAGCTAAGGCTATTCTAGCCTATGTGCTATTTGACTTGTAGTAAGTGACCATGTGACTAATCACATGGGTCTGAAAATTGTGTTCTTAGTCAGGTTTAATACTGAGAATTTACTGTATTTGAGACGTCGTAAGTTACACCTTTAAGAGCTCAAGGTGTTTTTAGTGTTGTTGCCTGATTTATTTAAAATTCTTTTATTTTTGGGGATTTAATAATTTGTATTCTCTGGAAAACATAAATAAGTACTCTTCTTCCTAAAAATTCTAAATCCAGGATATTATTCTGGAGTCATAAAATTTAACAAGGAATTGTTGACACATCAACACAAGGCAGATTCTAGAAGTCATTTCCTTTCATATTGGAATTTCACTGGGATTCGAACTTGGATTTATTTAGAACTTTTTAGTGATAGCACTTATATTTTTAGATCCCAAGATTAATTTTTGGATTATATTCACAAACTGTAAATCCTTTTTTCCAGTTTTTTCCTTTTTCCTAGAGAAATAAATTACTTTGTTAAAATTTACAAAGCTTGTTCACTTTGCTCTATTCTTTGTTACTTTTGTATGAGAATACACATAGCACTGGCATTTGGTTGTAAAAAATTTTCTGGCCTTTTGGTTGTTAAATTGTGTCAGGCTTTTTGTTTTTATTATTTAGCAAGAGATAGGAATTACCATCATTTCACCTCTGTCCAGTGTCTCCCAGAGTTCATTGTTCCATCACACACTTATGTTACTTATGTTGCAGGAAAGTCATATTGATGACATAATTATAATAAGGTATGGCAAATACTGATTTTACAAAAGCAGACAAACATAAGGGAGAATAGTATGACTGTTATGGAAGGTTGCATTGTCTTTATGACAGTAGCATGACATCCTTAAGAGAGTGTGATTGTTATGGAAGGTTGCATTGCCTTTATGACACAGTAGCATGACATCCTTAAGGGAGACTGTTGTTATGGAAGGTTGCATTGCCTTTCCTTTATGACACAGTAGCATGACATCCTTAAGGGAGACTGTTGTTATGGGAGGTTGTATTGTGCCTTTATAATACAGTAGTTTCAGGAAGCTGTTTTCAGACCATTTGTAATCTGCAGACTTACTTCATTCCATGAGAACCATTGGTCCAGAGGTGAAAGGTCAAGGTAAAAAAAAGTTGTATGGTAGTGTTGTGTGCTTCAGGTGAGACCCTAAATCTTTACTTTTTCCACCATGCATTTCAGAATGTTGAGTCCCTTGTCTTACTTCCTGAGGGTTGTGATTTTCCTGATTTGAATGTCTCTCAGGATGCTGTGCATTTTATAACTGCTGGTAGCAAAGGTAAGCATGTTGTCATAGAAGACAAATATTAATGAGGTGACACTTGGTGGTTACAGAGGTGATTCATGTTTGATATAATTTTAAAGACTAAATATAACTTGCTAGCATCAGTGTATCTTCAACAGAGTTTTCAAGTAAGTTCACTGGGACAGATTTGAAGTGCCTTGTGTCAACAGGTTTAAGATAAAGTTATTTTGGATTAGCAGTTAAAGCAATTTTTAATGTTAACTTTGCTCAAGATTAAATTCTTTTTACCTGCGGAAACATAAATATATGCATTTATAAGTAGAGTTCTACCTGTTTACGTCAACATTCTCTGGTCTGAGGAAATATTTTCTACATAGGCAGATGTTGAGATAAGTGTTGCAGGGATCTAAAAAACAAAGATACAAGTTAAATTCATCAGTAAGGAAGACCTGTCGTCAGTGAGTAGCATTTATATTTTGAAAAAACAATGGAAATTTTGAGTACATGAAGACAAAACCAGTGTGAAATACACTTGTATATTCAAAAATTATATTTTAGTTACTTTTCTGTAATAAAATTCACAATAAAATATTGCATCTGTCACATCCTGATATTAAAAATATTTGCTATGATATTCATTGTCAGCATTTGCACATAGTTGCATAGTTATTTATATGCTTCAAGTACATGTACTTAAATTGGCCTAAATTTTAGTCAGTCAGTTCCCATCTTAAAAGGTTACCAAGGCAATGGGGCTATTCACAGGGAAATGAAAACCTGTCAACAAGTTGGTTTAAACACTACATGTATTTAGTACAGAAGTCATCTCGAAAAGTACATAAATGGGAACACGAGATATGCAGCTGATATGATTAATGAAGGCATAATATTGTATACATTGATGCATGCTAATGAGTTATTAAAAGAAAATGATTCTTAACAAAACAATATTGTAACAGTGTCAGATCAAGTGGTATACATTTAAAATATGTCCCGGAGATGACAAGTTATGAATTCTATCAAAATACACTGTACATGTAACAGTAAAAGATTTTAATTACAAATACATATACATATAATTGAGATTATTATCTATAGCATAATCAGTGAATAAAATAACAAAAACTATTTAAGAGAAAATTTTTCATAGACATCTTTGCGAGATACCTTACCCTTAACTTCTTTTACACCCAGATATTTAATTTCCAGAAGACTAAATTTAATCTGCATTTTGCACTGCCTTCGGAAGCCATTGTAAATATAAAGTTAAAAAAGAAACTTTCACAGTACAATAAACTTGTTTTAATTACCGAACACTTTGGAAAATGCAAGAATTGATCAGATATTACTTTTATTTAAGTTGTAACAAGAAGCCTACTTTATAGGACCAAACAAAAGCCTATTTTTTATCGAGCCTTGATTTTAAAGGCTGGGGGTAAGGTTAAGTTATTTTTTAATAAAGTACTGGATGGAACTGGCCACTTGCTAACATAAATGATAAGGTGGGAAAATTAAAGCCAGGTGGCAAGATCAACTAATTGTTGAACAAAGTATGGGTCAAAACTGGCAGCTGGTCGACATAAATGATTAGGCGGGTAAAGCCTGTCAGCAAGATCAACTAATTGTTGAACAATGTTTGGGTCGGAACTAGCAGCTTTTTGACATAAATGATTAGAAAACAAGATTTGTTCAAGTTGGGACCAAGGGCTTCTGTCAACAAGTACATTTATTTTTTATCTTGATGTCGACATAAGTATGACAATTTTGGTAGTTATTGTAGACAAAGGGACCGTGGCTTTGCTTTTTTTGTCTAAATAGGCGGCTTGTTGACGTAAGTGATGTCGATATAATTGTGTAGGAGAGTATGTATCTTCTTTAGTAACCAACTTTTTTTACATTCGAGAATTTGCCAGTACAGTGGCTTGTGTCTTGGATGATAATTCTTTGTGAATTAGACCTAATTCTTTGTGAATTAGACCTAATTCTGACTCATTAGTTGTGTGGGGTTTAACATTGTTTCAGCTCATGATAACTGCACATGGTGATAAATATATTTTATAGAGATAGAACCTGGCAAGAACTCTGGAAGAACCACTGACCATAAGCTACTGGCAAGCTTTCTCACATTAATCAAGCCAGGACTCAAACTTTTCCAAACTGAGGTGAAATGTGTGAGTGATCTGTAAAGAAAACCACTCAGTCACCTGAGTGGCCAAGTGGTCTAAAGCGTTGACAGTTATGTACCACTGCCATCTTACCTTTGTGTCAGTTTAAGCCCAGACTCGGCTAACATGGGTGAGAAAGCCTCCCAGTAGCTTCTCATGGTTCAGTGGTTCTTCTCGGGGGTTTTCCAGGGTTCTTCTTCCACCATTAATACTGGCCACCATGTATAGCCTACCTCGTGCTGAAAAATGGCGCTAAACCCTATAACAACAACAACAGTCACCCAAGGCCCATACCTTGCATACGGTTTCTCATAATGGTTGTTGCTCTGCTTCAAGGCAGGGAGTAAGAGGAACCATTAATTTTTCCAAGAATCCTAAATTTATACAAATAATTTTGGTTGTCAAATGAATTTTGTTTTCATCTCAGCATTGAGCATTAACATTTAATGTTTTGAATTGCAAACAGAATAATGAACTAATTGTGACTTGAAAGTATTTTAGACACACTTGATACACATAAAAGAATGTTGAATGGCACTACATTTGGATATGAAACAAAGTACAACATTAGTTGTGTAAGACTGAGAATACTTGGCCACAAGTAGTACATAATTTGAGGTGGTTCGGATTGGTTGGCTGCTATTTGTATAAAATTGAGAATTCTTAGCCATATAAATTGCAATATATAAATTGGGCATCATTGGTCATAGGAACTGGTATAAGTGGTACAGAATTCTCTAAATTATTTGTGTTTAAAATGGAAGAAGGTGCCTACCTTTTGACTTAGGTATACCCATTATGGGTATTAAATGAAGAATGGGATTAGCATGAGTTGGCTACCATGGGCTGTCATTGTAATGTACATTACTCTAACGGTCTTGGCACTAAATAATTACTTGTGTTGATGTGCCATAAAACATACCAAACCAATCCCTTAACTGTCAGGTTTTAAATAAATACCCATGAATAGACAAATACAAAACAACATTGCAGGTTTTGCCATGTCATTTGCCACATTGGTTTGCTACTCAATACACATGTAATTTTTGGAAAATGACTTCAGCAGGTGTTATGTTAAGCTTCCATTGCCAGATGATGTTACTATTTTTGTCTTACATGACCACATCAATTTGATTGAGCAGAAATTATAATAATACAATGCCCAATACCTTTTATAGTATTAGTATACCGGAAATGTCCATGGGTCTTGACATTTAGTATTCTTTGAGTGATATTCAGAATTAAGTTTGTTCAGTGTTAATCAAACAGATTCATAATTGTTCATTTTTTTAAATTTCAAGGTGACATAACTGATTTTTGGATAATTAAAAGTGAAATTTGAAAACCCCAAAGTGATTTTTTTTTGTTCTAATCACTCTCTAGATAGTATGTGGTATAAAATATAAAATTTTTGTGAATATCATAATCCAAAAATTCACAATATATCAGTAATATTGTCCAAATAACTGCTCCAAAGTGTATGATGTTTGTAAAATATTCAAACAATTCCACCATGTCAGTAATAATAGCACATATAAAATGCAAACGGTTGCCTTAAGACATGTCTTACATGCGTATTACCTGTCTTACATGTGTATTACCTGTTTTAACTGAATATTGCTTGCCTTACGTGTGCATTGCTTCTCTTACATGTTTATTACCTGTCTTACCTGTGTATTATCTGTCTTACATGAGTATTACCTGCCTTACATGACCAGTTTTTCAAGAGTATTACCTGTCTTACATGAATATGATCTCTTTTACATGATTATTACTTGTCTTATATGAGTCTTACCTCTCTTAAAGGAACATTACCTGTCTTACATATGTATAACCTGTCTTACATGAGTATTATGTGTCTTACATGAGTATTATGCATCTTACATGAGTGTTAACAGTCTTATATGAGTATTACCTGTCTTACATGAGTATTACTTGTCTTTCATGAGTAATACTTGTCTTCCATGATTATTACTTGTCTTACATGAGTATTACTTGTCTTACATGTGTATTACTTGTCTTACATGTATAATGCTTGTCTTAGATGAGTATTACCTTATCTGGATTATCTGTCTTACATGTGTATTATTTGTCTTACACAAGTAGTCTTACATGTGTAGTTTGCAAGTGTTAGCTGTTTTACATAAGTATTATGTGTTTTACATGAATATAACCTGTCTTACATGAGTGTTAGTTTGTGATCAGGCTAAACTAGGATCACTTTTAATTATTAAGGCAACTGTGAAAAGATGAATTTAGTGTGGAATGAAATTTCTTGTCATCCTCATTCATTTGCATGTCATATATATGTAAATTAAATTGCTACAGATTGAACAGTAGATTGCTTTGGTTATGATACTTTTCCCATTTATCTTTCTTTATTGTGTTTGTTTTTTAGGAAAGGGGTTTCATGTTCACCAATTGAGAAGGAAAATTGTGACAGATTTTGTTTACATTTTTGTAAGGAGAATTCATTTTGACAAAGAACCATTGGCTCTCAACAAAACTGATATATTGACCCATTTGTATATATGTCTTTGGTATATTATCTCTATTATTATTCATGGCTTTTCAAATTTAATGTTGCAAGTTTTGATATGACAGGTGTGTTGAGGGTATGGAATTCCAAGAGCAGCAGGTGTGTGTATGGTCAGGATGGGACAGTAGCTGTTGCAGAACCGGAAAAAAAGGCAGGAGATCAGGAACAGAACATCACACAATCTTTCTATTCTAAATCCCTCAATGCTATCATTGTGGTCACTTTTGATCATAATATATCATTGTTTGATGTCCACACACTGTCATTGAATAAACAGGTTAGTCTTGTATAATGTTGTTAAATATTTAAATTGGCTCTAAGCTTTTCTGTCAAAGAGAGTAATACTAATTTTTTTTGCTGTAACCTGTAATTGGATAAACTTTAGTAGAAATGGGTGCAGTTTAGCTTGTAGTTAGTAAAGGTAACTGCTTGTGCAGTCAAATCTTTCTATAAAAGTCACTCATGTGAAAAGCCAGAGGTGACCTGTCCATGCAGGTTCAGTTTTTAGACAGTTTTTTTGTACAAATACTATGCACAGAATAACATTATTATTATTGAATATGTCATCACTTGTTACTTAAATGTGTTGTCATCCTATGAATTCTGGGAGAAATAAGATAAAAAAGTGCATGATTCTGTTAAACAAAGGGGGAGAAAGTATACTAATATTTTAATCTAACAAATAGATATGTGAAAGAAATCATTAACATGGTTCATACAGCTTTTTTTAAAAATCTTGAAATTGAATGGTTGCATTGAAAATGGATTGTATTTTTCCTCAGACTGCTTAAATTTGACATTTTAAATTCAGAAGTTTTGGTGATTTTATACATATTTTCAAAAGGTAATGGTTAAATATACAAAATGAGATTAAAATTGGGTTGATCGAATGACAGATACTTGTAAGATGGTTTAGCATCCATTTGCTGTATTGGTGTGCTAATTAGTTACATGTTTTTTTTCTAATTTTGTACCTGTTTATGCAGTGATAAGATAATTTATGGAACAATTTCAATTTCTATTAGCAAAAAATACTCCTTGAAAACTTGGATGTCCTTAGAAACTCAGTGAAAAGTCCTTGAAAAAAGAAGTCATTGAGACTGTACTTGCCATAATATCAACAAAAAGTCCTTGAAAAACAACTCGTTGAAACTACTAGCCATAATAAAGTCAACAAAAAGTCCATGATAAACAACTCATTGAGACTGTACCAGTTATGATAAAGTCAGCAGAAAGTCCTTAAAAACAACTTGAGACTATTAGCCATGATAAAGTCAACAAAAGTCCTTAAAACAACTCATTGAGACTGTACTAGCCATGATAAAGTCAAGAAAAAGTCCATGAAAAACAACTCATTTAGACTGTACCAGTCATGATAAAGTCAGCAGAAAGTCCTTAAAAACAACCTGAAACTGTATTAGCCATGATAAAGTCAACAAGTCCTTAAAAACAACTCATTGAGACTGTACTAGCCATGATAAAGTCAACAAAAGTCCTTTAAAAAAACTCACTGAGACTACTAGCCATGATAAAGTCAACTAAGTCCTTGAAAAACAACTCATTGAGTCTGTATTAGCTATAATAAAGTAAAAAAAACAAAAGTAGACTTGACCTTGAGATCAGAAATAAATCATCTGTATATGCTTTCTTTGCACAAAACTGACATGATTCCACTAACTGTGTCATACTGAACATGAACAAGCACTTTATGTTTTTGATAAGAGCAATTTAATAAGAGTAGTATGTGATATTCATTCAGTCTTTGAAAATTTTATGATTTTTGTTTGTGACATTGTACTTTTTTCCCATACATTAAAATTTAATGAACCATACTCTAGGTTAGATATTCAGCTATGAGTAATGCAAAAAAACGAATACCAACCTCAACATTTTTAGAGATAAGGGACTTTCTCTACCTTTAGCTATGTAAAATTATAAATATTTAAAAAAGTCAAATACTTCAAGACTTCCGGAGCGATCATCCTTCGGTTTGTACCATACATATCAAATTAGTGCCATCACATATCAAACTATTGCCATCAGATCAGTCCAAATCACATATCAAACTACTTTTATTCAATCAGTCCAAGTCACATATCAAACCACTGCCACAAATCTGTCCAAGTAACATATCAAACTACTGCCATACAGTCCAGGTCATGTATTAGACTACTTCCATCCAATCAATCCAAGTCACATATCAAACTACTTCCATCCAATCAGTCCAAGTCACATATCAGACTACTTCCATCCAATCAGTCCAAGTCACATATCAGACTACTTCCATCCAATCAGGTGGCTGGCCCCGAGTTGCCGAGTGGTGTAAAGCGCTGTCTGTTACGGATCACTGCCATCTCACCTTTGTCTGCCTGGGTTCGATTCTAGGATTCGGGCGAATGTAGATATGTGAAAAAGCTTGCCAGTAGCTTCTCGTGGGTCGGTGGTTCTTTCCAGTGATTTCCTGGTTTCTTCCTCCACCATTAATACTGACTAATATGAATAGCCTATCGTGTGCTGAAAAATGGCTTTAAGCCCAACAACAACCACCATCCAATCAGTCCAAGTCACGTATCAAACTACTTCTATCCAATCAGTCCAAGTCATGTATCAGACTACTTCCATCCAATCAGTCCAGGTCATATATCAGACTAGTGCCATCAGATCAACCCAGGTTTTGTGCTATATTCACGTGCAAGTTACTTTAGTCCAATTACCTCAATAATAAATAGCCCTAAAACACTAAGCCAAAACCAAACCAATCTAAATAGAAATACATTAAATTTGTTTTCTTAATGACATGTACTTATGTTTAATGTGTAGCCAACTAAGGCTGATGGCAATGACCCAGATTTATCTGCCCTGAGGAGTACCAGTTGATCAAAGTCTATTCTGTTTTGCTAAAATAATTTGTGAAATGAATTGCATAAACCATGATCTGCCATTGCTATACAATTAAGTATATATAAACTGTTCATAGAATATGAGCTTAAATATATTAAAATTTTCAACAGTAGAGCATTGATCCCATTTTGTGTTGAACAGCCTTGTAGAATCATTTGTACATGTACTTATATATCAGCTTTTAATTCTAGTTTTCAGGTTACAATGATGAAATACTAGATTCCCAATTCTGTGGGAAAAGTGACAGTCATGTTGCCGTAGCTACAAATAGCCCAAAACTGAAAGTGTTCCGTCTGGACACGTGGGACTGTATGATTCTGTCAGGACATACAGATATTATAATGAGCATCAGTGTTTTTAACAATGGAAGACACTTTGTCACTGGTTCCAAGGTAATATCACTAATCATGCAATATATTGCTAATAAGGAACATAATCTGATTGTTTTACTTTTATTATGTTCAAAATATTTATTTAAATTGATTGCTTTGTAAGTTAAAATTGTTAAAAATTTCAGAAATCCTTTTAATTTATAGAAAATGAAGGAAGGTGAAATATTGTTGCTCTGTTCAAATCTATTTTCAGAATGCGGATAAAAATGTTATCTAAATAATAATAACAACAATAATAGTCAAAATAATGATAAACATAATAATTGGGGAAATATATGAATTTTAAATGAAAGTCTGCAATGGCATTTTTTCATGATATACTGTTAATAGCTAGAGGATTTTACGGAGTCATATACTTAATTGAAACTTGAAGGTAAATGTGGATTATGTGCCATTAATCTCAGTGAAAGGTTTTTGAATATTTGTCAGTTAACATTAGATGCTGTCACTGCATAGTATTCAGTATTTATAAAATTAAAATTTTAAAGTGGTGAAGAATTTTTTATGGGTATCTCCATGTATTGAATTATGTTGGTAATATATCCCCATGATTTTGCAGGTACCTTGAATTCTAAAGGTAATATATCTCATCTTTGAATTTGTTTCAGGATAACACAATCAGACTATGGCAGTTTAGTGAGGAGAGCAATAGCATTTCCTGTATGGCTGTTGGTCAAGGTCATACACATGCTGTGTTAAGTGTCAGCTTCTCCAAGTAAGAATCAGTCCTTTTTAAATAGTGGTGCATTGCATTAAGTGTGTAGTTCTTTATTTTACATATAAATTTACATTTTTATTTGCAATGTATATAAGACCACTTGAGATTAGGTATTGAAACTTGATGTATTGATACACTATCACAAGCAGGTGTACTGTATGACATATTTGGGTCTTGTTTTCAAGGTCAAGCTCACAGCATAATATTTATTATTTTCATCAAATTTATTTTCTGCTGAATAGTTTTTAAGCTGTTTGAGATAACAGAAAAGGAAATTTGGTCTTCTGTAGCATGACTAGAAGGTGTGTTATGTATAACGTTGAGAGTCCTGTCTTCAGGGTCAAGGTCACAGCAGACCTGTTTACCCGACCGTATTTGACCGTATTTGTACGGAATAAAGCCTATCCGTATGGTCATACGGTCATTGAACTGAAAATATGATTTGAGGTTGCATTTATTTATTACTTTTTTAAAATTAATTTTTTAAGCTGTTTTTTTTTCCATTTCGTTTCGTTGTATCGGTCTCTTCGGTCCGCATCCGCATCCGCATTTTGTGCCACGTTACTTATTTTGACATTCTCAACATCCGGTTTAAACAAAGGAAAATGCCGCCGACAAGAAAGTTTCAGCACGAAACTGATGATGAAAATGGAAAGTCTAACACAGAAAGCAGCATTTTCTACCAGTTTATTCTACTCTGTGGCTATGCCTTAAACCATCGTCAAAAGGAGAACATTTTGTGCATTGCACTGTTTGCAACTTAGACTTTTCCTGTGCACATGGTGGAAGGAATGACTGATCACGGCATGTGGAATCAGAAAATCATACAAAATTGAAATCATTAGTGAATGGAAATAGAAACATTTTGTCAATGATGAAAGGAAAGGAAGTCAGTGATCAAAACATACTTCAAAAACAAATAACACGTGCTGAGGCGATTCTATGTGAGTTGATCGCAAATATGAATTTGTCATTGAGTACAGCTGACAAGTTAACGGAAGCAATGAAAAATAATTTATGAACCTTATTTCCATTCTAGTAAATATTGACAAAGATGATACTAGATTTTATCAGATAAATAAGATTGCCTTCACCTATCTAAATAAAATTATTATTTTCTAAGTGGATGGGTGGTAACAATGTCTGTCATAATGTTTTATATCAAGTCGTCCTTAACCATGTAAAATAGAGAATTGGCTTTAATTAAAATGTTATGGATATGTGTGAAGCTGAGAAAACAGAATTTCTAGAGAAAGTAACAGAGGTAAACAACAGAATAAATTTGATTATGTTGTATTTTTTTGTGGTTTTTATCACTATAATATGAACAGGATGTTTAAGTCAGTGGTGTTCAATTTCTACATATTTGTGTCTTGAAACACACAATTACTGAATACCATCGTCTTTGTAAACTAGGAGTTATTTACACAATATTGTATAGTCATTATGGTATATTGATAGTATCTACTATTTGTGTGCTGAAAATACTGACTGCGGTCTAAAAATACTGACAGGCATTGCTTAAAATACTGACAGGAAAATTTATGGGTAAACAGGTCTGTCACAGTATATTATTTTACATTTTCATCATTGCATTATGTATAATTTTAAAGCATTTTGTGATTGAGAGGGTAAAGTTTGGTATACTTTTACATAAATCACTACAAATCTTGTCAAATACTATTGGGTGTCCTATCCTCTGTGTCAAAGTCATAGCTCAGTATTGTATGTCATTTTACATTCTTTCCTCTCTTACTTTAAAGCAGATTAGGATTAAAGGCTGCAAGCTTAGTATACATATATGTACATCATTAGCAGATGTGTTGTAATCCTTTCAGAATGTTATCTTCAAGGTCAGTAATGCATGGTGTGTTAGATTTTTCTATTTTACTTATAGGACCAATTGAGATAAAGGAGTGAAATTTTGGGATGACTGTATATCATCACATAAAAGGTGTGTTACGTGGTACATTGGGTGACCAGTCTTCAAGGTTAAGGTCACCAGTCAATAATCTAGGTTTCAGCCACATTTGCAATTCTGTTTTCTAACATAAGATAAGTGGATGAAATTCTGTTTCAACATTGGCACTAGTAGACATATTCCACTGGTCTTATCTTCAGGGGCAAGGTTGCATGTCAGCATTATTATTTATATAAAAATTAATCTTTACAGAGTCATTGTTTTTCTTTTTTTCCTTCATTCAGTCCTTTTTGTCAGACTCTCTATTTTTCACTCCTTTTCCAAAATGGCCCTACTATCCCAAAAATAAGGGGTGGTAGTGTCAGTGTTGAAAAACTGTAGTGAAGCAAGACCAGATAATGCCTCTGTGATGTGAAGCTGGTTGTCCTAGACAATAGAAGCAAGTTGGACTAAAGATATATATAGTTCATGAGTAAGAGTGCACCTTCATTTAAGTTTAAGAAGGTAAGTCATGTCAAGTAATTAAGTTCTTCAGTTCTTTTTTGTTGCTGGAATGACTCGAGAGCTGTCTGGGTTACAGAGATAACCATGGTACATGATTTATGGCAATTTATGTGTCACAGTCAGTGTTTTATCTCATTGTCAAAGTCACAAAATATTTGCAGGGTTCCTGCAGGTCATGGAATCCTGGAAAAGTTTTGGAATTTAAAAAATAAATTTCAAGGGCCTTGAAAAGTTATGGAATTTGTCAAAACCTTGCAAAGTTTTGGAAAGTCATGGAATTTGTGACAATGTTGTTAAAAAAATTGATTACTTCAAATTTCATAGAGTACTGATTACCGATTAAATAAAATGATAAAATTACTATCAATAAATGGTTTCAATTCATATAACAAGAGTAAGTTTCCCTAATGGAAGTATCACATGATTTCAGTGTAGTTCACTAAATAAAAAAAGCAACTGGAAAGTAATGTGTTTTGTTAATATTGTAAATAGGAACACATACAAAGACTGCATAGTATTGTTTCCTTTTTTCTTTTGAACACAAATTACATTGAACATTAGATTATGACAAAAATTACTACATAAAGTCAAAGTGTGCTAGCCCAGATAAAGTTAAAATGTACAGATTAAAAATATTTGTTGTTAACTTTGTTATTTTAGATTGAAAGATGTCATTCTTTATGTTCATTTACTTGACAATGCAAGATAGTGCGGTCCTTGAGTTTTATGAAATGGCCCTGGAAGTTTTGGAAAAGTCATGGAAATTGTTTTTGTTAAGTGTGCAGGAACCCTGTATTTGTTTTACCCCCTTCACTTCTCTATTGCCCTTTGATATATGGCAATAATGCTTGGTTACTTTACATGTCTTCTCAGTAAATTCACAGCTCCCTCTTAAACATGATTGATTTCATTGCATCTCAAAATAATATTTGCATCTTGTAACCAATGATCAAGCACAATTTAGTATTGTTGCCATTAAAAACAAAGACAATTTTCTTCTTTGGTTAAATAAACTAGATTTGGATTACTGTTGATAATCATTCCTTTTTTCAAGCCCAGTCAGTGTTTATTTGAGTAATAAATCTTTTTTTTTAAGATTCCAAAACTTCTGATGCTTTAAGTCATAAAAGAAGAACTAATAAAACTGAGCCCTAAGCACAAATAAATGGTTTGTGTTTTTTTTAAAAAAAAAATCAGTGCTATGACATATTTTCAGTAATTTAGCCCAGTTTATTATAGATCACTCAAGGTGATCATCATAGTGTTATATATTTTATGTATTGTGTTCTTGAAATTTTGTAATTGAAGGTAGAGGCCTGTCTGACAACTCTAAATTTGTTTCTTATCCGTAATAAGGAGGTTGTTGACTTTAATGTTCAAGACCTAGCCTTGATTATGAGAGAAAGTTCCAGAAGTGACTTTGTTTACAAATTTGATGGAAAAATAAACCACATCCTGGTCATCTTATTGTGTCCATGGTTTTTATATAAGGTTCTGATAAACAAAATTATTTATTCCTATCTTAAGATTAGTCTGGTGGAATCATTTTTAAACTATTAATTTGAATTACAATGTTCTCATTGACAGTTTGGAGTTAAACGCCACTGTGGGATTATTGTGAATTTAATTAAGAGACATCCCGGATCATATTGTGGTACATCAATACTATTAGTGTATTGGCACATTCAAGATGATTGGTACTGCAGTACATTCAAGATTGGAATTCATGAAGAACACAATACTTTTGGATTTGTGCTAGAACTTTTAGGATTGTTTGGGATTTTAATTCACAATACTGTAAATTCCTCTTAAATTTTAAATTTATAATTATTTATTGAATATTACTAAACCTGTTGGTTTGGCTTGTTTTTAGTTACTTAGTTTAAGGCCATAGAGTTGTGATGATATCATCACATAATTACACCATTCTCAAATTGGTTTATGTATGAGATCAGAGAAGCTGATGATGACAAATTTAAATTTAGAACTGTCAAATAAGGATACTGATAGTAATACACATTGATTAAATGGGACTTGACTGTAATTTAAACTTTTTAATTACAGAGTGAAATCTTCATTTGTTGTGAGTGGAAGTCAGGATTGCACACTCAAGCTGTGGGATGTGTCACATGATACAGGCCCAGACTCCACTGGGGTGTTGCATGCTAGGTACACAGAGAAAGCCCATGACAAAGACATCAACTCTGTAGCTGTGTCTCCAAATGACAGATTTGTTGCAACAGGGTCACAGGACAAGACAGCTAAGGTTTGCAAAGCTGTGCATTGGCTTTATAGAATTTTATCCATGGTGTTTTACTAAGAAGTTTCCTGACATTTGTATGTATTTTTCATATTATAAAATGTGAAATGTAACACTTCGCTACTATTTTTAGTGATCATAAGTAAGCAGATGTGCTCAGATAACATTACATGTGCCATGGGTGGACAGTTTATGATATAATCTAAAAATTTAACAGTTGCATATTGTTTTGTTGATCTTAGGAATGCTTATATGAAGTTATTTATTGGCCAGATCAGTATGATTTTGACAAAAGCAAGATGATGGACAAAGGCCACCTTATTAAGCCGTTATATATGCTCTAGAGCAAAAATGCAGACAGGAAGTTACCACCTTGATTTCTACTTAGCTTATATTTTATATAAATGAGACCATCTTTGATAATAACCTTGTTGGAAAACAGTGACAATGCCAGAACCATACCATTGGACCCATTTAATATTGAAATGGCTTTCACAATTGGTACCTTTATCATTACTAAATATGATATAGCAGAGGGTCACAAAAATGGTAAGGAGGAATGTCAGCAATGTGGTATGCATGCCTTCGTTTTCATCGTCAGCCTGCAATGAACAGTTTGATATAGCTGTACTATAAATTTGGGTAAAGAAAGCAAGCAAAATTTAGCAGTCAATTGTCAGATGGCCATATCTAGACCATCAGCAGTTTTGTTAAGATTTTCATTTGCAATATTTCCTGAAACACTTAATGAAATCTCGCCATACCTAGAATGAATCATTTTAAAGCAAAGACATTTCCTTGCACAAAACATTTATCTTTGCACATTTGACCTTGGTCACAGGTGGTATATCATAACCCTTTCCTTGAATCTCTCAATGCATAGGGTGTCTCATGAAGCATAGAAAATTCATTCATAAACAAATTTGCTCATCCATTTGACCAAGGGCTCTAAAGTCATAAGGTTTATAGCAATGCTTTTAGCACTAGACATACAGGCCCAGACCATGTTGTTACAGTCACTTGCTGATATCTGCTAGCTCCATTATAGCATACTGTCAACAATTTGCTCTTGAGATTATTAAATCTTAAAAGATTTCCCTCATCAATAATCATAGAAAACAGTGTCTTGCTTCTAAAATTTTACTGATACAGCTTTATACAGTCAATGATCTGTAGAAAGCAAATGGTCTATCATTTTTCCTGTTAGAGTTTTGGACGGCAAATTTTTATCAGTTTTACTGTTAAAGCTTTGGATAGCAACTGATCTTGATCACTGTTTTACCATTACACCTTTAAACTGCAACTGGTCTATTACTTTTACTGTTACAGCTTTGGACAACAAATGGTCTGTTACTGTTTTACTGTTACAGCTTTGGACAACAAATGGTCTATCACTGTTTTACTGTTACAGCTTTGGACAGCAAAGGGTCTATCACTTGTTGGTGTTATGAGAGGGCATAAAAGAGGAATATGGTGTGTCCAGTTTTCATCCGTTGACCAGGTGAGAAGAAACATAAATATTTGACTTCATTATAAAGGAATAATATTGTAATTACAGTATGGGGTAAGTTAAGCTGAAATTTCCCAACCAACAGATCTGTTTAGTCAATCTTGCAATATCTTTCTTTTCCTTAACCTATTGGTGCATGTCCTTTTTTAAATTATTAATCTATTTCTCTTGATAGTCATTATGGCTCTTCCATTAAAATATACTTTGGATCCAGGGAAGGTACTTTCAATGTGGAGTAGTCACCCTCTCTGTACAATTTAGAATTTTGAGTAATCAGTACACTGACATTTATTTTTTGTAAGAAGTGAATTTCCTGGATACCATGTATGTTTAAATGAAACAGTCTACATTTCTTCAGATACTTTCCCAAATCACATTAGGTTAGGAATATTAGCCTGCTTCCTCGCAAATCCAGAACAACTAAAAGACAAAAATCATCTTTTCTATCTTTCTATCTCATAGAGGGCAATAACTCTTGCCCAGTACTTCCTTTGCCTTGACCTATTTTGTTTTGTTGTTGTTTTTGGGGGGGGTGTTGTAGTGTCCTTGTTTTACTGATAACATCATACATTTTACCTCAGACAATGCATGCCAGATTAGACTGTCCAACCATAATTTTGGATTTATTGTTGGATAGTCATTCTTCTGCAGGTTGTTTACATTATTGTTACAATTTCAGCCAAATTTGTCACCTTTATGTACTGTGTCTATGTCAAACCACATTACATCTTGTTATCATTGACCTAATATTGTCAACCATGACTCATCTTTTGCATATATGTATCATCTAGAACATGTACTATGTGGACAGAGGAAGACCAGAATACAGTATTAACAAGATAGTAACATGCTGAAGTGCTAATTCTGTGCTTTGTTTTCACTTATTGAGTCATTTCAGGAAAAATGTAAAGTTCAAAGCAATAGTCCAGAATGCTTCAAAGGGAAGGAAAGATGGAATAAGTTGAGGAAGATAAAGTATACATCCTCAGAGTACATCCAGTGACAACCAATAATTTGTTGCTTGCAGTTCCGACTCAATTGGGGAGATACTCCCCAAGTTTTAGGCAGCCCAGTGGACATGCAGTGGACATGCATCTCTAAGCATGGCATTCAGGTGCATAGGGTATGTACTTGATCCATTGGATCTGTTTCATAGTACAGCCTTGCCATCATTTGCAATGCAGCCGTCACTGACTCTCCTGCTTGGGAGACCTCTTGAGAAAACAGTCCAGCGAACTAGGATTTAAGGGGATCTACTGTCAGGTCTATCCTTTTAGCTGTACCATTGGTGACATAGCCTTAATACGATGGAGATTTCAGTGAGAAATCTAGCCAGCCAGTCTGGGCCTTGGAGCAGCCAGTACAGGTGATAGCTGGATTGTCTTCTATACTTCCAGCATCCAGGTCAACCATACACTAAGCAAACCAGTCAGCCATTCCGCCATTGCTGAATTCCATATGTTCACTTCTTATCTTATCCACATGGGAGAGTTTATTGACATTTTCAAAGAGGATGGAACTGAGTCATCAATGCCACCAGAGCTTCAAGCAGAACCAGGTCAGGACATGAGTGTGATAAAACTCTTGCATATCAGCCACACTCATATCAGACCATGGAACAGACGACTGCAGCCATGGAATGGACTGATTGTACCCATGGAATGGACTGATTGTAGCCATGGAACAGACTGATTGTAGCCATAGAACGGATTGTTTGTAGCCATAGAATGAACTGATTGAAGCCATGGAATGGACTGATTGTAGCCATGAAACAGACTGATTGTAGCCATAGAACATACTGATTGGAGCCATAGAATGAACTGATTGAAGCCATGGAATGGAATGATTGTAGCCATGGAACGGACTGATTGTAGCCATGGAATGGACTGATTGTAGCCATGGAATGGACTGATTGTAGCCATGGAACGGACTGATTGTAGCCATAGAATGAACTGATTGAAGCCATGGAACAAACTAATTGTAGCCATGGATTTGACTGATTGTAGCCATAGAATGGACTGATTGTAGCCATGGAATGGACTGATTGTAGCCATGGAACGGACTGATTGTACCCATGGAATGGACTGATTGTAGCCATGGAACGGACTGATTGTAGCCATGGAATGGACTGATTGTAGCCATGGAATGGACTGATTGTAGCCATAGAATGAACTGATTGAAGCCATGGAACAAACTAATTGTAGCCATGGATTTGACTGATTGTAGCCATAGAATGGACTGATTGTAGCCATAGAATGGACTGATTGTAGCCATGGAATGGACTGATTGTAGCCATGGAACGGACTGATTGTACCCATGGAATGGACTGATTGTAGCCATGGAACGGACTGATTGTAGCCATGGAATGGACTGATTGTAGCCATGGAACGGACTGATTGTAGCCATAGAATGAACTGATTGAAGCCATGGAACAAACTAATTGTAGCCATGGATTTGACTGATTGTAGCCATAGAATGGACTGATTGTAGCCATGGAATGGACTGATTGTAGCCATGGAACGGACTGATTGTACCCATGGAATGGACTGATTGTAGCCATGGAACGGACTGATTGTACCCATGGAATGGACTGATTGTAGCCATGGAATGGACTGATTGTAGCCATGGAACAGCTGATTGTAGCCATAGAATGAACTAATTGAAGCCATGGAACAAACTAATTGTAGCCATGGATTGGACTGATTGTAGCCATGGAACGGACTAATTGTAACCTCATGGCCACAGGTGACTTATGTAGCAACTCAAGAATTTAAAGTTAAAGCATCTGTAGATTTCAGCAAGAAGGAAAAGACAATCCTTTTAGCTCCTTTCTTGATAGGTTACGATTAAGATCACTGACTGCCAAGTACCAGCAACATTCCCAGCTCACAGGTACAGCAAATCAGATGCCCTTAGTAATGATCTTCCATCTCTTTACCAAAAAAATATAAATCCAGCAGCTGGTCACTTGTCTGCTTCTGTTTTTAAAGTGGACAAAAATGTGTTCTATGTCCTGTCTAAGCTAATCCTGAATGTAGTCCCTATGTCTTTAACATTAGATTTAAAGGCCAATGCATTGATTTCTTCAGTCAATTTCGTTCTGATACAACATGATATATTTCTACGATCCATGTCTTTTAAGCCTCATCATACCCTGGCTTTATGGATGACCCAGTTTGGGTCACCGTTACTCTTTGGAGGAAAAATTGAAGAGGTTAAAGAAGCAGGCAACTCAGTACCAACTGCCTGCTCAACAAACAAAGTCGATTCAAAACAATAATCCCCCTACCACTTAGTAAGGATGTTAAGTGGATTAGGGACAAAGAATCTTTTCAGTCAGATGTTAAGTATAGATCTTAGCCCAATGCCAGGAGACAAAAGTCAAACCAATCTAGGATGTAACCATGCAAAGACAGCAAGAAACCAATTTCTTTGCCTTCAGGCCTCCTAATTCTAGACATTGACCTACATTCTCCACTGCCCATAGACAGCCTACCTGTGTGGCAGCATCCTTCAATTTCATACTCACTGGATCTCTATTCCCTCAAAATGATTGGCTGATCCAGTTCATTTCAGAGAGCTTTGAATTTCATTTTTCTTACCCCTCCCCTTTCCTTATCTCCTCTCTTCACAGACATTCCATCATATTAGGAGAAGTTGTTGTAGGGTTTAACACCATTTTTCAGCACAAGATAGGATGTACATAGAGGCCGGTATCTGGTGGGAGAACAACTCTGGTAAACCCGATGAAGAACCACCGACCCACGAGAAGCTACTGGCAAGCTTTCACATATACCTACATTAGCCGAGCCTAAGACTTGAACCCACACAGACAGAGGTGAGATGGCAGTGATCTGGAATGGTGAATGCTTTAGACCACTTGGCCACTCTAGGCCCCAGTTAGGAGAAGAATGCCATTCACAGAAGATAGAGTCACTCATGGAAAAACAGGCAGTAGAGATTGTTCAGAGATCACAGTCTCCAGGGTTTCATTCAAGGCTGTTTCTTATTTGGAAGGCAAACAGAAAATTGGGGTTTATTATCGACATGGGTCTCCTTAACCAATTTTTTAACCAATGCAATTCAATATGGAGATGGCAAGATCACTCGGTCAGTTCATTCAGTGCGACAAGTTAAAAAGCTAGCAACACCTGGAGGTGGCATGGGGATGTAATGGGCAAGAGTTAATCTAAATGAGATTGACTTAAAATGGCAATTGTTGTCTTTTAGTAATACTGAATTCAGTATTCAGAATTCAGGCTGATATTCCTAATGTTATGCAATTGGTAAGTATTCTCAGAGAAACATGCTTTAGTTAAAAATTTGTTTATTTTGCATATTTTTCCCAAAAGATTGTTATGGGGAAGTTTACTCATTTTAGCTTATCTGGCACTAAGGCCAAGTAAGATTATGGTTTGACAATATGTCCTTCATGTTTTGTCCATTTTGCATCAGTAAACTTTTGCTATATTCAGATTCTTAAAAATCACATTACCAATTTCATTCAAATTTGGCAAGGAATATTCTGGCATGCCTTGACATTGTACAAATGTGCCAATCTGGCATCAAATATGGCCACTGTTGCTGAAATCTATTATACTTTAAAACTTGTTTGCAAAAGCTACTGAACAGAATTTGACCCAATTTGACAAAGTATTGTGGCTTAAATCCCTCTCAGATTTGACACATGATGCAAATCTATCATCATGTCATTTTACTAAAACTAAAATCCTCTTTCAAAGACTCATTTTGAAGAAATGCTAAACTGAATTTGACAAAATTATGCAGAAAGCATCCTTTGATAAAGAGCTTTTATTATTTTTGTGCAAGTCCTGTACAACTATATATGGTTCCTATTACTGACAGTAGAAAATCCTATTAAATATTTTGTCAAAAAATCTGCTCCTCAGAAATCAACAAGACTTGGCAAAAGTCATCTTGACATTTCAAATTCACACATGATGCAGTTTTGCCTTCAAATTGCCATTACAACAACAAAACTTCAACCTTTAATGACTTCTCAAAATTAAAAATAAAAAATTAAACCAGATTTGATGGAAAGCACCTTTGTATAAATGTCTTTTAAGATTGTTCAAATGATAAAAATGTTTTGTTGATCAAGGTGTTGTTCCAACCTATATATTTTTACAACCTATATGAAATTTTTGTCTTTATCTTGAATATCTGTGTATTTGTGTTCTTTGGAAAGGTTTATCTTTCAAATATTAATTGAAATTTTTCACTTCATTTTTTTTAAAACAAAATTTTAGTTGACCTTACACAGTTTGTACAAATATGTACTTGCATAGATATATACTTACTGGCAAGTCACTTATCTGAGTTGGATCATATTTTGCAAATTAGGTTTGAAGGTCTTTAAAATTTACAGATCTTGAAGGCATTTTAAATTTGTACTGATCTTAAAGGCCTTTAAAATTTGTACAGATTTTGAAGGCCTATCAAATTTGTACAGATCTAGTCTTTTTCCTAATGTAGTAAGTTTTGATCAGACACTCTAAACAACTTTTTTCCTCACGTTTTTGGGGAAGCAATACAGAGCAATGAATTTTCTGAAAATATTAGCAACAGTAGCATGAACAGTTTGTTAAGGTTTTGGTTCAATTTTTTTTTTGTTTCAATATATTCCTAAACCCTTTCATACATTATTATTATATTTGGCATGAATCATTACTCAGTTAAAGAGTTAAGACAATTCATTCTGTGTTATGTTTGCTCACCCCTTTTACCAGAATGTCCTATTTATAGAAAAGTTGTGTAAGGTTTTGGTTACAGTTCTTTTGTTTATTTATTTTTCATAAACCACTCAATTTTCTTTGTTTAACTTATGAAGAATCAATATAAAGCTTAGTTAACTCAGTTGGTGACTCTCACACTTCATGTTTTTCTCCCAGTTGATCTTGGATTGGGGGCACACATTTTACAATAATGCTTTGAACATTGCCATGTCCTTCTCATTTCATAAACAATTAATAAATTGTTTATAAAACATTGGCACCACTGACTCCATCATTTTGCATTGGTTGTTTAAATAGATGTAAGTTTTAGTGTTTTCAGTAATTGTTATAACTTTTCTTTCATGACTTGCTCTATATTAATTAACCTATTAAATCATTCAGTGCCTTGCTACTTCCTCTGGAGATGGAACCATCAAGATTTGGGCTCTAACAGACTTCAGCTGTGTTAAGGTAAATATCTTTCCTTTTTGGTAATGCAGATATAATGATAATGGTAAACTACCAGTTATTGGAGAAACAGAGTGGTCCATATTTACGTAAAGTACTGTGGATTTTAACAATCCTGAAATACAAGGCAACCATTAATTAAAATAAAATGTTAACATAGAATCTCTGATTAGATTTGTATTCCGATTTACACAGTAAGCTCATATTTTCTGTTGTTTTTAAAATTGCTAAATCTGAACTTAATTAGGTAGAGATACCTTAATTTTGGATCCTCTACCATGCTATTTGTACGGTATAGCATTATCCTTGTCTGCTCATGTATCAAACCATTATTGAATTCTGCATTTAGATCCGTTTTTAGTTGCTGTTGAAAGTCATCTGAGTTCCATGAACCCATTTTCCGAAATCACCAGTTTTAAGTTTAAATTTTAGTCATCACTTTGGTTAATTTGGAGGTGAGTATTTTGATAACTGCTAAAAGTGCCCATATTGGCTGACAGATTTCCTGTGATTGTTGACAAGTTGGTTCATTTTTAATGCCACTTGTATTTTTTTATTGGCTATATTATTTTATACAAAAAAACGAAGTGCCTTTTCCAAATACTCATTTTAGCAGCCAAACAGGTTGGCCTGTGGGTATTGAAACTGCTACCCTTGATTACACGTCTGATTCTGTTACTGTTGTTTTACTGTGGCACCATAAGGAATTTTGTATAAATTTTGTATCATTACAATGTGCACCCGGCTGTGAAAAAGATGGACCCAGACCTGTTGTTTTTTTAGTCTTGGCTTAAAATATTGTTTAAAATAATCATTAGCATGAATATCCAAAACTGATCTGTTAATGCATCATTTGGGCATATCCGGGTCTACTCTGACTAAACAGCACAGCGAATTTGAAGATACTACTCAGTGGGTTGGGGAGAACAGCATGTAATCTGTTTTAGATGGATACATTTTGGTACCATCCCATTGATATCATGGAGATTTTGACTTTACTATGTGTATGATGGAGTACAAAAATGATGTTAGACCAATGTACAATTGAATTTACAACATCCTTGTTGATTTATATAAGTTCAGAATGTTTTTGGACCAAAAGATGTGTATTTACTTGGTTTGTTTTCTTCATTAATTAAATTTACATTAGTCAAAACTTAGATTGCCATCTTTCCTTTTTTTTTTCTTTCCCTTAGGATCTGGTTTCAGTAGACTTGTTTTTTTTTAAATTTTATTTTATTTACTCAGACAGAATAGGGATACAAGCATTAATAAAAAGCTACACTGATTTTATGGCCAGACTTTTGTTGGAGATTATAAAATTGCATTGGTTAAATGTCACCTACTAGTTGCAAGAGCTACATTATTGTTACAATATGTATAAGTCAGTGTTAGGAAGAAAGATGAAGTCTGCATTGATTTCTTTAAACTTTCAACAGTGTTTGATAATATTGTTGAATCCTTAATGGTATCATCCTAAATGGATTTTCAGGAAAAGAAACTTTAATTACTATAAATCTTGGAGCAGGAATACATTAATACTGTTTTCCATACTCCAGAACATAGAAACAACAAAAATTCACACTAGATATTAATCACAAAACTTTTGAAAACGAGAAATTACCAACACCTCATGCCAAATAATACTGTACCTGATATGGAAATAATTCTTTGATCTTTCATGGAACGTTATATGTACCCTTTATTATTCGGCATTTTCCCCCACTTTTTTATGTACAAGTTGGGCTTGTTTTCCCACTTTATTTTATATACAAGTTGGGCTTGTTTTCCCACTTTATTTTATGTACAAGTAAATCCATTGTTGCAAGGAAAGAAGTAAAAGATACTGTATATACTCATTTATAAGATGAGTCTAACTGCAAACTGCACAGACTCAGATTTGTAGTTGCATAATGTACCAGCAGATCTGGATCTGTGCAGTTTGTTAAGAATAATCAGTAGAACAAACAACATAGACCAGATCTGTGGGTGTATTATTGCACAACAGGTCAGGATCTTTGTTTTTCAGTTTGGCTTGACTTATAAGTGAGTGTTAATGGTAGGTAGAAAGTGTGTACTTAAACTACTGTTCATGAAAAGTGATTAAAGTGATTATTTAAAGTTATAGGTCACTTTGTGATTTAAAATGGTTTAGTTTCGATTTTCATGACATCAACTATTATGCAAGACACAGTAGTCAATGTCTTAGCAATTGCTGAAAAGCTATTTTCATTGATTTAAGTGCTCTTGTCTACACAAGTACATCAGCAAAGAAAAGATCATTTTCCAGGCTTAATTTCTCTCACAAGCTAAAGAAATGCAATAATATTTGAATGAAGTAGTTTTGTGATGCTTTTTGTAGATTTCGTTATCATTGTTTGCTATCCAGTTATTATGTCCGATGTGCATTTAGCTCATTGGGAAACAAAGTTATATTTTTCATCCAGTACCATGCATTGAATAGTCAACCCAATTTGGGATTATGTGTCATGTATGGTTTAAATGACCAGTAATAAAAAAAAGCCTATGGAGGAAGCTCAGAGTAGGTACAGGTGTCCCAAAACTTACTGCATTAAAATATTATTTAAAAACAACTTAGAATTTCCTAAGCTTACACTGCATGAGAAGAATAAGAGGTCTATCAGGTATTATCTGCCCCCATTTTCATACTGTTATGTTATGGCTCATTCAAAGTAACATAAAAGAAAGAGTGAAGACAACAAGCTTTGTAAATTTTAACAAAAAATAATTTATTTTCCTAGAAAACATGAAATAGTGTAAATAATTTATGCAAGACTTACGGTTTACAAAAATGATTTAAATGTTTGTTCAAAATAGAAATACAAGTCCTGTAAAATGTTCTAAACACAGTCTGACGTTCCAGTCCAAAATGGCAGATACCCACATCAGACGAAGGCTAACAGAAAATTCCAGACTATAGACAATAAAGCACAGTTTGTGTTGTCCCATTCCAATTTAGAATATTTTTGGGAAAATGTCCAAATCAGTAATGTTGTTTTCCAGGAAAACAATTATTTATAAAAAAAATAGTAGAAGTAGCTCCTCTAACAAGACATGTTGTTCTACGTAGACATACGAACAGACTTCTTCTAGCACAAAAAATACCTGTTTTAAGGCATTAGAAGTTGTATAACTGACTTTATGACTCTACAACTGTGTATGACTCAACTACGACTCTTGACTGTTTACTTTCGACTATGATTGTCTGTTTGTGACTGTGTACGATTTACAAAAATCTCAAACATATAAATGAAGCTAATGCTTTGAATTGCTTGCACATGAGGATGCATACAATTTCATAATACTTCTGGACATTTAGGAAAGCCTGACCCATTATTAGCCAATCATTTTCATGGCTATTCCTGAATATTTACTTGTGATGAATTTGTTATCATATTCAGCACGTGCTTACATGAGTTACATCTACGACACCAGTAAACACTGTTTTTTTCAAAAACATGTTAGATGATATTAATATAATTATATTAATAATTACAATTAATGAAATAAAATTGAAATAAAAAGATTTATACAGAATTGTTTCCTTAACACACCATTAAACTACAGGGTCATAACAATACTATGTTTATATGTTCTAATTTAAACGTTTCCAATTGATTATTGTCTTTCAGACTTTTGAAGGTCATGACTGCTCAGTTCTTAGAGTCTCATTTCTTTCGAGAGGAATGCAACTTTTATCAAGGTGAGTTGCATTTGTTTATGCAGTATTATTTAGTCATTTTTGTTTTAAAAAAAGTGACGAAAAGGAGGGCATGATGAGATTATAATTATGATTCTTTTTCAGTTATCACAAGAACAGATTCATTCATTCAGTAAAATATGTCAGGGAATAATATTAGGGTTTATATAGCTTTAAGATATATATAATGCTGTTTCAATTAGCACATGAACAGATTCGTTGATTCAAGTAAAATGTGTGGGGTGAAAAAATGAGGGGTCATGTTGAACCTTTACATTAAATGTTATCTCAGTTAAGAAAATTTCAAGGGGAACATATTCAAGTAAAATAGTATCTAGTAACTTATAGACAAGAGAACTGCATGGGTTTTTAAATAATTTTTTTTAATAGTTTTATGAAAATGTTCTATGAAATGATTTTTTGTTTGTTTAAAAGACAATACAACATTTCACTGGTTTGTACTTTGGAATAGTTGAGTAAACAAAAACATTGTGTAAATATCATCTTATAAATAAAAATTTCCATTTTTTAAAAATCTCGAAAATAAATGCCTGTTATGGAAGTTAAAAAACTTTTTATTGACTAAAAAATTTAGAAATCAATTCAGAATCATTTGTATACAATTCTACCTTCTATCAGTGTAACCTAACAAATTAAATTTTTAAATGCCTTCACAGACAGACGTTATTTAAGTTGGTAAATTGGAAGATGTTTCCCATATGTCTTCAATTTCTTGTTTTATTCTCTCCAAATTTGAATGATTACAGTGGTTCAGATGGACTAATTAAGCTCTGGACAATAAAGACCAATGAGTGTGTGAAGACATTGGACCACCATGAGGACAAGATCTGGGCACTTGCAGTGAACAAGACTGAGGGACACTTCCTGTCTGCAGGGGCCGATTCTAGTATAGCTGTCTGGGAGGTTTGTATAGTCATAGGAAGAACTGCTGCAGAGATTTTTACAATCAGAGGTCTTGGCAGTTTATACAGACTGAGATGTAAATGTCTAGGATGTTTGTGCATTCTGAGGTATAACTGTCTGGGTGACTTGTACAGTTGAGGTATGGCTTTGGTACAGTCTGAGGTTTGGCTTTGGGCAATTTGTACATTCTGAGGTATAACTGAAAGATTTGTTCATTCTGAGGCATAACTATTTGGGAGATTTATACAGTCTGAGGTATACTGTATGGGAGATTTGTTCATTCTGAAGTGTAACTGTATGAGAGATTTGTGCATTTAGAGGTATAATTGTTTAGGAGATTTGTGCATTCTGAGGTATAATTGTTTAGGAGATTTGTGCATTCTGAGGTATAATTGTTTGAAAGATTAGTGCATTCTTAGGTATAACGGTATGGGAGATTTGTGCATTCTGAGATATAACTATGGGAGATTTGTGAATTCTGAGGTATGGCTTTAGGAGATTTGTGAATTCTGAGGCATGACTGTTATAAGATTTGTATAGTCTGAGGTACCTGTCTCTGATGTTTGTTAAATCTGATCTAAATGTATGAGAGGGTTGTACAGTCCAGGGTATATCAGTCAGGTTTTGTGGTTTAGGAAGTTTGTACAGTCTGAGATGTACTATTTGTGTTATGTGAAATATAGCCAACTGGAATGCATGTACATTTGCAGAATATGGTTATCATGAGGTTTGTAATCAAACGTCAAAGCTGCATTCATGGTTCATTGCAGAATGCAGCTAGATGCTATTCAGTGGTCTATCCTTTTTCAGAATATTTTGCAAAAAGGCAGATTGATCCAACTGAGAAACCTATCCTTATTGGGTGTTTTAAAAATATTTGACAAACACTCAGATTGTGATAACATTTTTAAAAGTGCTTAAATTTCAGCACAGCTTTTGCAAACTTAAAGTTTTTTTTTTTTTAGGATAAATTATTGCAAGAATTTCGCCTATGATTGTTGAGTTAATGGATTTGATCAGCTGTGCTTAAACTTTTGTTTGGTGTACAAAAAGACAGACTGTGATGTACCGTATTTTCCACCCTATAAGTCGCTCATGCATATAAGTCGCGGGAGGAGGAAATCCGGAAAATTTTGGAAAATTCAACAGATAAGTCACTCCTGTGTATAAATTGCTCCTCCGCACTTACCATAATCATGTCTTTTATACCGCCAGCCATTGCATGTGACTTGGTAATTTCCAACTTCGTGTAAGAAATATTATACAATTGTTTAAGAGTTATATAAAAGTCAGTATTACAATAGACTTTGACTTTTCCTTGAGTCGTATTTGAATTGTTGAAAGGCCATGACCTGCAGCACGCCGTTCCACAATCCATTTTTGTAGATTCTCCTTGAGAACTGGCCAACTTGCTTTGCCACTACGATTTCCCTTCTTGGTTTTTTGGTTGACCTTAACTCATCTTTTTTACGCCAGTCACGCACAATCTTCTCGCTTACATTGAATTTTCTTTCTGCTGCATGACTTCCGTTTTCTTTCGCAAATGCTAAGACGTTTAACTTAAATTCTGCATCATAACTTTTTCTAGTTGTTGGTGCCATGATAAATGGCACAAATTTAATTTAAAACAAAACTATTGACTTACGCTAATATAACAATTTTAAATCATACGTTATTGTGAAACTATATTTTATTAATGCTCCATTGTATGAATGGTACGTATTTATATATTGGTCATTTCCACAACCCAAGCAAACTTCAAAGGCACTTTATACACTACAGTGATTTTAATAAATTCACGAAGCCATTGGGAATTCACCTAATAATTGAAACTGTTCGCCAGCCTTCCTGTTATTTTTATTAATTACCGGTACTTTGAAGTTCTCTCCATGAAGCCAGTCTTGGCTTAATCCAGAGTTTAAAACTAGAGCAATCATCAGAGGAAATATTCAGGCTATGTTTTTTTTTATAACAAGCCATTGCGAAACCAACCGAAAAAATGATTGTAGTAAATTATGAAGTGCTACCAGAGGTCTCAGAATTGCTTTACAGGGACATAATTCGTTGTTTAAAAAACAAAATAATCCCAGTTCTGCATGCTGTATTTTTTTGAATACATCAAAAGAACATGATGCAATAGCTAGGTGGCAAGTTCAAAGGACTTTGACTTGGGTGGGAAAATGTGCTGAAATTTACGACTGAATTTAGAGACAGAAAGATTCTAAGATGTACATGCTGAATAATAAAAAAACAAACAATGGCAATCATTATTTCAATAATTTTTTTGATTTATTAATAACAACAAACTTTAACACATATATAACTAAATATTATTTGATTATTTAATTTGATACTCTTATAGTCTAATACTTACGTGTACTGTATGTAGGTTTCCAGCAATTGGCTTGTTGGTATACCGGCAGATGCATTTCGCTAAAGCACAGTATCACTACGCATCACAGTCGTTAAAAATATTTATTTATCGTATAAGTCGTTCCTGCATATAAGTCACACACGTCATTTTTAAGAGAAAAAAAACGAAAAAAAGGTAGCGACTTATACCCCGGAAAATACAGTACAAGCAGCCACCAGACTGTCTGATATATATGGAACTTATAAACTTTTTGATTGATGTACAAGGAGCTATCAGACTGTCTGGCAAAGCTGAAAGCATGTATTGGATTGTCTGCACTTTTCAACTAATACAAGCACAGGAAAATTTGGTTATATACAAAGATTCAGAATAAATTTAATGTCACTTGTCTATAGTAATCTGCAGTTTTATACAAAACAAAGTAAGTTATACAAATTGTAAATGTTATGATTTTTTTTATAATAATTATTGAAACCTCAACAATTGTACGCTGAAAAAGTAAAATGTATTTAATGCAGGACATCTTCATTAAATTATCTCACACAAAAATGTGGCAAGGGAAGTGTCGCTAATAGATACCATATAGTTTGTATTTGGAATAAAACAATCATTTTTGCATGTAATATTGTCATCATGGTCATTAGGGTCAATAATGAAGTTATTATGATACTTTAGATTGTTAAATTGTCTATGCACAGTCACTAATACATGGAATTAAAAAAGGTATCTCCTACATAAAGATGTAATTCTTGTCTAATATGTTGTTTAAATCAGTTTGTTCTATCTTGATTCACTTTTTAGGATGTGTCACAGAAGGAACTGGATGAATCCTTGAAAAAACGGGAAGAATTCATTTTACAGTAAGTTGTATTCAGCATTTGTGTCTGTCACTTTTGCCAATATAAATCTTTGTGTTGTCTCACATCTGAAGAATTTCCATTATGAGCTTCATTTTTGGTAGATTTTATCAGTATTGCACTGCAAACCTGTGTGGAATGTGTGATTAACTGTTTTAAGTTAATAAGAATGAAGTACAAAAATTAAGGCCTCTGGCAGATACTATATAGAGACTGGTTCCTCATTTTTTTATGTTGATGGATTTTAAGGTGAACATTACATATGCCAGAAGATATATATTGGAAGACCAAACAACCTTGCAATGACATCCAGGTATACTTCGCCAGTTAAAACCCATTTTGATGAAGAGCTTTTGAGATAAAAACCTTTCCTGTATGTACAAATGATTTTAAAGAACCTCTTGATAGAATACACCTTTCATAAAGTGGAAAGAGATAGAAAAGAAATTTCATTTGCCAATCAGGACATAGCTGTATTCATACACGGTTGATTTATAAAATGTAAATACCTCGTATGTATTTGCTTATAAGTTGAGTGAAAGTGCAAACAGTATAGATCCTGATCTGCCCTAACTATATATGCCTGCAAATCAGGGTCTGTGTTATTTGTTCGTCTGGTTACTCCTGACAAACTGTACAGACACCGATCAGCCGGCGTATTATACGATGGCAGATCTCGGTCTCTGCAGTTTTCATTTGGGGTAGATCTATAATTGAATAAATTTGTTAATTTTTCTCTTGATAACTTAAGCATATTTTGAAATTTCTCTTCAATAGGGAGCAAGAATTGTCCAACCTGATTCAGCAGAAGAAATATCTGAAAGCTCTCAGTTTAGCAATAACCCTGGAACAGCCCTTCCGTGTTCTCACCATTATCAAAGGTACTACACATATCCTATCTTCTTCTAGCCACAGACATTGCAATAGAGTAAAACACTCATGCCAAGGATCCATTCAGAGTCATTGATTTTTTAAAAAAATTCAGTCATGCAGATTTCAATCAGATTCTGATTTAGAATTTGCAGGTACACATTACGAATCTAGATATTGGCATCCAGATAATGAAAATTCTATAGTAGTTCTTTCTAGCTCACCTCTATGAAGTCTGCACAGATAAAAACATATATCAAGCCTAACTGCATCTCAACCATTTTTTCTTCATAGTTCCAAGGCAACAGTTCATAGCAGGTTTCATAGCACCTACCACATGGAAAGTAGACTAGTATGGCTAACTTTTATATACATGTACATTGCTTGTACATTTGTGGTTAAGTTTTTGTGTTTAGCTCAGGCTTTTTGCATATTGAATATGTTTAATTGTACCTGGAATGATGAAACTTGGTCAGATTTTAATCCAGGGATGCCAGAATGAAATATGCCAATTTGTATTAGTTCACACATTTGGAGATCAATGGTTCATGAGAACTTCCGCAAATGCACATAAGAAAATGTACTCTGTGTAGTAAACAATATTTATTCAGCTGTTCACCCTTAATGTGCTAGTCATGACACAAGTCACACCTGCAGAGGTATCGGTGCCTGTCACCACATCCTTTTTTGTAACCATTTACACATTTGGGTTGTTTGGATTGAATGGTTTCTAAGCTAAATTCATTTGGCAGATCAGGCCCTATAACAAGCATTTTTGTGGCAGTTTGAATCTTGCATTAACAAGTTGTGCAAATGCTACCTAAAAACTCCAAAATGGCAGATTCCCATGGTGGATCATCTTTAGATAACAATTTTGTTCAGACAATACTGGTAGATGATAGTGATGATGGCAGTTTAGATATGAAGCATATCATAGTAAAGGAGCATGAAAGTGTTATTGGAGATACCAGTAATACCAGTGAGTAAATTTTGTACAAGTACAAGTCGAATGTACATTCTGTATGGACAAAATCAGATGTCATGCCAGTCAGTCATAATATAGAAAAGGCAGAATAACAATTCAATTAAAATACAGAACATTTAAAATAAATTGCAATTTTCATTTTACAACCAAATTGCTGTGAAGGATCTTGCACTACAAGACCATTTATCCTGTATAATGGTTAACATAAATTTAATAAGAATCTTAAACTGAAATTAGGAATTAAATATGAATTTGATCAAGTTATATTTGACCAAACAAGAAAACCGTGGCTTTGATGGACTTAAAATCCTAATACAACTTTATGTAACAGATCTGGCATAAAAGCACTGATTTAAGAGAGTGAAACTTCACCAGAGCTTCTGTTGTTGAAAAATCTTATTTTAATGCAGATGTATCCAAAAAGACAATATCTATGAGCTATGGAAAATTGTACATAAAAACCATAAAGAACAGTTTCCAAACTTGTTCAGCAAGCTGTGCTAGCAGTGTGTATTCCCCTTTCAGACAGCTGATAGTGAAAGGGGCTTCTGAGAACAGTATTCATATTCAGATAAAGAACAAATTATGGTCAGAAAGAAAACAGATTAATGCTTATATAACTATAGGCAACATCTCTTAAAGATGAAGCATTTGGTAAATTTTTGAACAGTTGTGGTTTTCTCTTCCTCATTTTTGTTCTATGTGCCCTTAAATTAGTGACAAGGTGGAAACTCCTCTTTCCTTTAGATACAATCCTGCTAGCACTATCTGTACATCTTTGCAAGTTCTATACCCTTATTACAAAAATAGATCTCAGTGACCCATATTTCATGCTTCACTGACTTCCCTTATATTTTGTGAAGTTTATTTCTCAACCTCTGCTCTTGACAAAATGATCAAACATGATTATCATATTCAACTTTATCAGTTTAAGCCCTTGCAATTAAAGATCTTTGTGACCCACATATCTCATTTTATTAGCATTGATTAATCTTTGCATTTACCTCATGACCAAATTGGTTTCATGCACACATTACATATTACAAACAAACCTGTTATAATAGTTACTAGTAATTAGCAGTCACCTACATAGCAGTCTCAATGGCCATTCTGATTTCCCCCAAGCAAATTTCCAATATAAATGTCCTTTTTTAATGGTCATCTGCCTACAGTGGTCAGTAGCCTAGTGTTTCCTAACAGCAGTTACTGCAGTGTATCAAAAGCAATTGCTCTAAGTATGCAGTTGAGAAAGAACACATTCTTTAGATAAAGACATATGTGAATTGATTTGTAAACATTTTGTATCAAGCTCATATTGGATGTACCTTGTCACATTAACTCAAAGGTATCAATACATTCAGTTTAAAGTGAGGCAGTTGTTACCCTTACAGGAAAGGGTCGAAGCAATTCATCTCCTTGATAGTGGAAAAAGTAAATGTCAAAAATGGCAAACTCTGATCCTAGGGATTATTGAGCATAAGAAATGTCTAATGGCCAATTTTGAGAAGAGATATAAGTTACATACCTATTAATAAGGATTTAAATCTTATCAGTAAAGGCAGGTGAAGTTTGGTTATTGGATCACAAAGATGTGCCACATAAGACTTCTCTTCATTTCCATCACACACCTTTCACATAAGCCAACGGTGTTTTAATCTCTGCAAGTTGAGGAACTGTTTAATCCAGATATTGTTTTTGAAGCTTGAAAAGCTGTTTCCAAGCCAACCAGATATATAAGTCGCTGTAAACACATTTTACTGGCTTTGTCAAGTTTTTGTATTTAGCTCAGCTAATAACAAAAGTTGACTATATTTCACTTATTTTTCTTTTTTTTGTTTGAAATTCAACAAATAGTTTATTTTCCATGAATACGAAGTAAAAATGAGAAAAAAGAACTTGCATACAAAACAATCCTAGAATTACTAAAAGGTAATAAATTGCCATGATCATCTACTAGATCATTCAAAATTTCAAAACCGTCCTCTGTCCAGGATTTGTATTGATAGAACATTGTAATCGGGATAAAATTAAAAGTACTCATGGATAAGAACTCATTTGCACTTTGCGGTACCTTTTTCCAATAAGATACTGCCAAAATGTCATCTCTCCAAAAACTGTTTTTAATGAGCTTAACTAAATTCTTCTAATTATCTTCTCCCTAAGTTCCAAATATCCTTTTCATTTCTGAGTACAATTGTATTGACTAAGTTCTGCCAAGCTCCATTTTCATTTTCCAGCAATCTTTTTAACCATCTTATCTTAATATGCCTAATAAATGAGAATATATGTATCATATTGAGTCCTCCCTCATTCTCTGGGGCTACTAATATATCGCATTAATTCTCTCTACTTTTCCACCCCATACAAATTTAAATAATGTATGATTTAGTTCTGCTTCAACTTTGGCTGATTCAGCTTTGGCTGATGGATTTGGAAGTGCTAAGAAAAAATTTTGCCTTTCTTAGTTTCTTCATATAATTAATTTCCACCATTTGTTGCACATCTGGTGAAAAATCTATGCCAAGGAGTGTAAAGTTTGAGAATGACCAACACAGAGTTGTTTTGAAAATTGAACAATTCTTGATTATGACTGGTTTAAGTTGGAAATTAGTAGACACAATTAGGATAAAGTAGTATGGATGGAGGGGTGAGGAATGGTGTCAAAATTTTCTTTGTAACGAACCCCTGTGGTCCAGATATTCACCCTCAATACTTGTTGCACTAAAATGTGATCTGAAGATTAAAATGGCATGCACTAAGAAAGTGAAAGAAACAGAACATGCAAGAGTAAATGTGGATCTGAATTTAATGAAAAATGGAGAAAATATTCCCTTGACTGGAGTACAGCACATCCATTGGGATTACCAGTGTGACTTCTGATCTCGTGAATGTGATGACTGCACAAGTGAATAATCCTTTCGTGACAGCGTTTAAGAATTTTAAAAAATCTGCCCTTGATCACAAGATATCCTTTGAACACATTCTTACCTAAGACATTCTTTCAGAACAAAGAAATAAGTAAACTTGCAGAGACAAATCCATTTTTTAGATTACAAGTTCAGGGAGTCGTTGCAGATTTTGTTAACTTTGCTGCAACAAAAGATCTTAAAGTTCAAGTGTAACTTGTTAAAGAGAAAATGAATCCTTAGCCTCTTTTATTGTGGGATAAATGTGTTTTAGTACAAGTACAAATAAACCGATGATAGTACACATTTTATGACAGGCAGTAAATTAACTCATTAGGTTAAAAAGATTTATATGGATTTTTGCATTGGCTTATATGTAATGTGTTGGTCTATAATATTGCTACAAAAAGATTATAAAGAGACTGTTAAAAGTACGACTCTAAGCTAAAAGAAAAATGAACTAATATCCTGTGCATTAGTGTGTTGATTGTGCATGTTGGTTTATTTGTATTTTAAAAAGAGAGAGAGAGAGAGAGAGAGTATGCTCTGCAAGTTGCAATATACTACTTCAGCTGAAAAAGTATGAATCAGATGTAAATTTTTCAGTACAGTTTTGACCCCCACATTATTAATTTTACCCCTAGTCCTGACACCAAGGGTTTTTTTTATTACCCTCAGTTTTACAACCCTGGGTGATACACTGGTGGAGTGTAAGTTTAAAAGAAAGTGTGCCACCAATCTTTGAATGGAATATGCAAGACATGAACAATAAACAAATACCATGCCTAAGCAGTCTTTTCTTAATGGACTTAAACATTTAAATGGTTTGAGACTTAGGACATATTTAACAAAAAATACTTCAGATCAGTTATATTTCCTGTTGAAAATAAATTCTGAATAAATATTTTTCAGGTTCTGATTTTTTAAAGACTGGAATTAATATTTCAGATCACTGAGTCATTCACTTCACTCAAGTCATGAGTCATTCACATCACTGGAGCCAGTGTCTGTGGTTATGGATGCCATTGAATGGGATGATATTTGACTTTCACATTACAACATTGACTAAATTCTTGCTCTTGGCTTGCCATACAACCCATTATAATGTGATAAAATATACCCTGTCATAATCTGGTACTGCTAAAAACTACCCTTACTCTATAACTGTCTTTATAATGCAGTACTTCTTGCATAAAGAATACTATTAAGACATGACTGTCTTTATAAAATGCAGTCCATTGTGCATAAACAATACCATTATTACCTGACCTTTAATACATTCCACTAGTATAATTCATTCTTGCCTAAGACAGAACACTCTGGCTTCCCTGAATAATGTCCATGACCACATTACTCGTTCGTTTAAACAATATCTACTATATATGCAAACATCTTGATAAAACAGGTAGGAACCACTGTATTCATTGGTTTGAACAGTATTTACTTATTTGCCAACATCTTGATGGAAAGTGTATAAAATATCACATCAGGTCATGTACAAGATTCAGCTTCAAAGGCTTATTTCAACTTCTGTGCTCATTACCTTTGTTGTCGTTGGTTTTAACAGGACTTTGACCCATTATTGACTACATCATATTAAGGAAATGGGTGTTAAGAGCCTTTCCCATGGACACATCAAGGCAGTCAACCCAGGCTTGCCTGTATAGAATCCATAATGCTTTAGGTTACAATTAGATGTTTTGCCATTACCAGTAATCTTAACTTTGATCTAATAGCACTGATGTCAGGAATAAAAACAATAAATGTAAATAGAAGATTTGGTGAAAGGTAATCTGCTCCAGGTGGTTTGTCATTAGATAGCTGGTTAGTATGCTGTCACAGTCACAGTTTCAGTCTGCTCAGGAGAATCAGCAGGTGATATGTTGATTTCCAATTGGAGTGGTCAGTCAGTTGCCCTATGCTAACAGCTTGTTGATTGAGAATGTTGTTGAAGTGTTCTGCCCATCTTAAAAGCATTTTTTCTTCATCAGTGAGCAACTTGAGATACTTCAGAGTATCATAGAATCCATGAGTCTTGTAACTATTTAAGTTTGTGTTGTTTAGTTCTCTTCATATTGTATATAGGCCTTCTGTAGCCGATGTTTCTCATTCAGATTTCTTGGTATGGCAGCATCTTTCTCATCAAACCAATCTTGATGTTTATGTGTGGTTCGTTTTGGATGCAGTTAAGGATTATCAGTTTCCCTCTGCATTCTTGGAGTTTGTATCAAGTTTGCTGCATATTTCTTCAACAGTTTTACATGTTTCTGTTTCATTTTGGTGTTTTTAAACCTTTTTGCATGTTTTTGCTTTGTGGTCTGCTAGGCTTAATATGGATATTGAGCTTGGAGACTCTAAACTTTTGTTCAGTCCAGTTTTCTCCACTTCTCAAGGACATCATCACTTGGACATCCTGCCTGTCTCTTCACCTGACACCGACATAGTCAATAGGATGACAGTACATGGTGAATCCAAAACATCTTGTTGCAGTTTGGCAGGCAGAATACAGATTCCACATTTTCCCAATGGACTACTTTTACTAACTTATTTCCCCCTATGGTTGGCATGTTGAATGAGCTACATGCATAGTTGTAAACTTGTTAATCCAGTGCAAGACATCCCTGTTATTTTGATAACCAAACAAGATTCTTGATAATCTCCAGTGATAAATTTTCTGTATAATTGCATCATAACAAAACAATAATTAAATTAATCTCATCAGATTAAACTCAAATTTGATTTTTACAAAAATGAATCTGTTTGATATTAATTCTAATGTTGCTAAAAATTCTGGTTGTAGAGGTTCTGACAGAAACAGATGGTAGAGATAAACTGGAGACCACACTTGGCAAGCTGCGGCAAGACCAGATAGGTAAGATTGGAAGTACATTCATGTTTATTATAATTTATCTACTCACTTTCTATGTATTTTTCAGCATGCAGCCTTAAATCCATCATTTCCTCCTTGTACCTACCTTCTAGTACCTAACTAGAAATATACCAGTCTTTTTGTCCTTGAAATTAGTCACATTCAAAATGATAGATAAATATAGATAGGTATGTACTTAGAAAGATAGGGTGGATACGTAGGTAGATATTTAAGATTGGTAGGTACATATATAGGTTGGTCAGTAGGTAGCCCTTTTCTAATGATAAAAGTTCATCCCCATTTTTACAAAACTTCAGCAATTTTTTTTTCAAAAAGGTATTTACATATGAAAATTCGTCCTCTGTTCTTTCTGTACATGTACAAAGCTGACCACCTAGGCTTATATATGGAAGAGTGTATATCTAGACTTTCCTCTTTTCTAGATGGGTGTGGTCTCCTTCAACATGCCTGATTTGATTGATATTTTATTTTGAAATAATTATGTAATTGATATTTTTGTTAAAATACACCCTGCTAATGGAAGAAAATAATGACAGTGATGTTGTTTTTAGCAAAGATCTTGTGATATTTTTTTTTCATTTTTGTCAGGAAGGTCTTATGGAAAGATCAGGCTTAATTTAGAAAAAATACTAATTGAAGGTACATTTGTTTCAGTTACAGTTTAAAGTTTTATATTTTAAATGGATTATTATTGTTTTTATTGACAGATGCAGTGTTACGGTTTGCTGCCCTGTGGAATACAAACAGCAAAAATTGTCATGAAGCCCAGTTTGTCTTGTCCACAGTTCTGCGCACATACCCATCAGTAGAACTCAGGAAGTTTCCAAATATCAGATCTACCTTGGAAGCTTTCATACCATACACAGGTTGGTTGATTAAATTAATAAATTCTGCTTCTTTTGAAACATGTGTGATATGTTGTTTAGTTTTTGCTTTGCTTTGGTACTGAGCCAGGTTTCAACATTGTTAAATTTTCTTGGATTGCTTTAAAATGATTTCTAATATTATTGTTTATTACAAATCATACATAGGTGAACCAGAATTGGCTGGTTATTTGCTATGTCAGTGGAAATGTGCAGCAGGTTTTTATTCACTCTGAAAATAGGAGTTAACTTTTCAAGCATTTTGCTGGACTGCAAAGAATTAGTCTCATTAAGAGAATTAGTCTCATTAAGATAGTGTGACACTCCATTATAACACGAATTCGGATATAACACGGTCATGGTTTAGCTCCAAAAATTTCATATACATGTATTTTTCTCATACCTGAAAAAATGCCTTTCTTGAAAATACAAAAATAACAAAAAATGTTTATTATCATTTTTGAGAAGAGATCGCGTATGAATAATACAAGACGATCGTAGCATGGCTCCTGAATTTATATTTGCATTTTCCTCATGCAAGAAAAAATAGAGTTTTCTTCTTAAAAGCACTAAAAATAATGTGTAAAAAGTTTATTCAGGAATTGTGCAGGGCTTCACCAATGTCACAAATTGTGAAATGTTTTTTATTGGCGCAAAATATACCATCTGGTTATTATTTTTGTATTGGCAACATTGTTGGCTGTTTAAACTTGTTTTGGTTTGGAGTGGAAGTACTCATAGACCCCATGAAAAAAAGCCACAAAATTGATATAAAATGCATTGAAATTCATCTATCAACATAAGCGGATTATGATAAAACAGTGCACTGTTAAGATGGTTTATGTTACATAAATTCTTTGTTCATATTGATATATCATCTTAACAGTGCATTGTCATATCATCTGCTTATGTTGACATCTAGTATTAGCACTATATGTTTTGAGATGTCCGCTCTTTTTTTTTTTCAAATTTACTTCTCTGGTAGTGGCAATCAACAGGACAAGGCATTATCTTATAATCTGTCGCTCATAGGATTTTAGGACACTAGCTATAGACTGACATGTAAGTAAAATTAGTCTTCTTTTCACTCAGAATTAAATCCCTCTGAACATTCACATTTTCTGTAGTAATCTCTCTGTCACCAGACCAGAACACATGCATCTCTATCATCAATTGACTCATTAAATTTCTGACTCGTGCATGGAAGGCAGCATCACTCCACTACCATAGATGTTAAAGAAAAAAAAAACGAGAAAAAAAACAAACAAGCTCTCACTTGTCTATTTAGTAGGCAGCGAGAAACAGTAACTACAATTGATAATATGATGGCCTATTCATTTTAAAAAATATACCCAGATAAAATAGCATCTGAAATTTCAAAGAAAACATTACCTTTGAAGCTCCAATTATTATGAAAATGTACTCGGCAAATGGGACTTATGATTTACAAAGAAGATCAAAAAATTTGTTCAAAATTTGTGAAAACACATGAGTCATGTGAATAAATAGTTCTAAATTGATATAGTCTAAATCTCAGTTCTGTTCCAAGATGGCAGATGATGACATCAGATGAAGGTTAACACAAAATGTCCAGAATTTTCACTGTGAAGCACAATTTGTATTCTGCTCCAGTTTAGAAATAATTTCAGCACATTTCTTTGTCCAGAGCCAGTAGTGTTGTTCTCCAGAGAATATAATTATTATTTAGAAAGTAGATGAAGTCAGGCCATCAGCAGTAACAAAACAGGTCATTTTACACAGACGTATGAGTGAACAACACTTTCCAGCACAGGAATACCTTTCTTAAGGTATTAGAAAATCTATTAGATGTTATGATGTGACTCAACTTATAACAACGACGACGACTGACTATGACTACAACTAACTGAGACTGAATATTTCTACAGGTAATTGAGCATTTAAAACAAATTAATATGTCATTTCATGTACACAGGCATGAAGGACACACTTAAAAGCCATGCTTGCATGAGTCACATTTATGTTTTAAGTAAGCACAATGTTTCTAACAAAATATCAGACCCATGCACACATAATCATTATTATAATAATAATTATATTTAATGATATCAAAATGAAATAAAATAGGTAAATTCAAATGTTAGTACATGCAATTTAACTACAGGGTTGTAACAAATACTATATTTACCTCACTTGTTTACTGGAGATTTACTATATGTTCAGAAATTTAACTTTGTTTTACACAGGCATTAATAATTTAGTATAATGGTCAGAAGGCATACTTGGTATACAATGAATTAATATATATCTTTATGCCAAAAAGAAAGTGTCCAAATCTTTGTACAAGTATGCTAATGCAGCTGGTAGTCTATCAATAAATGGCTTAGCAGTCCATATAGTATACCACATTTAACATCTTTAAAAGCAGGCGACAAAAATTGAAATTAACACCAGTATTGGTCCTTGGAGAAGAGATACCTAAGTAATACTGTTTTATCTGCATTCATCCCCATTATTAAATGATCACAGAATTTCTAGTTGCTCTGATAGGATAAACATTTGTAGTTTTTCAGTCATGTTAGTCATTACTAAATAATGCAAAGAATTATGACAGTGTTTGTTAATTTGAATGATAGAAAAAAATGGACTTAATCTGTTGTTTGAACTTGGCCAACGTTTTATTTTTTATTTTTATAGGCAATGTGAGTTATGTGCGTTTCTCTGAATAAAGTAAATTATTATGTCTTCTCTGTTTTCACTGCAGGTGTAGTTTTCATTTAATATGCATCGATTTAAGATGATACTGTGTCAATGAAGCATGTATTTTTTTACCTGCACTTATTACCTACCGCCTCTTCCCCCCATTTCTTTGGGTACATGCATCATTTTCTTCTGCTAACTAACCTGGTTGCTTATAACATGGTTCAATCTATAACACGGTCAGGTTCTATGGCTCCCAACAACTGTGTTATAGCGGGGTCACACTATATTAGGCATTTGTAAATTTCACTACATTTTTTTCTCTGATAGATTTAACCCCAAATAAATATTCTTTAAGAAGGATTGGACTAACAGTACATAAAAAAAATACAGTTCTTGAATTGTCGTCTTGGAATGTAGCCAGTACACTTTTTTATCTTGGGATATGTAATAGCATTATTATATACGTTTCCAGTACTTTTAATTTTACTCAGGTATAGTGTCAGAATAGCATTGAGTTTATCATCCAGAACCTTCTGTTATACACTTCTATATTTAATATCACAGAGCGCCATCTACAAAGAATGGGCCATTTGCTTCAGCAGTCAATGTTCCTGGAGTTTACTTGGCAGTGTATGAAGTCTGTGTCTGGAGGCAGTGTAAACACTTATGAAACACATGGAGAAAGCAGTGAATTGAAACAGGAATGGACCATTGATAAGAATGGGAGTATAGTTAATGAGGACACAACCACAATAGAACCAGAGGGAGAACTGGCAGGTTCATTGAGTTCACAAGTTGTAGGAAAGGTAATAATGAAATTTGGTTTTGCTTTTTTGCCCTGACTAGCTCATCTCTCAATTTCAGATATATTCACAACTTTTATGACTTGCTTATGCGTAGAGAGACTAAGGTTAAAACCAAAACTGTGGAAAAGAACTTTTTTAATATCTTCTTGTGTATGGTAACTTTGTCTTAAATTTTAAAATTTACTTGTCTTAAATTTTAAAACTCACTTTTCAGAGAAAAGAGAAGTCACAGCTGACTACCCCAGGGAAAAATGATAGTAAGAATCTCTCCTATGACAAAGAAGAATCACCAAGGAAAAAGCAAAAGTTGAAAGACCAAGTTTCTACAAAGCAGATAAAAGACTCAGATAAATCAGTCAAATTTTCCAAAAAGCAAAATAAACAAAGAAAATCTAAAAAGACAAAGTTAGGAAGGGGATGATTATATCAGGAAGTAACATTTGTGTGCTGATTACAATCAGACACTTTAAATTCATTGATTCCAATTTTTATGTCAGAGTAATATTTGTGTGCTTGATTACAGTCAAACACTTTAAATTCATTGGATTGCAATTTTTATGTCAGGGAGTAACATTTGTGTGCTGATTACAGTCAGACACTTTAAATTCATTGGATGCATATTTTTATGGTTTTCATGGGTAAACTAACCAAGAATTTAGAATCACAATAAAATATCAACAAAGCCAACATCCCCCCTTTCATATGCAATGGAATGGCAGCATCTATTTCTTTCTGTTTTATTAACACAGTTATCAATAGTGCTAGGAATGTGAAATATGCATTAGCACAAGTACATGAATGAACACTGGAATTGAATAATTACAAGTCAAATGCAAAATTTCATGAGCCTGATGTATAGTAATAATTGCAAATTTATTTCTTGACTATGTCCTTTATTTCCCAAAACTCATGTATACATTTTTAAACATATCAATTGCTGCACAAAAATCAGCAGATTAGGGCTGATTTATGAAAGCTTATTTCTGTCAGGTCTCTCTAATGTGTTGCTCTGTTATGTGTACAGATAAACCACTTAGTTTGAACTGGCTTATAGATAAATGTTTTCAGGTCAATTGAGACCCAATCTGAATGCACATGAGAATCTAATTGATTACAATAGTGGCATTGTGTTAGCTCAGACTTGTATGGAAAAAAGTAGGCATTTTCTTTAAGATCACCACATTTATTCCAGAAGTTAGCAATGAATAACTTATTAACTGCAGTACGGATTAAACCTGTTTGCTCACATATGTGTGAAATTATTGCTGGTATTATCTTTTACAGAGACCTATGCATTGTTTCTGTTTTGTTCTAAATAACAGATCCACGAAATTTGAAACACAGCAAAATAAAGTGTTTACAGCATATGTAGATTAATCACATTACGATTATAATTTCTATAGAATAAAATGTTTAGTTTGAAATCACAATTTGTGCTGTTATTATTTTTACCCCAAAAGATGGTAAAAGGAAAAATTGTCTTCTTGGCCCTCACTGTAAGACATCAACCCTGATCGTGTATGATGGAGTGATTGACACATTTATTTTGTTAAGCCAACTTGAGAATTCCTCAGCCAGCACTATGCTTCAAGCAACAGAAATGTTGGTCAGTCAGTATTGTAAAGTAGAGTAAAGCAGTCAGACCCTAAGCTGCACAGCAGTGGGATGCCAACTATGTGAAATATTTTTTAAAATTTTGGCTTCCAGGTGGCATGGATGGAACAGTTACAAGACATTGAGTATTAAAGCAGGGAGACATCAAACCCCCATCCATCATACATTTAAGGATTTATAAGTGTCAGTTTTCACAGAGCAACAGAAACTTTTTGGATGTTGTCTTATTTTTACATTCCATAGAATGGACTTGTAGCCAGGGCTTGCATAAAAAATCATGCCTTTTTCATTACAAAATGAACAGAAACATTGCACTGAACATTGATTTGTTAATATTATTTAATCATTGAATGTGTCGCTTATGTTGGATTTATTAAAAAAGACACATCATTATGGATTGTAACATCTAGAAATTCAAAAACATCTATGAAATGAAGCATATATCAATAAGATTTGCCTAGCATTCATTATGCTGTCATCCTTTTATTGGACACTGCAAGTTTTCATACAACGGATGCTTTAGAACCAAGCAAGTTGATAGGCTACAAAATTTAATTAGCTTTTTAAATCATCAGTTAGAGGATCAGTATAAAATGTGAATCAAGTTGTTTATGTTATTTAAAGCCAAACAATTGTGATGTTCAAAAAACTTAATCAATTACTAACTCTGAAAGCACTGAATCACTGAAACTGGAGTCTGGCCATAATCAAACCCAAACAGTTGTGAAGATGCCTATGAGAATCTCATTATTAAGACTGGTTACTTTTGAAGCCAAACTGTTGTGAAGGAGACATCTCATCACTGACACTGTCAAAGCCAAATAGGTGTGAATAAGGTTGAGAACCACATCACTGACACTAGACACTAACAATGCCAAATATTGAGTGAAGATTGAACTGCAAGAACTTTATCACCAAGACTAAATATAGTTGGTTCCGTACAGCATTGCAAATGATATCTGTAGATCAGTGGATTTTCAGGTTAACATTAAATGTAGCTAATTCATTTCATGCATGAAGTATTTCAGTGCCATTTGAATCTACAGTGGAACACAATAATTACATGCATCAAATTTTTCTATGCCACCATGACCTGTGGAAAAATCTGCTTGTTAATGTGTGACCAGCTTTCCTATTCAGCAATGTTTAGACATAATGTAGTTGCCTCTCTTTGATTTCTTTGCAGTAATAAATAGGGATTTTTCCAGAACTCAGGCAAACATGATTGATTACATGAACAAAGTCTTTTTTATCAAATGAATAATGTTATGAAATACATTTAACTCATTCATTCGCAAAATGAGATCAGTAATCTTAGCTTGATTTCAAGATGCTGATTTGAAAATTCAATGAGAAATGGACTCTGATATCATTCACAGTGTTGTGTGGAATGAACTAAAAAGCCAGATAGTTGTGATGGAGTTGAAACATAATCACTGATACTGGTTACCACTGAAGCCAAATGGTGAGGAAGGAGTTGGCAAGAATCTATTGACACTAGTTAATATGAAAACCAAATAGTTGTGAAAGAGGCTGTCAAAGTGTACCACTGACACTGCTTGCCAAAATAGTTCAAAAGGAGGTTGTCAAAATAACCCTTGACACTAGTTACTATCAAATACTAAAAATGAGGCTGGGAAATATTGTTAGATAATGCTTAGTCACCAGATGTTAAATTTTAAATAAGAAAGTATGATAGTTTACTGAGATACTGAATGCAAGATTTTTATTAGTTCATTTGACCACCATTTATGAGGTTCGTCTTCAGAAAATATTCTTTTTGCTCCACAAATATCTACTTCAGAACTTGTTTATTTACTGAATACTGCAGTTACTGGTTTAGATCAAGGCCTCAAAAGAGATGAAAACCTTGCAACAGTATGGTCTGTTATGCTATTAATTTTGATACTGCCAGATTTCATCCATCATCTCTAAAATATCACTAATTTAAACTGACTCTAAAACATGAGAACTTGGACCTATTAATGCTTTATATACACACACACACACACAGTAGTCCCCCTCTTATACAGCCAGCCCTTCTGCACAGGGAATGTGACCTTATAAGACTGGCAGCCTTTCCAGAGGGAGACTAAATTTTTGGTGAGAAGTATATATAATGTGAGTGGTAAGAAAGCTAGTCTTCAAGCATTTAATATCTTCATTTAAAAGTAACATTAATTATTAAAAGATTCTTCTTGTTATAATAATTACTTATTTCAATTAAACATGCATTAATAGCTCTTATTCTTGGCATAAGCGTGATATGAGAGTAGGTGTATCATGCACATTGTCTACCATTCAAAAACGTCATTTAAATCTTGTTACATATATAATTCTCTTTCCATTTGCTCCATTTTCCCATTGCTGCTGAATAACTTCCTTATCGTCTAAGATGTTTATTCAAATCTTTCCAATATAAAATTGCTTCGAGTCTTTTCAATTTAAATTTTGTTTAGCAAGTCTCCCCCCCACATCATAGACTATAATAGCCAACTTTTTTCTAAATTAATCATCTCCATTTACATGATGACATGTTAATGTTTGGTAATTATTTATTCGGATGTTGTTAACTGTATGCAGTTTAATTATGCAGACAAAACTTTTGAAGCGCATACGCAATGCCTTCTTCATAAGGGAAGCAATAAATGTGTTGTCACATGATTTTTGGGTCTTTGTCTAGTAGCCAGTTTTGTTCGAAGTTAATTTTTTCTGTGTGTCTGCAAAAATCTATTTTAAGCCTATACTGACCCTGTTATGATCTTGACAAATGTCCGGTTGTAATCATCCATGTTGCCAACTACAAGACTGATAAAACAATTTTTCTGCATTTAAACAAAATGCCATGTGTTTTTTAAGGCAGCAATCTTGTCATGCGAGTCATTAGCTGCAGTCTGGTACCCTATTGTTTTTAGATTTATTGACACTAAGTGAGAGAAGCTAAAACAGCTTCAATATGTATGCAGATTTGACCTGAACAATAGCAACTCTCTGCTGTTAGGATTTGTAAACTTGACAATTATTGTCAGTAGTAATAGTCACTAATTATGAACAAGCTCAACATCTTACTTAGGAAGCTATAAAGGATATCAAACCATTTTCCTAATATGAATTGTACAAAAATACGGCCACTTCTCAGCTGTTACTACTGTTCAAAAATTTTAATTTTAACAATTATCAGTCACTGAACCGGACATCTCATAATAGCACAGCAGTAAGGCTAATAAGATTAAGTGTACTTAACTTTTTGTATGGATTAAAATTTTAGTCTTTCTCGGCTTTTATGGAATAAATGTGACTTTTCGTGGGGCATAAATGATACAATATTAACCTTTCTTTCAGTAACGAAAACCTGACAAAGGGAAACTGAAATCAGATTACTTAACACATATTTTTAAATAAAATACTAGTTCTGTATACATATTACAAAATAAAATGCGGCTGCTTGTGAGGGGTAAAATTTATATTTTTGCACTAATATGCTTGTCGCGTTATCTGGGTGGCCTTTCATGAGGGGTAATTTTGAACACAAACTCGTTGGTTCCAACAGATTCTGGCTGTAAGGAGAGGTGGGGTTGTTCAAGAGGGGAACTACTACATATATATATATATATATATATATATATATATATATATATATATATAGATTTTGATCATAATGCTATTAAAGTGTTGCTATAACTGGTCAACTGACAGCTACAAGAGTGATTCCATACTCATGATTCCAAAGTGCACTACAATGATAGGAGCGTAATGATAGAAATTGATTAGGCAATAAAATGCTGTGGTAAATTTTAAATAAGAGTGATAAATTAATCTCATCAGCATAATGCACATGATCAGTTAATAACAACATACTGCATAATGCCATCATCATGAAGTGTCACAAGTGATAAATTATTGTCGTTATCATGAAGCGTCAAAAGTAACAAATTAATAATAATGTCAAATGAAGTGTCACAAGTGAAATTAATGTCATCATGAAGTGTCACAAGTGATAAATTAATGTCATCATCATAAAGTGTCACAAGTGATATCATCATCATGTGTCACAAGTGACAGATTAATGTTTTCATCATGTGTCATAAGTGTGATAGATTAATGTAATCAAAACATTGTGTAATTAAAGTTTCAACTTCATGTACCTCCATCATCAGCTATGAGACTAGATAAAAGCAAAAATACACTTGGAAAAATGGATGGAACAATGCATATGTAACTTTAACATTAGGACCAGAGTAATATTCATGGCACACAAATAAATTTATTTACGTTCTAGGTGCTTTGACATGTGCCTACTTGTGAACAGAAGAATTTGTGTGATAATAGTAACATTAAAGATAAACTTTATCTGATGAGGGTAGCCTAACTACGATAAACTCTCCTTCCTGAGACATCATGGAGGCAATGAAAAGTACAATAAAAATAATCCCTTATTAGAAGTCATGATTCATGAAAGTTACAATGTCTTAATGTTAAAATTAAAATGTACAAAACTGAATTTCAAAAACCCGATTCTATAAATCTATATAATTAAAAGCTACAAGGAGCACAAAATCAAAATTGACTGCTTCTGAAGAAGATATTCATGTTTTGGTTTTAAATATATTTAGATTTGTTTCCAAGTTAATGATCATTCCATAAGGCAGGAACAGAGTTGGCAAATGATTTTTTGTCCATAAAGTATCAGTTTTTGACCATGGTGTGAAGCAGTTGTTATTGGGAGTTTATCTAAAATGTATATCTTATTTTCCTTGAAATATTCTGTAAATATTTTGGATAGCTTTCAGTTTTAACTATAAACATTACAATCAGTTATTTGTAATTAAGCCAGAATAAAATTTCAGCCATTACAGGTTGGAAAATAAATTTTAACATGGTGTACCATGTGGTAGATTCTAGATTAGTATCGATAAACAAATTTATGCTAATAGATGTGCAGCTGATGCACAACAGACCAACTCATTAGCAGATCTTCCAACTGGTCTTGGTAATGACTGAATTAGCCAATAATATTTTTAAGGCTTAACTAAGTTTCTAACTAATTGTCTTTTGTCTTGTCAAAATGTAATTTTAACAAATAGAAACAAGTCACTATCTAATAGCCTTTTTTATTATCTAAACTTAATTTAAAAAATATAAACAAGCACAAGTCACTGACAATGAGGATGATTTAATCATTAATAAGTACTTACTGAATAATTATCAACATTGCACACTCACAAATAAATACATCACAGAGGAATAGTTTCATAATACTCTATACAATCAATCTTTCATAATGTCTTTCATAATTAATGTTACAGAAAAATGAATTTTCTAGTCTCCATCAATAAGCACAGCAGAATCAGCAGCAATCTCCAGTAACTGCTATATATATTATCATGCTGGAATGAATTCATGCTACAGGTGATTTTGGCCACTTTTAGACTAAAACCTTTAATTATTACATAAAAAATTTTAATCCTTTCAAATTGGAACTTTTAATTACCATTATATAACGATTTTACTTTGATGATATACTGAGAATCATGTACTTCCCAACCCATCTACTTACTCCACCTGCCTACTGTGACAGGACAAATAAGAAAAAACTATCAAAAGAACATTCTTTTCTACAATATGAAGATAGAGGTACCATGAGTTGAAAAAAATCAAATGTTAATTTTTTTTAAAAAATCATGTTTTGAAATCTTTTTTACTTTACTGGGTGAAAGTCACAGGATTTGGTTGTAGTGACAGTCAACAACACATAGTTTATCTTCAGTAAGTATCTTAACCACTACAAGTCAGGCCTTACTTGAAAAACTTTAGCATGCAGTCAACTCGCCTATTGTCTATACTGATTTATGTACTAATTCTAAGTAAAACTGGTCTTGTGAGACCACTTCTATGAAAGATCACCTGTCTTAAGAGACCAGGTTCTCCATTACCAGATTTATTGATTATATAGTGTTATGACCTGTCATCAGACCATTACTTTTTGGCAGAAGGGGTGGTCTTTCAAGACAGATTCTACTGTAATACAATATATGGTCACTGATAATGAAAGTTTACCAGTGAGAAAACATTTATTCCTACTTCAAATCACTCTGATCAGAAAGGGTCTAGGATGTATGTAGGTTTAGTATGGATGATACATTGTGATCATAACCATGTGAGTAGATCATACGGAGATGCATCCAGTTGTCAACTTTCCAGACTGGAAAAAGAAACAGCACCCAATAAATGAATTCTAAATAGAAAACAAAAACAAATTCACTGAAGCATGAAATATTATTCACATGAACACTTTTGCAGAAACGGATGCAGAACTTACTAGTATGCATCCACTTGCCAAGTTTCACAGTTCTAGGTAGTATAGTATACACATACTAAACAACTTATGGCCATGAGCTAAATGCAAAACTTTACATAATCTTTAACAGAATATAGGAAACAATTGGGCTTTTTTGTTGTGAAGGTGTTGTAGCAATAGCATATCACCATCAATTTTTGGATCCTAGCATCAACAGCGCCTGACATGTAAACATAAACACAAAATTTAACCAGTCTGTCAAATTTAAAATATGGTCCATAAAATCCTACTACTTAACTGAGGGTACAGTGCTCATAAAATGTGTCCCACTTGTTTCATAACTGTATAATGGACAGTATGCACACAGCATGCCAAAATCCTATGTAGTCCAGATCTAAATGAAAATACTTGGCCAGAAAAATGTCCAATTTAGGTCACAGTGATTATTTTGGTATGGGTGTAGTATTAAGAGACATACACAATAACCTGGTTTAATAATTAAAGCATTGAACAGTGATAGGTCACAATGTTCCTATTTCAGGGTAATATGGGTTACAATAACCAAATTTTAAAAAGAGGCAGTACTCATCAAACTGCATTCTCTCGCCAAATTGATCATGTATATTACAGTATTATATGACAGACAAAACTGATGTGGTCACAAACAAAATTTAAAGCCTTAACATAAGCCAGTAAAATATTAAATGTAGGTCACAATGACCTTTTGTTGTAAGGGTATGGTACTAATAGGGATGCATACAATCACTGAATTTGATGATCATACCATGAGCAGTACTTTAAATTAAACCCTACATGCAGCTGAAATATGGGCCATTTACAAATTCTTTTGATGAGAGTTGCAGACTCACCAAAGATACAACCCCTTACCAAATTTCGTAAATCTTTGTTTAACCATAAAATGTAAATTTAGGTCATGGTGATATTCTTTTGTGCTAGGTGTAGTACTAATAGAGATTAATAAAATCAATTTTGATTGCTTTAGCATAATCAGAGCCTGAAATATAAGATTAAAATAAAATATTACCAGATCAGTGAAGCACAAGATATAGGTTACAGTGACCTACATTTGTCATGATGGTATAGTTTCAAAATACAGTTCCTTCCCAAGCTTCATGAAAACAGGTAAATACAGGGTGTAAAGGGCTAGTTGTCAATTGTTCAATGCAAAAACTTGTGACAAGCTAGTAAAATAGCAAATGTAGGTCAGAGAGTCATTCTTTTGTGGTAAGGATATGGTACTAATAGAAATGCATAAAATAAATTTGATTGATTAATCTCACATGAACAAAACTAGTGAAACAGACTTAAAATATTTAACCAAAGACAGAAAAGTTGAAATATAAGCCATCAGTGATCTACTTAATCTGTGAGGGTATTCAATATGATGCATACCCATGCTAAGTTTCATGAAGCTAGGTATAACAGCATGTACATTGGGTACAAAAAACTAGTTAATCATGCAACAAACTTAACCTAAGCCTATAAAAAAAATGCAATGCAGATCACAGTAACCTTATCTTGCAGAGACATACACAAGTAGTTTGTTGAATCAATCATGAATATCGCTTTAGTAAAAAACCACAAAAGTGAAGTCAGTGAAGCATAAAATATAGGTTATAGTAAGAAGGTGCCAAGAAACCTTTTAAAACTGTTCCCCAATACGTTGGAAGAATGGCTGACATTCACTGAAGGTATACATTATGAACAAAATCTTTTATCTGTCAGCCTATGATGCCAACACAAGGAGGTTACATGAACTAAAAATGAGAAAAGTTGCTGTATTTTTTTTTCTCCATTTTTAAATAACCACTGAAGAAAATACACAGAAAATAGGGATCTACCAATTATACTGTCAAACTCTGAAATACTACCAAGAGCATTTCAACCAGGCATTACTTCTCATGATGTATTTATTCCCAGCATTCAGATCATCACAAATTCTTCTAAACATTGAAAAAGGGACGTATCTCAAATGAGAGCTGGCAATGAAGCAATAGGGAAAAAGAGAGAGTGATTAAAGAAGGAAAACTGAAAATCTAAGTTGTTTCCTTTAAGAATTTGAACTTGTCTTCATTAAACTGTTTAGATTTATGATAGAGAAATAGGAGCAATGACTTAATGTTATGATAGGAGATAATTGGTTAACAGCTAAATAAGGCACTGTCTCTCAGCCATAATTTTAAACAAGAGCCACAAATGAGCCTTATATCACTCACCATGTTACATAATTCATCAGTCAACTATTTCAATAAGCCAGCTTATGTAGCTTTGTGAGAACACAAGTTAGGTAAACTATCCCACAAGCATTGAAGATTATCATGTTGACTTTATTATATACTAATACAAATTTGTTTTAAGTTAATGGCATAATTAATACCCACGGCCTCTTGTATATAAGTCATTCAAGATCTTGATGATGTAAACCCATTTACCAAGTTTTTAAAAAGATGTAATCATATGAGAATTGTAACAGATCCAGAGGGGTAACAAGCTGAGCCAATCAGATGTAAGGTATCTCATTTATAGTGTGCTCATCCCACATATGGAACCTAACTTCTGTGATAATATCGTTTATGGAGCAAACTCCAAATATAATTAAGTCTCCAATCAGGTTACTACATAAATATTCATACAGAGATTTTGCTCCTAATTAAATATGTCCAATATCTGAATAATATAAGTCTATTAACATGTTTTTTTATCAAAATCTGACAAGAATATAAAGCTGCTAGATGTTAATTTTGCCATTGTTGTGGGGCTTAACACCATTTTTCAGCACACGATAGGCTATACATGGCAGCCAGTATTAATGGTGAAGGAAGAAACCAGGAAATCCCCAGAAAGAACACCAACCCAGGAGAAGCTACTGGCAAGCTTTCTCACATATCCACATTCCCTGAATTCTAGACTCAAAACCAAGCAGACAGAGGTGAAATGGTAGTGATCCATAACGGACATTGCTTTAGACCACTCGGCCACTCAGGGCCCTGAATGTTGCCAAGCTCAGCCTTCTGAAGCAAGGTTACATATAATAATATGCATTACTTTCTCTCATACTCAACCAAAATCTTGATGATATAGGCCTACTGGATTTCCATTTATCCATTTGTCCATGGGACATGCAGAACAAATCGCCTTCATAATGATTAATGCCAAGTAAATCTATCATGAGGTGTAGGCAATCTTGGACCTAAACCTTAAGAAACTGTTGATGAGAATGATACAGCCATTGCCGTCATCATGAGAAATGTGACTGTTTTGTCTTGTACTCCACTAATGTGGGCTCCATAGTCATATGAAGTTGTCAATTCAACTCCCATCAGAACCCGATTTCTGTAGAAAAGCATATTTTATCATGATTCAATTATTGTATACAACATGCTTTTCCACTGTTTTCCCAGTGTGTGTATCCATCATACACATCAATTTTATGACAAATGGAATATATGAGACCAAAGTATAATATTAAATTTTACAAAGATGTACAAAAAAAGCTGAAAACCAGTTTGGACGGCGTGTATTATTATGCTACTGATCCAGTCTTCATGCAACTAAAAAAAACCAATGAAATCAAATAAAAAAAGAATAAAACATTATGATGCCACTTGACACTTCATGGTCATCATTTCAGATTCTGCTCTGACAGTGCACAAAAAATAAATTTTTAAAATGTATTATATGAAGATGAATACAGATTTAAAATACTTGTGCAGTATTTAATGGTAGGTTTATTGTTTCAACATGTACATTTCCATTTTCTAATATTAGCTTTTATTGAGTTTTTATCATACACCATTATGCATACAGTCTGATTGACCTAACTTTTTTATGTTTTTCAAAATTATTCACAAGTGAAAGAAAAGCAAATCATCTTTCAAATATTTATTTTTTTTGGATGTGTAACATAATGTTCTTGGTCATGTTAGAGATTACAATTCTTTTTTTTATTGGAATATACTTATTTTCACCAAATAATCTAAAGTGTGATGTAACAAAACTGAATAATTTTTGTACATATTTTATATACACAATTATTCAATTACTTAATCCAAAATCTTAACACTGATAAAAAAATTAAGCAAAGTGAATTTATTTCCATTTTCCTGCATAAATGTAAAAAAATTTTAAAGTCTAGATATTTTATGATAAAATTATTCCCTCAAAAAATTAACGTTTTGCTCATTCTACCATTTTCCTTGTAAAAACTACATAAAGAATGACAAAGGTTTTATTTTGTACCAAAGAAATTTTAAAACGCCAAAATATTGTCATAAGAAAAATGCTCATGTTTCTAATAAATCCCCATTTGTGTTTTTGCTATCTTCAAAATAAGTATATGAGGGATACTAAATCCCCATTTGTGTTTTTGCTATCTTCAAAATAAGTATATGAGGGATACTGTCTATTATCAATTAAGGATTCTGTAGATGCTTAAAACAGTTAAGTGTCAAATGGAAATGTCAGTAACATTAACACTTGTCATAAAATCAACAAAGAAAATTTGTTCCTTTTATTGTTATGAATAGATAACTCATGACAGTATAAGCTTTGATATACTATCACAAAGGCAGGCTATTCTCTCCGACTCCTTTTTCTTGTTGTCTATGTTCTCTTTCACCGCCAAAATTCCTGCCAGACTCTGCAACTGTTAAAAATAAAAATCAAGTTGCTTCAGCATATATAATTTACTGAAATAAATATTTATAATAACTTCACAGACTCATACTTTATCTTTGACTCCACAGGAAGAGTTCCGACTCTCAGAAATGTATGAAAATCTGCACGGAACTCCCCATTTTCTCATGTTTTTTAATACCATTAGAATTCTTGATGGGACTTTCAGTACTAAAAGTTCAAGAAAAAACTCTGTACACAGAACTAATGAATCAAAATCCTAAACATAATTTCAAATTAAGATGCACTGGTCAACATGGCAATTCCAAACATATGGGTGACAATTTTTTACAATTTTAACTCAATATAAATTTATGCACATTTACATGTAGTTGCTATACTCAGGTGGTCAACAGCATTGCATTGTGACTGCATATATTTTACATATTATTGTATGATTCAAGTCCTTCAACTTCGTGGAAGAAAAAAGTAAAAATAGATGATATGAATGAAAATGGCTCCAATACAGTGTAATTATTACCTACCTCAATATGCCTTTTCATGAAGACCTCTAAGCTTGTCAAGACCTGAAAGTCTGTAATAGATGGGGAACCAGTATACTAATTAAATACTAATTTCCATGTAGTTAAATTTTCCGATCACTTATTATTTTAAAAAACTTTGTTAATTGTTTGATTTAAAACTTTTACATCTATTTATGCAATAAGATTTTGCACTTTAATGTCATAAAAATATTTAAATTATAAAAAAACAAAGAATTTCTCCCTATATGGTATCTGGATTCCAGACTTTTAAAACATACAAAATTACATTTATAGGCACAAAGTAGTTTTCAAACAATTGTTTATTCAAAAAAAACTAATGTGAATATATTAGTTTTCCCAATCCCAATTCCATAATGTACATTCATACCAGGTAGTACATTCATATCATTTGGCACTACTTTTACGAAGCCACCCTTCTGTAACACCATCATTTTTATTAAAGAAGGGATTGACTCATAAATGGGAGAAGATATTAAAACCCAAATTTATGCATAAATGAATATCACTTGTATTTTGCATTTAAAACTGACCCAAAAATATGGATTGAAAAAACAGTTACTTAAATTTCAACTTATTGTCCTCCAGTGAAAAAGTCATCGTTTTCAGCTTTTTATTTTTGTATTGTAACTCTATGGCTGTTTAAGAATAAGGGATGAAACTTGGTACATTTTGACTCTCTGCCAATGGGAAACACATTTTGAAGCAAATCTTCATAGCCAAGGTTACATCAGAAGCATTAATGATAAAATGTTTCCTCAAATGTAAGGAGGGTCCTAAATTCATCAAATTTGGCTTTACTTCACCAGGACCAAAATTTTTAACATAGAGTGGGGATTTGCTTAAGAACAGGAGGTGACATACATCGGTTTGCAAAATCAAGTAAACCTCACCAACAGTAGGGAACACTCATGACAAAAGATGAAAAACTACCAGGCAAACCAAGATCCATAAATAATGATCTGACAAAAGACTTTAGATGCTCATTTAGAAGATGCAAGACTGCAACACACACTCTGACACAGGCTGTTTATAGGAGCCTCTTCCACACCTTGTGTTTTAATCATCACTTCCAATGTACCATCTTTCATTGATGATCTGAATTCTGTGTGATTTTCTTTCTGTTTTTGTTCCAGCACACAAGTAATCCTTTGCAATTTTACTGTGGAAAACATGTGAAAAATATGAAAATCACCAGCAACACTAGTAACTGAAAGTGGAAGGTTCATTTCTACAAAAAATTTAATAAGCCAAATTTTTATCAAATTACATCAAGGTTTATATACAATGTAAGTTCAGGCCAAGTGTTAATGATAAAGCAACCAGCTGATGTTTATTAGTTTTCTCATGCTCTTGTATGTCATTGGTGCATTTCTGCCCAACAGAGAAATCACATCACACAATTTGCAGAACATAAAGTTTTCACTTTTACTAAATGGTTTTACAAATAAGAACAAGATGGCAACTCTGTTCTTCCAGTTCTGTTTTCTTGTCTTTCCTAGAGAAATTCTGAATATTCTTCCTTCCTTTTTGACAGGATTAGAAGTTTAATATTACAAAGATGAGATACAGTGAAAGTGGCAACTGTCTGAGCAATCCAATATTGCAAGTAAAAAGGCATGGCAGCCTCGATTTTGAATGAACCAATCATATTGATACATTTCTATCAGAATGGAACCAAGCGCCCATTCTAAACAAAAGGAAATTTTTCATTTTTTTTAAAAATCAAAAAACATTTTTAGAAAAACATACACCCATATTCAGATCCAAAATATGGGACAAATATGGGAAAAATGGGACAATTGGCAGCTATAGAATTTAAAGTTTTAGCTCTACTGCCATTATGTTTTTACTATGAAATGTGTACAAGTTAATGTTAAGTTTTGTATCCTTGCACAGAATTCCATTAAAATTTTGAGCCAACACAATTTCTTCTATGAAACTGTTACTGTTGTTTTGGTCCATTATCTGTTCTTGGATTAAAAAAAACCCACTGTTTGGTTACAAAACACCTGCCTGTTGAATGCAGAAAGCAGGTGACCATTTAATAAATGCCAGAACCTTCTTCATGACCAATATCTCTTTCTTTCTCCTTTTACTCTCATAATTTGTTTCGCATGTTTGTTTAGTTTCAGTCCATTTCTCCATGCTATTAGACATTTCAACCTTTCATTACAGTTAATGCCATGCTTTTCAAAGGCAACTCCACCTGCTTTATGTTTATTCAAGTAAGTTCTACTAGCCGATTTTGTAAGGATAAGCCTTATAAGTTTTCTGTCTTTTTTCTGTTGTTACAAAACTTAAGGATGGTACATATAAATCAATTAATTTAGTGCAATTTCTGTTTTTACCATCTGATCATGATTAGGCCACCTAAAGTTATCAATCCATTTACTCCATTCAACACCTTGTAATCTTTTAGTCAAATAAGTCCATATTTACCTACTGTATACACATGAATGACAGGCAATTTGTCAAGCATAAAATCTCAAGCAACAGTGCTCTTGTAGTCTAAAACGGGACCCTTTACTCTTACTTCATTATATTCATGTTTGCCAGTTTCACTGTAAATATAGACCATTCAAATGCACACAAATATTACATTCAATGGCAACAATGAGCCTTGTAATTCTAATCCTAGATATAAGGTGATTTTTATGCTGTTCACAGTATCTTTTAGATTGTTCACTGTTTCGTCTCAAGATAAATTACAAGCATTACAAGCATTACTGTCATGCCACATACTGTTTTTGCTTGCCATATTTCACCTACTAACAATCCTTTCGTTTAAGTTTTTATCTTGTCGATTTGATTTCAGAATATCTCAGTTAGGTAGCACAAAGAGAGCAAACTTGAAGTTGATATCCTATTTAGTTTTTTGAAATTAGGACAGTTGCTTCTCCCTCATGTGGATCACTCCAAACCATTCTACTATATTCACTTAAAAGAAATTTTGCAATTTGTCATCTTGACAGAAGAGGACTGCTGCACTTTGACAGACACCCTTGTGAAATGTAATGTCTCTCTGGTAATGTATGCATGAGTTAAAAACCATCTGTATTTGGTTTTTAATCAAAACCACAAATGTACTGCTTAGCTTGAGAGTAACAATAATTTCTTTCTTTGACTCTTCAGAAAGGGAACTCTGAAATAGATCATAAGAATGGATTTGTCTATTCCAGCATTTGCACATCATCACACTTCCTTTTCTATCTATACTGACCACTGACATCCAAGATCTTACTGGCTTCTGACAGCAATGATGTTCCAAATTTGTTAGAATGTCATATATGTCAAACATTTTGCACACAATTCAAATAAACATTCAGACAGCCTGGTAAGTCATCTGCATTTAAAACATGTTACTGCTGTGCACAGGGATATAGCCATGCATGCACTATAGCCTTCTTCAATGCTGACACTGCCACAATTAAACTGAGACATTGCAGATGTAAGTGCATCTATCACCATGTCTGTGTTGAAACAGATAGATTGTGGTTGCTTTGTTTGCACTGCAATGATATTGCATCAGTTTGTTCAATCATCCTCTCACTTCTTGATGTAAGTACTTCAATGTTTTTTTAATGCCCCCCACTTCTTGATGTAGTTATTTCAGTACTATCTTCAATAATCCCCACACTGTTGTCTTTTATCATCCCTTCACTACTTAATCTAGGTACTTCAGTGTTGTCTTCTGCTGTCCCCTCACATCTTGATGTAGTTACTTCAGTACTATTTTCTATTATTCCCCCAACTGTTCAATATAGGTACTTCAGTGCTGTAATCCAATCCATGATCCCCTTACTTCTTGTAGGTACTTCAGTGATGTCATCTATTGTCTCTTCACCTTGTGATGTAAGTATTGCTACTTCAGTAACTTCAGAAATCTGATCTTGATTAGTCTCTTTACTGTTAGGCTTTACAAAGCTCATAAATGGTCCTTCAAAGATGATTATTTGTTCTCCTTTGACTATGTTGCATTCATCAAGTGTGTCATTTTCTTCTTCATCACTGTCCAATGCCAACACATCATGTTTTCTCTTGAAGTCTCTTGCACATCTGAAGACTATAGCAGTTCTAATCTTTCTACCTATTTTATTTGGGGGTTGGGTCCCTCTCTTATGTATTTACGCAATGCTGTATCCCAGTTCTTGCCAACAGTATCTATTTCTGTCATTAGCTGTTTATGAAAGTCAATAAGTTCATTGATATATCTCTTGCTTTGTGGATCCAAATGTCCCTTCTTAATTTTATGTACTTTCTCCAACTCTTTTTTTTCGATTAAGTCATCTACTTCAGACATTTCTCTTGCTATTCTTTTGTATTTACTTACCCTCCACCATCAGAATCGACATAGTCTCAAACATAACCTCCTACATATTGTTTTTTTTAAGTGCCATCCTGGGGAGGGGCTATGTTTCACTGCAACAGTCCTTAAAGAAGTGCCTTGTCCCTTAGGAAAGGTTTAGAGTTTCCTCAAATTTGAGGAATTCCTCAACTCATTTTTTAAGACTAACATGTTTTTCAAGTGTGATATATTAAAACTAAAACATCATTTTGCATCTGTTCCACTAACTACCTCTGACAAACAAATTAATATTACTTGAAGCATTATAAACAAGATTTTATTTAATGTCAATTTGCTTGTTGAAACTTTTGTCAAAAAGGGGCCTGGCGATCACCATATAAAGCTGACCATTAGGGCAAGTTTAACTGTACAGACTCCCGAAGGATGGCTCATGATGTTTAACATTTTGATGAGATTCAATAAAGGCAAGTCTGACCAAGGAATGAATTTTTGTTCTAAAATCCATTTTCCTGAATTTTGGCACACTTCAACTAGAGAGTGACACTGCTATTACAAAATAATACAGTTTTTAGAGAATACCTGGATCATTTATTTACTGACAATGAACAAATCACTTTACCTGTTTCTTCAGGTAATTCTTTGTGTAAAACTTCAAACAATGCTGATCCAAGTTCTACTGCAGCATCTCCATCCAACTGAAATGAAATAAAAAAAAAATCATGATACTACATGATGGCATAATTAACTTTTTTGCAAATGTACACTGATTAAAGTAGAACAATTTACTTACTGACAACAGAGATATGTAGAATGGTACTGCTATTCAAAGTGAGAGGTCTGCAAAAAAGTTTTTCTCCCTAATTCTTAAAACATATGGGAACATTAATATTGACAGATTTAGAGTGTGTACAGGATGCTGAATCTGTGCTGAAAAATATTCATGCGGATAAAATATGCTTGCAGCAGTCAAAGACCTTACAATTCAGACAGCCAAAATACTTTGCCCACAAAAATATTTTTGTCTAAATTCAGTAATTTATTTAGTTTATATTTTGCTCAAACTAAAAATATAAACAAAGTAAAGATGCTCACATAAATATAACCCAGTGTTTATTTACTATATATAATGATTTCTCCCCCCCCCCTGAATGAGCATGTGCAATTATGTAGATGACTGCCATGTGCTTAGCAAAATATTTAACATTCATTACTATTAAAGCAGCAATGTCTGCAGATTTATTCTTATATTTTTTTGCTGAAATTCACATAATCTCCTTGAATTAAAGAATTTGAACCCTTCACAAATTTTCTGTGATAATCATTCTTGCTGTATTGATATTAAGGTAGATTAGTACTAATGATGTTGGGACTGCCAAATTAGGAATCTTTTGTCGGCTACAGCTATAACAAATCTCAATCTGATCATGTAAGTGCTTGACATTTAAATCAAATACAATCATCAAGCACAAACTAAGTGACTCTTTCCAATGAATGAGACACTTTCATTAATTATCTACTTATTAAAAGCATTTTACCTAATGCACTTGCTGAGGTTATACAAAGTTGTATATTCTATTTTTAATATAATGTCTCTGCTGTTACATTCATTTTTAATGCCTACAGAGTACTTTTGTCATAACACTGTGCTGATACTGAATATAAACAACTGCTTCATTTTTATTTATTAAATGTTTTTTATAACACATTTGTTTAAACATACCATATAAGATGTCTATTCATAGTGTTTATGAATAGTTAATTTAATTGTTTGTTAGTTTTAAATTTTTTTATTTCATTACATGCTACTGTAATGTAACACTGTATGTTGGACTTAAACTTGTCCAAAATTGAGTTCATTTCTGCTTGACCTGATTGACTTTTTATTTTATTTTTTAGTTCATTTTATGTAAACAACTAATAATAGCTTCATTATTCTCTATGTGTATGAACTTAATATCAGGAGTTTTATTCATGTAAACAAGGAGTAAATATTTTTATTTGGGTCAGGGTTTTGAAGTTTCCTAGGTGAATTTAACAGGTTATTTTGTTTGTAAATAAATAAGACTCATTTGATCATTTTAGAAGGTCATTTTCCATTGGGTAATGTTTATTTTTAGAAAATGCTAATTGTGACCAGAGGTCAAGTAGATAACTATATAATCTTTAATATCTAGCACTTTCAAGTTGTATTATATTGTGACCAGTTTGAGCTGAATTAATTTTTCTTTTCCTCAAATTATTCAAGTGATTATTTTCTCTGGAAATAAAATCATGGATAAAGATTCTTGGAATTGAAAATATATTCAAACCTGAAATTATAGTACTGTGATTCAACAAAAGACTGATGACATATCAGCACTTCATAAGCTATAGAATACACATCATCGCTTTCAGTTTTGGATCTTTCCAGGACTTGTACTGAGTTTTATTCTGGACTTAAAATGACTAAGACTTGTGCCTGATCTAATTCTTGGATTTTTTGGGGGATTTAATTTACAATACCATAAGTTCTTTTTCTCATTTTCACTTTTTCTTCTAGGGAAATAAATTATTTGTTAACTTTTACAAAGCTTGATGTGTTTCACTCTTTTCTGTTACTTATTTTAAGAGCATAGACCCAACAATAGATCTTGCTCTCATGTAAAAACTGCCACCCCACTTACAAACTGAAACTCTCACCCTATGAAAATGCCCAAAAAGTCCTTGAGCAATCTCCTGTATCCAACCCCATGATGATGATATGTATTAGTCAGACAACTACATACATGTCAATTTCTAATAATTGTGCAAGTGCAATGATTGGACAACATCCATATCTGATAATATGCATAAGTGCCAAGTTCAGAGGAATGTATTTAAAACTTCCAAACCTTACGATTTTTCCATAAATCTTACAGAAATGACCTATACGATACAGACTTATGGAATAAAAGCACAAATTATGGACATATGATTGTTTGCAGTAAAATCTGGATACTGGCTTGTATGTGCTTGATTCAGATCTAGGTTTCACATCTGATACAGTGGAGTTGCTGGAATTTTGTTCTGCAAAATGTCGTTATGATCAGGCTGTTGCTAATTTGTTTTAAAATGGCATCCATCAAGCAATATATTTTTAAGACAAAGGGACAATAAACCTCTTTAAAAGTTTTAACAGTAATGAAAAATAAAAGGGAATATTCAGATTTTTGGGGAAAAAAAGCAGAAAGAGCAACAATTACATTTAGTAGACATAATGCACTGATTTGAGTGGAGGGAAATAAGATTGCTATCAGATATACAGCCTCCAGAGTGGTAAGATATTCAGGCAATCAGACACCAGTTCATCTCGGATCCAAGTTTGATCAATTGTAGATGAACTAATGACAAACAATGCACAATGGGCACTGGGTCATACCATAAGCTCAAGTGGCTTATGGCCAGCTGAGCTAAAAATAGTTGGGTTTTTTTTCATTAAATACTGACATAAATCAAAATAGATGAATGTACAAAAAAAATAAATAAAAAATGAGAAAAGTCCATTGTTGTTACTTTTCCTGACAAATTTTATTCCAAAAAACACTTGCTTTTTAAGGAAAAATACACAGAAAGAAGGAAAAACAGATGCAGAGACAGACTGAGGAAAATATTCTCACTGACAAGTGATGCATGATAAATGCTGGAACACAAATGTATACTCTACAAAGAGAACAAAGGTGAATATACATTAGGCATCAGTCTAGCACTCTGGAATTTTTATCAATTTTGTGTATGCATTGCAGGGTGCTGTATGCCATTATGAATGACTATGAGGGTGCTGTATGACAAGTATATCATATCACCATTGTGAATGCCTATGAGGGTACTATATTAAGAGTATACTATATCACCCTTGTGAATGCTCATGAGGGTGCTGTATGAGGGGGTATATTATATCACCCTTGTGTATACCTATGAAAGTATTATATGAGGGATATATTATATCACCCTTGTGTATATCTATAAGAGTGCTGTCTGAAGGGTACTCTATATCACTCTTGTGAATGCCTATGAGGGTATTATATGAGGGGTATATTATATCACCCTTGTGTATGCCTATAAGAGTGCTGTCTGAGGGGTACTCTATATCACTCTTGTGAATGCCTATGAGAGTGCTGTATGAGGGGTATTTTATGTCACTCCTGTGTATACCTATGAGGATGCTATATGAGGGGGTATATTATATCACCCTTGAGTATACCTACAAGGGTGCTATATGAGGGGTATTTTATATTACCCTTAAGCACTCCTAGAAGGGTGCTATATGACGAGTATATTATATCAAAGTACTCCCCATGCACAATTACACACACTTTCATTTTAGTTATCAAATTATTAAAAGACATTTTGTGATCACTTTTTGGTATGGTGTTCATACTATGAAAACTGCACTTCCAATCACAAGGATCCATTCCAATTATCTGCCCCAGGTGAATCTTTGATAAGAGGCTTCGGAACTAAATCAGGGCTGTATGAAAGATGTGACATGGTTTGGATGCTGTGCTTCTTCAGGAGTAAATGGATATATTTGGTACAGTGCATGGATGGATACATTTGGTACAGTGCATGGATGGATACATTTGGTACAGTGCATGGATGGATACATTTGGTACAGTGCATGGATGAATACATTTGGTACAGTGCATGGATGGATACATTTGGTACAGTGCATGGATGGATACATTTGGTACAGTGCATGGATGGATACATTTGGTACAGTGCATGGATGAATACATTTGGTACAGTGCATGGATGAATACATTTGGTACAGTGCATGGATGGATACATTTAGTACAGTGCATGGATGGGTAGATAGTTCCATAACATTTGACAGCTCTCAAGGGGCACAAAAGTATCCAATGACACTAGCTGAGTCAGGTACCTGGATGACCAGGCCTTTTGCAGTGAAAAATGTTGCAAATGAAACTCTCTTGACAGTCTGACTATGTAGAGCAATTTGTGGTCTCTGCATTTTTCCATGATCCAAACATTATTATTTTCTTTTGAGTCTGGTTCAAAACAGTAATCCATATTTCATCGCCTGTGACAATCACATTCAAATAAATGTCTCTGGTCATTCTTTTCATATTTGGTGAGTAGATATCTGACAGCTTGAACCCAAATTTCTTCACAATCATTTCTCTGCTTTAAATGATTCTTCAATATACTAAAACATTTTGATGACTTAAAGTTTGGTGATAATATAAAAAAATGTCCACAATGTATTAAGCATCTTCATAAACTGCCCACTTCACAGCAGTCTTTTCCTGCTAAGAGGGAAATGGTCTCCCTGAATCATGAAACCACCCCAAAATTCTCAAATAACTTAGAGAATTACATCCATATTCAAGTTGGTCTTGATATCAGAGAATACCCTAGGAATGCCATGATCTGAAAGTATGCACTTTACTCAGCAGCACAATTGTTCCTCCTCTATCTCTGACATTTCTTATGTTATGACATATACATATATTCACAGAAGCCTGTCATTTACCTATATATATATATATATATATATATATATATATATATATATATATATATATATATATATATATATATATATATATATATGCAGAAGCCTGGTATGCTGTACATCTTTTATAGAACAATGTCTTGTCTATCAATCAGCATTAAAATTACTGAAAGTTTAAAAGAAACAAAAAGGTTATAACAAAATATTCAGAACTTTTCAAATAGCCCTCATACGGTTTCTACATTTAAACCATAAGATAACAAACAAAAAGTGAGAAGTTATATAATAATCTTTCTCATTTTAAAGCATCTGTATTTCTCCTATAAAAACATTGTCTAATTATAATACATCAGCCGTCCTTCCACTACATATTGCACTCTTCCAAAGACTACAAGATGTCAACTACAACTTTCACTTGTTTTAGTAATAATAGTGCTAAACGTCATCTGCTAATCAAGACAAGTCAGACAATAATTGTCTTTCCCTACACAGATAGAATAGTGCCAAACCTCATCAGTCATCAATTATTCTTCCTCATGTCTAGTCATCTTTTTCAAGAGGCCTCACAAATACCTTCCCAAGCACTTTCAATTCAAAGAGTTTTCTCATGATATTATCAATATATTTTCTCATGACTCTTTTTAGACATTTAAAGTATTAAACAGCACATCAGATTCAATCCATAAGAATGTCCAATATTAGTACTGGTAAAATATGACAGGTTTGCAACCAAGAATGATCACTCTAGGACCTCAAACCACCATAAATGAAAAGCATGGTCATTTATTAAACTTGTATTAAACACTGTGCTCATATAATTGCACTTCCAATACATTCATAAATTGAGATCTTCTAGCTGCTGCACTAAATCAAACCTATTATAGAGGGATAAAAATGTCACAGGCCTTGCCATATGGTTATCCAAATCACATGCAATTTTATTAAACACTCAATGGTTCAATTTTTAATACTGTTATCTTATTTTCTTATTTTTCAAATAATAAACAAAGAAAACTCTTTAAATTCACAGCAAAATTGTGAAAGCCTACCTGTTTGCAGTTGATGACAAGATTGTAAACTGTGCTTACAGCTCCTTGACACAGGGGTGTGATGTCCAACAGCAAGCAGCTAACACAAATTTGTGTAACCTGCTTCAGATAGCTTGGGCCTCCATTTACTGGTATGTCACTGGTCACCATCCCACATCCAACATCACAACTGCAACAGTTACTGATCTGAAATTCAGAAATACATGTGAACGAGTACTTGTGTTTTATTAGTGCTTCCTTTATTTAGTTTTATGCTGTTCTATTTGCAAAGTAAAAACTTAACCTCTGGGTAGATCATATCATCATAGTAGGGGTAGAAAAATAATCTGTCAGTTAGTTCATTACCTGTATAAAACTCTGCTTTGGAAGAACTTTGAATATCATTTGTTCTGAATTTATATACAGTATTATAGAACAAGAGATCCATTTGAGCCTGACATTGCTTATCTTACGAACCCTGGTCAAAAATCCAAATTTTTTTACAAAATTCAGTTGAAACTGATCAAGTGTCTTTATTTCTTTCTTGGCAGTAGTGGTCATGCAAAATGCATATCATCAGCATTAAGACAAATTTCCAATATCAAATCATAACTAGAATTACCTCACTGATATGCACAGATACAGCTACATATAAATTACATCAAGATCTTTTCATAAAAGATATCTTGAGAAGACCTAATCCCTCCTCCAAAGTCCCTGACTTATGTCAAGACTCATACAGAAAATACCATATAGTCCAGTCTCTGAATTTTTAACTTTTACTCTACTTACAATGGTCAAATACATATCAATTGATATACTGATATGCTAGACTTTGTTTCCATGCTAACATAAAAACATTCATGTATAAGTGAAATACTTAAATGGTTTCAAAGTCTTGCTCTGGACACAAAAATTTTTTTGGAAACATTGACAGATAAGACATCAAAGGCATCAGAGTCTAGACAAATTTTCCCCAAAAATTAAATTACAGGGTTGCATTCAGGATGTGGCAAACATTGGCACATTGGATGCAGGCCAACATAATAATATGAGGGAGGAGGGCTCACATGATGATGCAAAAAAAATCAACTGATTCCAACAGAACAATATCAGTATAATAAGCATATTAAAAGTATATCATGTGTTCTGTGTATCACAGTATAATGCTGAATATGTATCATGTGTTCTGTGTATCACAGTATAATGCTGAATATGTATCATGTGTTCTGTATATTACAGTATATCACTGAATACATAGGTATGTGTTCTGTATATTACAGTATATCACTGAATACATAGGAATGTTTTCTGTAAATTACAGTATATCACTGAATACATAGATATGTGTTCCGTATATTACAGTATATCAGTGAATACATGTGTTCTGTATATTACAGCACAACACTTAATACATATGTGTTCTGTATATTACAGTATATCACTGAATACATAGATATGTGTTCTGTATATTACAGTATATCACTGAATATATAGTATGTGTTCTGTATATTACAGCACAACACTTAATACATATGTGTTCTGTATATTACAGCACAACACTTAATACATATGTGTTCTGTATATTACAGCACAACACTTAATACATATGTGTTCTGTATATTACAGCACAACACTTAATACATATGTGTTCTGTATATTACAGCACAACACTTAATACATATGTGTTCTGTATATTACAGTATAACACTTAATACTTATCATGTGTTCTGTATATTACAGTATATCAATGAATACATAGGTATGTGTTCTGTATATTACAGCACAACACTTAATACATATGTGTTCTGTATATTACAGTATAACACTTAATACTTATCATGTGTTCTGTATATTACAGCACAACACTTAATACATATGTGTTCTGTATATTACAGCACAACACTTAATACATATGTGTTCTGTATATTACAGTATAACACTTAATACTTATCATGTGTTCTGTATATTACAGTATAACACATAATGCATTATGAAGTGTTCTGTATACTACAGTATAATAATAAAATAAAATAGAGACAGTCATACATATAATTATATTGTTATAAAGGATATATCATTTATCAATTTAAAAAAACAGGAACAAAAAAACAACAGATAAAAAATAAATTATACAATTTTAGATAGTGTATTGGTCTTAAGGTCATTAGGATATAAATTTATTAATTCAAAACATTTCTTTTATGAGTCTATTCATGTCTTCATGCACAATATCTATTGGCATGAAAGAAAAATAGAGTAGAGAGTGATTATTGGTACTAAAATGTGTCAAAATATTAGAGGAAAACTAAGGATCTCTATAATTTTTCATATGAAAGTGATGGTTATTCATTCTTTTAGACACTTGTTGAAGTGTTTGTCCAATATATTGCATATTACATTTTTTACAGGTTATCAAATAAATCACATCAGTTGATAAGCAGTTAGTGTTACAATGTAGAGAAAATACCTTTTGTATTAGTGCTACTGAAAGAAGTACTTTCTCTTATGTTTACACATTGAGAGCACCAGTGTCTATTACAGTTAGATGACGAGAATTGTCTTTTTTATTTTCTGTCTGTTTAGTTCTAATAAGAAAATCTTGCAAATACTTGGGTCTTCTATAAGCAAGAATTAGTTTATTGTTGTAAAGTGATTTTACACTGTATTTATTTGATAAATTTAAGAGACTCCAATATTTATTAATTATAAGGCCTATATAAGGCAATGAAGGATTATATTGTATTGTGAAAGTACCTATATTTTTCTCTATTGTACAATTTGCTGTGTTTCAAGCCTCATGTTGAATAAGATTACCTTCTTTGTTCAGCAATGAATCAATGATATGTTTAGAATAATTTCTGTTTTGGAAATATATTTTTAAATAATTCAACAAATTTTGTAATTGACAATCATCTGAAAAAATGTGTCATAATCTTTTGGACTGGCTATATGGTATAAAATTTTTACATGACATTGGATAACATGAAGAATATTCCACATACTGGTGGATATTAGTTTCCTTGACATGAATATTTGTAGAAAATGTGCTACTGATATTTTTAATTACATTTACATCTAAAAATGAAACGTGTGTACTCAATGCAGTATATGTAAATTTAATCGTCGGATGAAAATGATTTAGGCATTCAATGAATTTTTCTAGTTTTTCAGATGAATGGTTCCCAATCATAAATATTGTAATCTAAAAATCTAAACAAAACAGATGAATAAAACTTTTATTTTTAAAAAAAAATCTTTTTTCTAATTTTCCCATGAAAAGAGAAGCATATGAAGGAGCCACAAAACTACCCATTATTTGGAAGTAATTTGTATTATTAAATTGGAAAAAAATTTTCTGTGGTAAGTTTTATTATTTTACAAATATCTTTACTATATAGTGTGAAAATGTTAAATACATGGTATATTAACACATAAAAAATATTTTGTGCCTGAAGAAGCATGTATTAAATGTGAAACTAGTAGCACAAAATTATTGGTGCTTATGTTGTTTTTTCATCCCATTGTGTTGTTTTTCTCATCCTAATTCTGTATAACACTTAATGCATATCAAGTGTTCTATATATTATGTATAATACTGCATATCATATGTTCTGTATATTAAAGTATAAAACTTAAAACAGAAATCAAAATCATGTGTTCTCTAACAACAATATAAATTAAGGGGAGACCAATCTTCAAAGCATCAGGCATCTTACCATCTGGATTGCTTGCTCCTTCACATCATCACAATACGCATCAAACTGAAGTAATATTTGATAGAAACCTTTCTTTGGATCATGCTGAATCAGGTGTAAAAAATCTTTCACCAGAACCAGTTGCTGCATAATCTGAAAAGCCTCGATGACCAGCATAGTGTCCAGTTCCTTGCTGAGTTGCAAACTGACCAGCATGTCCAGTTGGTTACGACTGAGTGACCATTGTGATTGGTCACTTGCTCCAAGGTACTGATATATTTCTTTCATAAGAAGGAAGTCTTTGGATGACAACACCTCTTGCCATGTGTGCATGTTGGTCAACATCTGTAATATACAAAAAAATGGCTGCATTTTTTTAAAACACAGAACTGTCAAACAATCATCATGTACTTACTTCAAAATAAACACTAAAATCCTCAACACCTGTCATTTGTATTTAGTTCAAAATGTACACAAAAATCCTCAACACCTGTCATTTGTTTTTACTTCAAAATAAATACTGAAATCCTCAACACCTGTCATTTGTTTTTACTTCAAAATAAACACTGAAATCCTCGACACCTGTCATTTATTTCTTTCTACCTGAATTGTCTCTCTGATAGTCTGCCATGATCATGAATTAGACTGATGTAGAAACCTTTATCACTAGTATGCATATAAATACCAATAATAATGCCACAATAAATACAGCATGTCCTATGTAACATGTTATGAGTTGACAAGTTTCAGTACACGACTGTGGGTAGTATTACCTAAGGAACACAGGTACTGTGAATCACTGAAACTTCATGAGGTACAAAGTTTCACTGATTTCGTGAACAAAATATACCAAGAATTTAAAGTCACAATATAAACCAAGCTGAAATTTAAAGTGCTCACACACCCCACCTCAAGAGGCCAAAGTAAAACATCACTCTTCTGTTGTAATATCAATGGTTACTATTCCACAGAGAAAAAGGACACAAATATATGGTATGTTAAACGCAATGTGAGGTACATTGGATCTTTATTGATTACAGTTTAATTTGCATTCAAAATTTCATAAACTTGAAAGCTCTAAATTAATGTAATGACTTGATTGGATGATATAATAAAAAAAGCAAAATTATTTCATGAAGCACATATATCCATTTATAAAATGAATATTCAACAAAACTTAAAATTCAATGAAATTTGCAAATATCAGAAATGTGAAAGCATTCAAAATAATAAGATGTCAATGACAGTTTGTACCTTTTTAAATGCACATACCCTTAATAACATTAGCAGCTGTTTATTCATAAAAAATATCCAATATTTAGATCATGTGACACCTTATTATCTAGTCTGACACTGTTCTATACAGCAGTGGTCCCCAACCTTTTTATCACCATGGACCGGTCAACGTTTGATAATTTTACTGCAACCTGCTGAGGGGGGGTTGCAAAAACCCAGAGAAATACACCACAGTAAATAAAATGGAAATAATTTAATGTTCTTTGGGCGGCCTGGTACTATTTGATCCATGGACCTGTACCGGTCTGTAGTCAGGGGGTTGGGCACCACTGCTATACAGAATTGAAAGCAATCACCATGACAAATCTAAGTTGTTACTCGATTTTCACTAAATATAATATTGTATTGATCACAAGTACTATTCCTTATTCCACTGAGCACACACAATGCAAAAAAAGCACATTGTTAATACTAATTAAGTTTTTTATCTAATAACTGCTGTCTGACTAAGCAATTAGCAGGTCTGTCCCACTTTGTGGAAAGCCAATTTAATCACACCTGTCATGTGTCAATTTGCTAAAGGGTTGATGTTTTTCAGATCAATCTGCTAGAACATTCCTAACTGGCCTCTCATTCATTTAACTGAGCATTCACCTTGGGTGAATACCACTCAAGCACTCATGCAAGGTGTTCCTTAGAAAATTTCATGGTAGATTAATCTGGGTTTTTGTGCAAGTGACTGGCAAAAAGGTATGATGCCAATTCCTTTAATTCTGACAGCAATCTCCTGCAATGAGCTTTGAAAACATCAAAAAGCAATACAAACTTCAATTCACACTAAATACATCCATGTTTTTTTTCTTAAATCTTGCTAGAGGATGATGACATCTTCTCTGATTCATATTTTGGCATTTTGTAATAATTGAAGTGATGAATCTACAAAATTCAGTACCAATGAATATATATTTTGAAACCAACTTGGCAAAATTTGACAACCAATAAATTTAAAGAGAATCATCTCTCTCTCTCTCTCTCTCTCTCTCTCTCTCTCTCTCTCTCTCTCTCTCTCTCTCTCTCTCTCTCTCTCTCTATATATATATATATATATATATATAACTAAACTGATTTTCCCCAACTGAAACAAATTTAGTGTAAATTGACAAAAACACAAAAAAGAGCGAGAGTCTTTTTACTGAAAATATTTTATTTACATTTATAAAAAAAATTATTATATATCATACATCCACTTTTAAAAATAACTTGCTGAAAATATTCAATAAAAGCTGAGGAATCAGGTTTGAATATATGGACATTCTTCATGATTAAACACTCTTCTGACCAATGGTAATAATAATATTAATACATGCATTCATACAAACTATTATCCTCAAATCAACAGTTTATTTTTCATCTATTTCATACTTACAACTTTATGTATGTATGGTGTTAATTTCTTCAAAGCTGACTCTTTTGGGATTTCTTTTTCATTTAATTTTTTGTTGAATGTCATTTGATGTTGTAAAGAAGGCTGTCCCATTGTTACATTTTCTCCTCTAGTGCCTTTCGCTTTCTTCTTGGAATCTGTATGACTTTCAGCAGGTGTCTGAAATAGTTGTTGATCAAACAAAGAATGCCCTCCACTTGGTTGCATTGACATGGCATCAATAAATGGCTTGATCATTTGTCCAAATGGCCTGTTCATAAATGACCAGAATTAACCATATTATAAACTAGTATTAACCAGATCTGATAAACAATACAGAGGAATGCTTGTAAAATACTGGAGTATCAAACTTAATGAAATATTAATATTTTTACATAGCTAAGTGTGCTAGCAATGAATAATTTATTGGAAGGTGTGCATGTTTTTATTGATTATCCCATGGTAAGGGTTATTACACAAAACAGTGAAGGAAAAAGTAACTTATCACTAACTGTTCATGTAATATGTGAAATGGTATAATATTCATAAAATTTTTCCCATGGTTGAATATCAGACTCCTCATGATGAATACACAAAGAAAAAGGTATATCAGATGAATTCTTTAAGTATGACAAAATTATTATCACACAGGTTTTCCACAACAGAGAGCCTGTGGCACCATTTTATTGCAGGGTATGCTTTTTCATTTACTTATTCTTTTCCTTTGACAGGAATGTTATTTTAATTATTAAAATTGTATAATAATTTTTCATTTTCATTTTATAAAGGTAAAATAGGGTGCTTTTGTTAAATTTGAATTGCATCATTGACAAATAATTTGCATTTAAAAAGATGCAAATACACATAAAGATGGTATTATTAAAAACACAACTATTTTTAGTTACAGAAAAAAATGCATGACACAACAGGATACTTAAATTCCTCCATTCAACACAGAACATGGAACTCTACCTACGTGCTCAAAACTTCAGCTGGCAATCCAGTAACATAAGACGGTATGTCTTTGCCTGTAAGAAACTGGGCAACTTCTGAGCTGAATGAATTACAGTTGTGTTCTAACAGGTGGTAACACTCAGCCCTTGAAAATATAAAAAAACAAGGAAATATAACAAAACATTAAAAAAGCATCAACAATTTATTTTTAAAGACATGAAATAATAAAGAGATCAACAATATGTGAGATTTTAAACCAATGGTCTACCATGGGTAGCAATTGGATGAACAATGGTATAGTTTGTAAGTGACAGATACCAATCCAGAAATTTACTAACTATATGATGTTTAAATAGATGAAAGTACTCTCTGTGTGCTGCAATCAACAATAGTCCACAAGGTTCATAACTGACTAATTATTAATGCTGAAATATTGCATTGTGGTTTGTGCCACTGTTATGCAAATTCAATCCCACTGTATGAAGTGTAGTATCATTATGCAATGATGTTTGCCATCTATTTGAGTTAGGAAATCATATTTGGTTTGGTTTGGTACATAATGGCACAGCAACATAGATTATTCAGTGTTAAGGCAACTGGAGTAAAGTGTCCTGTCCAAGAATACATCATGGTAGCTGTCTCCAGCTGGTTCAATGGAAGGATTCAAACCTGCACCTCTTGGTCATGAGTTCAGCATACTGACCACTAACTCACCATGACTCCCCAGAAAATTAAAACACATTTCTTATTCAAGCAAACACAGTAAAACAAATTGCAGCAGCTTTTCACAATGCAAAAGAGTTCAGAAGTTTGATTACACAAAGTCTGCATACAATGTACCTGTGGATCTGACATCTAGGTGAGTAGGTAATAATATACAGCTGTAGGTAATAATACATTTGAATATCATGCAACTTACACCTGAGGAAGTCAATTAAAGGCTTTAAAATGATGACAGACTTTCTAACATGAATCAATTTGACATGCAACACTCACAAGTTCATGAATTACTAGAGTTGGATGCAGTTTCCTTTCCTTAAACCTATATGACAAACTGTGAAAGAAGTCAATGCTCAGGAAACCTAAATTATTATAAAGTTGGGTAGAAAGTCAGTCTGTTACATGAATGAAAGGGTGGTTACAATATCATTTCACTAAAAATAAAACTTGAAGTATATTAATAAACTTTATTTCAGTAATTTATTTAATTTAATTTACTGTACTAGGATACATACAAATAAAGTTAGTATATACATATTACATGCATCATCATCATCATCATCATCATCATCATCATCATCATCATCATTCCCTTAATCCAAGAGGTCATTGGGGCACAACAGTTGACTTTAAAACCAATTATCTTCATCTTTCCCTGTCCTCTACTGCCCTTTGAAAATCTCCAAATTCCATGTCCTTAGCATTGTCTTCCCACCTCTATGTCTGTCTGCCTCATCTTTTGCACCCTTACGCTGTGCCTTGCAAGATTGTTTTTGCCAGTCCAGATGATCTTGAGACATGACCATACCACTTCAGGTTGTGTTTTTTTTTTACAGTGGTCAAGAGGTCTTCAAAAAATCCAATGGATCATTGGATCCTGTTGTGGACTTCTTTGTTGTTTACATGGTCAATGTGTGAGATGCTCAAGATCTTGCAGTAGCATCTCATTTTGAAGGTTTGAATCATTCTTTGTAGATCTGATGTGAGTGTCCATGTTTCTTGAGCATACAGAAAGATGGATATCACAATCAAGTGCATCAGCCTTAATTGGAACCCAAAACAATGCTGGTATGTTTCCATATTGGTCTCAACCTTGCTATTGCTGTTATTGTCTGGGCAATCCTGCAAAGTAGTCCTGGTTTGGAACCCTCATTTGTGACAATTGATTATAAGTACTTGAAGCTTTTGAATCTTTCCAGCTTCTGTCCACTGACTTTAATTTCTTCACTGATGTCATTGGTGTTGTTTGTCATTAGTTTGAGGTTTTTATTTGCACTAATTTCCATACCATATGCTGTGGAAGTTGTGTTGAGGTGCTCAACTAAGTCAGCCAGTTAATGTTGAAGAGTGTAGGCAACAATATATATCCCTGTCTGACTCCAACTGTTGTTTGAAACCAATCTCCTCTACTGCCATTGATGACAGCACTAGTGGCTTTGTCATAAAGGTTCTCATCAACCTGCACCATTTTTGAGTTGATGTATTTCCTCATAGTTGCCCATAAGGCTGCATGCCATACCCTATCAAAGGCCTTTTTTGAAATCTATAAAGACCTGGTGTAGATTATGCTGATGCTGAAGGTATTTCTCGCAAAGGAGTCTGATATTTAAGATTTTGTTCTGTGGTGCTCCTTCCTGCTTGGCAGCCTGCCTGCTCTTCAGCAATAATTTTCTCTGCTTGGAGCTTTAGCCTGTTGAGAATTATCTTCAGCACGACACTGCCTGGGTGACTGATTAAACTGATGCTTCTGTAGTTTTGGCATAGCAGTAGGTTTCCTATCTTGGGAAGCATGATGAAAAAGGAGTGAGTCCATGTGGTGGACCATTCACATTATCATGACACCAGGTCAACCAGTCCTAACACTAACCTCTTAATGCTGCGTGCCAAGCAAGGCAGCTGTTAGGACCATTTTTAGTCTTTGATATGACTTGGCTGGGGTTCAAACCCACGACCTCCTGCATCCGAGGCAGATGCTCTAACCACTAGGCCACTGGAGCAGTCGCTATTTATGGTATTAGCCTATTATCCCCTGCAGCTAAAACTGTCATTTTCACCCGGTATGACTGCATTTCTTAAAATAACAAATGTGTTTTGCATTTTTTAAAAGTTTAAAATGCATAGCATTTAACCATACAAGAAATCATTCCTGATGTTTTATAAGTGCACTATTATTTAAAATTTTAAGCTGTACAAAAAACTCCATGCTAGGTGTGAGATATAGAAATTTTATGTCTGTGATATGGAATCAATGAATGAACATCTATATGAAATGCCAGATCAGATGTAAGATGACATGGATATGTAATAAAAGCATATTACTGTCAAAAACAATACTGAATTCAAAGTGTTAAATGGCACATATTTTTCATGCTCAATAAAAAATTCAAGAATCTTCAGCAATTCCTTCCTGATGGCTGTATCAATTTAAATACAACAATTGTGTCTTCCAAATTATTATCTCTGAGTCTACCGGTCATAATTTAATTCAATTTTATTTCATCCATCAATCTTATAAATAAAAGGAATACACATTCAAATGGACAAACAAGCACACAGTGATGCAAGTGGATCAGTAAAAGAGCAGATGTAATAATACAATGATTGTATGAGGGAATAAATGAATGAACCAACAATGATTGTAAGAGGGAATAAATGAATGAACCAACAATAAATGAATGTAATAAAAGTGAGATAAATAGAAGAATTACAAAATATATGAATTTATACATAAATGAGAATAAGCAAGATAGCAAACAACCATAACATTTCAAAAATATATCAATGAATACAAATTTTTCTTCTAAGATGATTGATCAATAATTTCACCTAACAAGGTGATTTACAGTCAATATACCAAGTTTCTTAATTAATTTAATTGACTAAATGTGGCTTTTATTTTATCCTTGTCATCTTTGTACACACTGATTAGAGCAACATATTTCACTTACTATATGACACAGTTTAGTATATAGCCATCACACTGAGTATAAGACAGTTTAGTATATAACCATTCCACTAAGTATAAGACATAGTTTAGTATATAACCATCACACTGAGTATAAGACATAGTTTAGTATATAACCATTCCACTAAGTATAAGACATAGTTTAGTATATAACCATCACACTGAGTATAAGACATAGTTTAGTATATAATCATCACACTGAGTATAAGACAGTTTAGTATATAACCATCACACTGAGTATAAGGCATAGTTTAGTATATAATCATCACACTGAGTATAAGACAGTTTAGTATATAACCATCACACTGTGTGTGTTCTTTTGGTATGAAATAAATATCAGCTCTAACAAGATGTAGATAAAGTGCACAAGTTCCTTTTATAGCAAAATGGTGACTTTATAACTTGCCCTATATACTGTAATTGGTTAAACTGACCTGAAAGTAGTCACTGATAGTTCTCGCAGGTAATCAACAAACATCTCATAAGGCACCTGTGTCTTTCCCAGGTGTTCAATTTTAGTTGGATTTCCAAGTATTGTTCCACCCTGAAATATACATACCTTGGAATGTTCATCTAAGTTAAAACATTGAATTTTAAAATATTATGCCATATAACCTCTTTGAAAGAATATGTCAATTTCAAGCATAATTATAGCCCTAAAAATTGTTTCTTTAAAAAAAGACATAATGGCATAAAATGACTTCATGGTTCTTGCCATGAAGGTGAAAATATTTTAAACAAAAGTAACATCAAAGTGAAATAAAATAAAGGGCAAGATGGGACTTAAAATATGAGGCAGATGATGCAGAATGTACCTTGTTCTTCACACACTCTTATCATGATATTAACAAAACAGCAACTAGGTCACATTGGCCATTGCAGCTGTATATGACCAACCCCATACTTAACTTAAGGAGTGGTAAAGCTAAGAAGCAGGGGTGGGGGTGCTCTCACCATCAGTGTTGTTACAAGATTGTACTTGATCTAAAACCCTGAAACAGCCCCAATAAAAAACCAACATAATCATCTGAACACACAGCTGACAATTAATGAAACACAAGTTTCATTATCAAAATGCCCACTACACTGAATATAAATATGTACTTGGTACTTAAGGTGAGGGTATAATTTAATTACATTTATGTAGTAGTTCCTGTATCTTTCCACTGTCAAAATAATATTCCTTCCACCCAATACTAACTGGAGATTTAGAATTTAATTTTAAAAAAAGCATTGATCTCAGTCTGATACCTCAGTCAACTTCCAACAACTGTTAATATTATAATTTTCTTTGACATGTACCAAGTGGAGACGGAGGTGGGAACTAGGCAGTAATGGCAGGTATGTGTTATATAATTTAAAACTTAGTTTTACCATTAAAAAAAACTACATTACTTGCTTTCATTGTCTTGCTGAATTATCCAGTCTGGTAGAAAGCTGGTGACCTTAGATAAATTCATTTTCTTCAGAAGAGCTGAGAAAACTGCATCAAACAATCATCAAAGTACCTGATGGTGTAGAGAGCTAAGACCCATTGACCACTAATACAACCATCACCTCTTGAAGACTGAGAGTGGAAGCCAGACCAAAAGGAAGAGCATGGAATTGTAACCTGTAACTTGTGATGCCTTCTGTTCCCAAGCTTCAAGACAATGACACAGGCCTAGGGCCTGCTAAACTTCTTAGCTGGGAAATACTAGAGTCCAAAGTCGAAGCTTAACATTTCAAGGCGATGAAATGGACAATTATCTGCAAATTAAAACCAGGGGCCAAAGTGCAGAAGTGGGGAAAAACCACCCCATTCTTCTGCCTTTGACCTTCAAAAACTTCTGAGTAGCTCCCTCACTAAAAATGAAGGAGCAAGAAAAGGTCCAAAATAGGTTGTTTCCTGCAGAGCCTTTTTAAACTGGAGATGATTAGTAATCCAAAAATCAAGCAGGTTCAGGAGACAGATCTTGGTGAAGGAGGTGGTACACCTTGTTTGCTGCCTTTTCCAAGGTCCACACTTCCTTTTCCTCAATCACATGACCCAAAGAATTCAATGAGGATGGAATCCCTAAAAAAAAAGGGCATGATATGACATAGATAAAATGCCCTCTATTTAAAACAAGTCAACTGATATTCTTTGTGACAGGAAGGGAAAACTTTCTATTTTGTGCTGATGACTTCCCTCCACCAGGAAATGCAGAGAATTCCCCTCAAAGAGTTAAAAACTTCCATCTGTGTGTCAATTAATCTACCCTTGAAAAAGTGGGTAATTTCCATACTTCAGAAAGAACCATAGATCCTACTTAAGAATGAAAGCACTCTTCCAGTGATAAAGAGGAAGAAGCAAGTCCTTCTGGTCCTATAGACATAGCAACTGCTAAGTGCCATACATCATCTGGCCATCTTACCATGGATGTCTGTAAGTACATATTAAGCAGGTATGGTATGTGTCCCATTCAGCCATTTATCACTGCATTTACTCAAATCTTGAGGAATACTGACTGCTAAAAAGAAACTTAAGACATAAATAATGAACTGGAACAAGAATTGTGTAGGTAATAGTTACCCTAACACCAGTTACTAAATGAGGATGAAATATTAAGCAGCACACTTTGCTAGGGGGGTTCTCAATTCAGTGAATGGGGTCACAGATAAATTAAAATATTGCAAGGTCTGGTAAGAAACTAACAAACACAATACCAAAATTGAAATGATTGACAGCAGAGAGAGGGCCCAAGAGACCTGTGACAACTCCATTGTGTCCAAGAAAAAGAACAATATATAGACTGTCATAAGTTTTACTAAGGTATCAGTTTGGGATCACGTTATTCTAAATGTCCAATAACCAAAATGGAGGAGGGAATAATTTCACTGGACTGGGGACTGATGCCAGAAAATGATATAGTAATGCAATAACAGTAAAAAATTGTATTATTGCAATTAAAATTGCTATTTTTAGACCACAACATTGAGTTTACTTGTAAATAAAGCCAAACTATATCATCCCAGTTGTTTTTGGTGGTAATACAATCATTAGACATTGCTAAACACTGCAAACACCATGACCACCCTGTTTAAGGTAAAATGTAAGCCTGAGACCACTCATATGGATGACATCCATCAAGCCAAATGCAAGAGTTGTAAGCAAAGAACTTTTGTAAAGTAGAATACTTTTTGTAAAAATGTCTTTTAATGCTGTTGTTATGGAAACAAGTGCATCAAAGATTCTATATTAATTTTTATTATTATTTCATTCCTATCAGAATTATTTATTCAGTACTGAAGGATTTTAGGATATCAGCATTATTTGTCCAATACTGAAAGGATTTGTGCCAATATGATTGTATGGCCAAGCCTCTGGCTTGCTTTTTCTACCATGTGTGTCATCCATTGGCTATCAACATTGCTATTGATGACTTCTGGACCAATTTCAATTAAACATGATATGGATTTTCCACAAGACAGTATTTAACAAACATTTGTTGGAGAGGCACCCCTAGCAATGGAGCAGCAAGGTTTCCATAGCAAAAATGGTATCCTATTTTCAATTTCTTCAAAATGGCCAAACTAAGTTAATAAAACCTGACATGAATGTTATGCATGGCATACTCTACCAAAGTTGCATCACTGGTGGATCACATGACAACTTAGTGACACTTAATGATCATTTACTATGGCTAATATTGCTTATATATAAAAATTATCAGAGAATGAATTTCTCTCCAAAACTGTCCTACCATATCAGACCAATTGCAGAGTCCCAGCATGAACACCATTTACATTCATACAAAAGATACTAACACAACATTTGGTTTAAATGTCGCCTATATAGATGTCTTTACAAATGAAGCAGCCACCACCAAATATGACCACCATTACTAACAACAGAAAAACTTTCAGGGACTTTTTCTCACAAACAAGAAGTCCAAATAGGTCTGATATCACTCACCTGGGTAATATAACCATACTGTTCGACTGTTTTATTAATCCGGATTATGCAGATGAGTAAAAGCACATGCTATCTCCCAAACTCTATATCATGTTAATGTTACATATTTTACTAAATCCCAATACAATTCTGTCAAAAGATGAAATCATTATTAATAAAATGCACATTTTCTTGCACACAATTAAAGACATTCATGATAATAAAACCCATCAAAAATAAGATTTCAATAGAGGTAAAAAGCCCTGTCAATCATAACTGCTCTGGTGGCCTAGTGGTTAAAGTGTCTGTCTCAGATGTGGGAGGTCACAGCTTTGAACCCCGGTCAAGTCATACCAAAGACTTTGAAAAATGTTACTAACACCTTGGCACTCAGCATTAAGAGGTTAGTGTTAGGACTTGTTGGCCTGGTGTCAGGATAATGTGACTGGGTGGCATCATGCTACATGTCTGCAGCATGATGCCCCAGTGCTAGACGTCACTATAAACTGTCACACTGCAGACATCATATGACTGAAAAATTGTTAAAGCTACATTAAAAATCTAAATCCCACACATGTGCATGCATGCACACACACACAATCAGATGCAAGATCTTATTATATCTTGATTTTGCTTATTCATTACTAAAACACTTCAAGATCCTGCTGAAAGAAGCATACATTCCAAGTATGATGAAAATCAAATTAAAAATATAACTTTATTAATCATAGCAAAACTGAGCCAATCTGATCAAAGATTACAACAATAATATGGCTGGAACTTGCTCATTATCAAACATGTCTATGAATTTGACAATATAAGCCTACATTTCAAGTTTTATCAAAACTGAAGCAGAAATACCGCATTCAGAATGGTAACAAACTCTGCCTGTGAGATGCAATATCAACAAGTTAATATTTATACATCTCATTCATTATCTAACTTGTACAAGATCTTGAAGAGATATGCATATATTCCAACTCTGATCGAAAACATATAAAAACATGGCCATGGAGTATTAACAACTTCAGCCAATCAGATAAAATATCACTTCATTAACCCACATGGTTTTCATTCATTATCAAACCCATCTGAGATTTTGATGATATAAAAAATGGATCTGCCTGATCAGTCAATCGGATGCAAAATCACCTCATTAATATATATTACTTTAAAGATATGAACATACATGTATTCCATGTTTGATAAAACAAGATCAGAAACATGGTAGTGGTGTCATACTGCTTAAAGTAGTCACTAACCATGAAAATGAAGCACTTTTACCCAAGAAATAAAATATATGCACTGAAAATTGATTTGTAGACATGCCTTAATTTGATAATAGTTACTACACTCTTATCAATCTGTCTGTGTAATTTTAAAATGGCTAAGTCTTTTATTTTGATGTAAGAAGCTAAAGAATATTACAATATAAAAAAAAATTATGGGTAAATCATGATTCTTTTAGCCCCTACCCCACACCACCCCCTTACTCTTCATTGACCACAATGGTGGTTTGATCACTGCACTGGATGTATTCATCTAAAAAAAACAACAGAGAATGAGTTTTATAAGTTTAGTCAAACTGCAAACACCAAAGAACTTCATCTGCCATAGCATAATGTGTCTGCAAATCAGGGTCTACGCTGTTTGTTCAAACATATTACTTCTAACAAACTAGACAGATTAAGATCTGTCAGTGCATTATGCAATGGAAGATCTGGGTCGGTGCAGTTTATAGTTGGACTTGACTCATATGCAAGCATAGATGGTACTCCTTTTAATCCAAAAATATATTATGGACAAAGATTAGAGTTTCATACAAGATATGCTGTTTGTTCAAGTTCAATGTTTCATACAAGATATGCTGTTTGTTCAAGTTCAATGAATATCACACTTAATTCCTTAAGAATACAGAAATATGGAACTCATTCACACTAATGGCAAATATATGATGGAAACAGAGTTTCAATTTTTAAGTCATCACATGTCTTTGAATAAAGCTGACTCAAGAAAATTATTTATATATATGAGCTTGGTCTGTTAGATTGCAGCAACTGAACTTGATCCTTTCTTATCATAGGAAGGAAAAAAAATACCTGAAAATTATACAGAGGAAAGCTCTATAAATGAAATGCTTTGCTACCAGAACGTATTAAAGACAAATTTATATGGTGAAATCTTTAAATATAAAATTATGCTAAATGCCTGAAAAAATAATAACAACACTGGTATTTAGTGCATGGTATTTGTTCAAGATCCAAGCGTGAAAGGTGAATTTTGCATTCAGTGGCTACATGTGTACAAAGGCAAGATTGGCCTCTTCTCATGGGCAGCCAGCTTTTACACATTCGATTCAGTACCACAAAAAAAGCTTCAATGCTGAACTTAGTACCAATGGTTATACAACTGATCCTTCTGCAAAATGGGACATAAACATGCTCTGAAATATTCATGTAACAGTTTTCATGCTGTTGTTCTTGCCTTCAGACATATACTTGCATTGGTTTAAGAAAAACGTGTGACTTTAAAATGTTGAAAGTACTTTGGAATATTTGTCCTTTACCAATCAACAAAAATATGGCTTTATTCTAATGCCTTCATATTTTGGAAAGGAAAAGATATTTCTTTTAGAAACATTTTAATTTACAATAAAATTCACATAAAAACCCAATAGAAGCTATGTACCCTTGTGTAGATTGTATTCAGGCATAAGGCCCCCAGGTAGCTGTGTGTTGTAGGTGCCTGCCCACACATCTCACCTCAATCAACGTGGGTTCAAGTCTCAAGCTCAGACAAAGTGTGTATGTGGAAAGCATGCCAGTGGCTTCCCATGGCCTAGTGGTTCTTCCTTGGCTTTTCCCAGGTTCTTCCTCCACCAAATACTCTTGCTGTTATGTATCGCCTGTCATGTGTTGAAAAATGGCATAAAACCCACAGAAACAATCATGGCCTAGTGGTTCTTCCTGGGCTTTTCCCAGGTTCTTCCTCCACCAAATACTCTTGCTGTTATGTATAGCCTATCATGTGTTGAAAAATGGCATAAAACCCACAGAAACAAACATGGCCTAGTGGTTCTTCCTGGGCTTTTCCCAGGTTCTTCCTCCACCAAATACTCTTGCTGTTATGTATAGCCTATCATGTGTTGAAAAATGGCATAAAACCCACAAAAACAAACAAACATAGTCTGGCTTCTATATGATTACACCACAATTTACACAATGAAATGGTTCATACAATAATTATTTTTATGAAACATGACAAACAGGTTAGGCAGTCTTAAGAACACTTATAATAGTCACCTGTACTATAAAACACTGTAAAAGACATTCACTTCTAGACTTCTAATGCATTTCAAAAGAATTCTTTTCAGTATCCTTCAATGTGCCATAATCTATCACCTAATTCAGAATATAGACACCAAAAATACTTCTGTTTTCAATATAAATTAGTTTGCATACACTGTTTATTGAACAAGAATTTGCTCTGTGGCTGAACCGATCGCTAGATCAGCAAATTATATTGGTGCAAAAATATTTTTTACTCTTTTTTGTGTACCTCTCTGCATGTGTCCATGTTTGTTTTGTGTGTGTTCTTATTCAATTTCAAAAAGCTGATATTTGTAACCATCTTATTACAAACAACTACACCATAGGCAGGTGACACCTCTTAAGTCTGATGTTTTTACTCATTCAGCTGGGTGCAAGTACAACTCTCACCATATTCTGATCATATATTTTAGCAAGGTGCTTTCCTTTAATTGCCTGCATACTTCTGGAATGAAAAATAATTGTACTTAACATCAGAATTTCCACTTATGATTCAGAAGTCAGAATTTTATTTTTTATATCTGACATAATGAAAAAATGTCAGCTATAACAGGTGTTTGTCAGTGATTACTGTTTTGAATACAATCATCAATACTTCTGTCCATTAATCAAAATTTAAAAAAGTGACCATCAGCTTTTAATTTCTGAGTTTATAACATGTACACTATGGCAACCATTTGATATAAACACTTTTTTAATCAAGCAAGCATTTTCTAATTGGTATAGATTACTGAAAAGATGGCATGATCAGTTTCTACATCTGACAATATTCAACACATCTGAATTCCTGAATACATACTGGTTGACAGGTTTCAATTCCTCCCATCCCACCAAAAAAGAACTCTTGGCCATACACAACGAGACCTGTGTGCCAAATACCATCCAACTGCTTCCCTGCAATATTGAATGAAAAACTGTAAATAATAATACATCAAAATATTTTCTTACATTTCATAAATGAAGCATATTTATCATGCAGTATAACAATAACTTACAAAAACTATCACCCAAACCACACATAAGCTGATTTGATCTATTTACCACAGCATGATAAAAATTCTTTCCAAAGACAAAGGCATAATTGATATACAGTCTCTTGCTCCTAATCCATCTCATCAAGGATGATTAAGATATTCATCTATTTTATCAAAATTAGATGAAATAAATGGTCTCTAGATCTTCAGAGGTAACAAATTCTGCCATCAAATACAAGTAACTTCATTTTACTTTCAAAAAAATCACCACAAATTGAAAGTCTAAAAGATTCTTATTTCAATTTCTGCTCTTATTTTCTTCATATATCTATAAAGTATAGGAATAAAGAAGATACATGTGCTTGCAGTTCATATTTGTATAACCTATGAAAGGGGATGACTTATTCTGTTATTCTTGTTTGTCTCTCTCAATAAAGCTAAGTAGATATCTTCATGATATAAACCTACATACCATGTTTGATCTAAATCTGATCAAAACGGCATGACTCAAGTGTTGATAAGCCCAGCCAATGTTCACAATTAATCTAAAGTCAAACAGAATTCTGAAACACCATATTTGAAATATAATGACCCACCTATTTTTTATATATCATTTTAAAGCTCTTGAGATACATTGGTGCAAGAACCAAAGCTATATCTTCATAATAAATGAGCTAATTGGTTTTTAGACCAATATAATCTTAAAACATTTTTTACCATTTCATTTTTGCAAGCCTAGGAATGGTGTATTAAGTCAAAATTTCTCTCAAACTGGTTCCTTCATTCCAACTGGATACATGAAAAATATTGACAGCATTGAGGAACAGACTGCTGGAGCCTTGTCATAAGCAATCTTGAAGCAGCTGGTGTCTACCAGCCCTTTTGGGAAAATACTACAGTATGAGCCTGCTACATTTACAAATGGTAAATATTATCATTTTATGTTAGGCATGTAAACACTGACCAAATATGCCTTCCTTTTAAAGAATAAATAAAGCACATTTCAAAATGAATGACATAATTTTGTATCCTAGTTTTATTAAAAATGACTAAAAGTAAGCATCCTGTTTGGAAGTAGTTTACAATAGTTGATGGCAAATAAAACAATAAATTAACTTATGCTCTAGGGAGATAATTTCTTACAATCAGAGTAGCACTGGAGTGACAACCAACCACTGGAAGCATGTGGACAAGTCTCTTATCATATTGCCTCTCACAAAAATGTATTCATCCAAGAGCCAATTAACCCTATTTAAATTACCAGTGGCATCAACAATGTTCAATGTTACAACTCTGTGGTGTTAAACAAAGTAACATAAAAGACTAAAAATCAACAATCTTTTGTAAAATTCAACAAAATAACAAATTTCCCTAGAACATAATGTGAAAAGGTAAAAGGAACTTATGGTATTGTAAATAAAATGCCAAAATAATCCTATAGTTACTAACACAAGTCCCAGTGAATAAAGTTCTGAATAAACTTTAGTGGGAAAGTTTCCAATGCTCGAGGTGTTAAGTGCTTGTAGTGACCCGTAAAGTCAAGATGTACCAATAATCTTTGTTGAATCACAGTAATATAATCATTGGTTTCCTTGTTTGAATTTATCATAATTCCCAGTTACCATCTCTTTCTAAGCATATTATATAGCACACTTTATATTCCAGGGAAGAATAGTTTGATTTCAGTTCAAATAAAACACCAAACACAATGTTTCTGCTTCAAGATCTTATGGCACAAATAATTTTCCTGTAAACAAAATTTTAAGCTCTATTACATGACCATGGTCACAATTAGCATAATCTAAACAAACTATCACATCATCAAAAATTTCATTTTAGAAGAATCCAATGTCTACAAGATAAAATCTGTTACTCAAATTATAATACAGAATGTGGTGAGCAACAATGCCCTTGACTCAGACCAAAATAAAAATGTTAACTTCTAGTGTTAATAATCCTAATATTAAACCCATGCTCATAGAGAAAACAAATAGCTATCTGTATTAGTTGTTTACAGAATTTTTTAAAAAATCAATGATTTTGGTCAGGTACATAACAAACTTGATTTTGGACAAGGTCAGCTACAAGGCACAATTTTACTCATACCACAGCATATAATAAATAAAAAAGCAATACAAATTAAATATACATAACACAAAAGTGTACAAACTTCCCATCATGTGTGAACATGATATCTGACAAATCAATACTGTATAGTGAAGGATTCAAATGTTTTTGTGCCAAATTAAACCCCTAGTATATAATGTCCCAGGAAATACAACAATTTCCAACTATGATTATTCCTGCAGTGACCAATGTTTACATAGTGTACTAGGGATTTTTGGGCTTACTTTTTTGAGATCAACACCATTACTTAATGCAAGAGAAAAGCAACTGGATTATGCTCCACATATTTTTTTTTTGCATAGGGAATAAATGTTTCCCAACTTAAATATTTATCTGAACCGTTCACAAATACTAACTTAAAATATAAAACTGATGTCTGTGATTGCTAACTTGCAAATTCCAATAAACTAATTTTGCATTATTTGTCTAAGAGGTATCATATTCAAAACAACTTATACTTGCCACAAATTGCTGGTTCTGGCAATTAATCACAATTAAATGAAATGGTTTAGTATTCCAATGGTCATAAAAATATTTTAAAATTTTTTGAAAAACTTGACAGTCGTACTAGAGTAACTATGTATTTACATACAACTTTTCAAGAAAAAGCAAAGTACATGTACTCAATATCAGTTTTAACTAGAATCTAAGTGTGCCCTCTGGTTATTTTATTGTTTTTAACTGTATTTTCAATTAACTGTATTTCAATTAACTGTATTTTAAATTAACTGAATTTTCAATTAGAAATTTACTTAAGAAGTCAGTTTTGTTTTTCTTATGTTTTGCATGGTTCTAAAAGCCCTTGAAAATGCATTATTGGCTATATCATACCACTTATAAACCGAAATGCCATTTTCCATGTTTCCATAAAGGCTGTTCATCCAGGTTGGCCTGGCATACATGTATATAGAGCCTGTGACCCTTGGAACATGAATCTGAAACAGCTAAGTGAACTGCTACAACTCACAGGTCAGAAAATATGGTTCTTTAATAAGATACATTTCACAGTTAATTAATCAGTTTAGATAATTAAAATACTGAAGCAAAAAATTTAAAACATCCACATGAAGAAAGTTCTCAATAAAAAAAATTATACAAATTATATAAAAAATCTAAACGACATGGAATTTTAATAAGAGTGTAGTAAATATTAAAAGGGGTTTTTATTGACATATTATGACTTTATAGTCTTAACCTAACAAACTCAACAACTTAAGTCAAATTCACCAAATATTCTTTTTCCATAGGCTACAAGAAAGATGTAAGAGGAACTTACAGAGTTCTGAATTAAATCCCAAATGTTTATAGTATTAAAATAAATTCCAGTAGAATTCATAATACCAATCTTGAATGTTACAATGGATCAATTAGTCTTGAATGTGATGATGCACACAATGTCTTGCTGTATCACAATGATATAATTCAGAATTTCCTTAAACAAATTCTCAATAATCCTAAAACAGTGCTTTAGTCCAAATGTTAATGAGCACTTTGAGTGATTTATGTGTATGATTTGGATTTTTTAACTTAGCTTTAACAACTTTTCAGTCATACCACTACGATGTCTTCAGTGTGGCAGTTTACAGTGATGTTTTGCACTGGGGTATCATGCTGTAGACATGTAGTATGATGTCCCACCCAGTGACACCAAGCCTGCCATTCTTGACACTAACCTCTTAATGCAGAGTGCCAAGCAAGACAGCTGTTAGTACCATTTTAATAAGTCTTTGGTATGACTCGGCCTGGGGATTGAAGCCATGACCTCATGCATCCGAGGTGGATGCTCAAACCACCAGGCCACCAGAGCAGTCTGAGCATTTTGTAATTCCAATTAATAATTTAAACAAATAATTCCTATCAAATTACAACTGATCATAGATTCCCAAAGACTGCTATTAAGATAGAAATTAATCATTTTGGTTATCTGAACCTTTAATAAAAACCTAAGACACAATAAGCTGACCAGAATGTGGGTTATAATTTTGTTTCCAAAACTTTGTAAGGTCAACATGTCTCCAAAATATTATCTTAAAGTACAACCTACAGCCATGGACAAAACTTATCTATCTAAATATTTCTTTACATATGACCATTAGCTTAAACTTCAACCTACAATCACTGATAAATGTTAATCACACTATATAGGTATTCATTAGTTATAGTTAATATGTTTGTAGTAGCAGCAGCAGTAGTATATAGCACTAGTACGCACAACAACAAAAAATCCCCCTCCCCTTGGCCTTCAGATGGAAACCTCTACATCAATATAACCCTAAAGCTATGTTAATTTCTACCAAGTGGTTTAGGAAATGTGGTAACAGACTGACCAACGGTCAGATAGAAGATCCTATAACATCTTCATCACAACTTTTAAAAGATATGATAATAAATCAACAGAGTAAAAAATACAGAATATGGATAGTCTGATATACAATCCATGCACAAAAATAAAGCAGTTGAGTAGGAGTATGGGAGAGGGTTGGATCATAAGGGATGGCAACTAAATGTGGAAAAGAGATATTTTCCTTTCATCACAAAATGACACTTAGACAAAGCAAAATAATTATTTTTTGTCTTCACAGTTTAATCAACTAACATATGATATGTTTCCACCTAAACTTTTACATTTTTATAATCTAATATTTTACAAATTCATAAATTCAAATTTCAGTCTTTATCCAAATGTTTAATTTACACATTCATGACCTACAATTTAAATTTAATCCAAATGTTTAATCTACACTTTCATGAACTATAATTTCAATTTTACCCAAATGTTTAAATTTACACATTTCTGATCCATTAAATGTAATCAATCTGACCTATTGGGTCTTTTTGTTGACTTTGTAGTGAGGTGGGGACAAGAGGTATACATGTACTAATAAAAACACTAAGTCATACTGTACCTGTAATCTACTATTTATATCCAAAATACACACTAATTATGTCCACCTCTCCACATACTACACTAATGTTTATGTCTGTAAGGTCTCCTAACTCACCATCCTGTACATCTCTGATTCTAATTTCTAACTACATCTTATCTCTGCTTTCCCTTAATCTTTCTCTGCATTTTTTCTGTTTTTCTTTCTGCTTTGTGCCCTTCTGCCTTCTTTCTCTTCTGCCCACTATATTGTATCTATCTATATACACATATGTATTGTATCCCACATCCTTTTCCCACATACAGAATATGATTGGCTATTGCTAGATGAATGAAAGCTCCCTTTTCCCTGATAATACCATAATAAAATGGTGCTGAAACAGCAGGAATATGACCAGTTATTCAGATAAGTCATGACGCTGACCAGTTTACCAAGATTCATTACTGCTTCTCTCACATCTGTCTCTGAAATTTCCATATTCACACACCCAATATATTAATAGTTAGAAGCCTGATATTGGTATATATTTTACTTTTTCCCACACTAAAATCCCTTTTGTCATATGTACTAAGAATCCCTTTGGTCATAATTTCATGACTACAATTTCAGTTTCATGCAAATCTTATTTTACAATTTCATGAACTACAATTCAGTTATAAAAATGTTTAAGTATTTAAATCAATAGCTGAAATAAATAAAGCTATCATCTATCTGCTTTACAATACACTTCCATTTTTTTTCTACTTATAGAAGTCTATATTATCAATTTTTAGTTTGTTTCAGGCATCTTAAAGCAACTATGAACTAAAACATCTGTGTGTGCAAGGTGATAATGTTAAGAATATATATTTTAAATACTGCTAGAATATGATTTTTATTTAATTTTTGTATGTTTTTATACATGGTTGCAAAAAGTAAAACATCTTTAGTTTAGTTATGTAACTTGAGCATTAAGATTAAGATACAAAGATTACAAAGACTCAATAAATATATGCTGACATATGTGTTGACAATAATCATAAATCTAAATGATGTCTTTGACTTAATTTTTCATTGGCTAATAGGATTAGGATGATTCTAGAAGAATTCAGTAACTTCCCATTGGTTGGGCTAGGTAACATGAATAATTTAGTTCAGGCTAAATGAGTAGTAAGATCCATCACATGGGATATCTTATGAAATATAGTTGCAATGGAAGGTGTAAATAAGGAAAAAATTAGGCCATCAGATTTATTATGATTCTGGAGTCATCCTCATTTCTTGTGTTCCTGTCAAAATTCTGCAGACATGCTTTTCAGTATATTTCTGGCTTTAAAATTTTTATGTTTTATTTAATTTTGTTTTCACAGAACTTTGTCAGGTTTATTTTTGAGCCAATTCATAATACTATATGTTCCTCTCACATTTTTTTTATAAATTAGATAATTAAATTATTTTTTTTTTGTTTTCAAAACTTGTTGGTTTTGCTTCTTTCTGTTAATTAGTTTGTGACCACAGTCATATCAATATATTAAAACTGTTGATAGTATCTAGGTATGCATGAGTCATGGTCATACAATGCTTTAAAAAAACTTGGCTTGTCATTATAAAAGTGACAAAATTAATATCAATAAACAATAAAACAGGTACAATACTGAACCCTGTTCTTCATACTTTGGTGGATTAGTCATTAGCATGTCGGACTGAAGGTTGGAATCATATGACTGGGTCAGATATCATGGCACATTGTTCACACTACTTTAGCAATATATAACCTACTTATGTTGCTGTACCATGAGACACCAAACCAAACCAATCACTTCATAAGCTATTTGGGTTGGTGTGTGATTTACACTACCTAAACTGAAATTACCACTGATGATACACATCTCTGATCTTCATAGCGAGCCTAACATGGATATATCTTGCTTTTAGTAACGTTATTGTTTTCTTATGGTAATGTGTCCATTTCTCAAAATTTTGAATAACTTAAAACGTAAAAAGATTTAGCTGGTAGTGGAAATGACTGTAATATGTAAAACGAATAGCCTCGGTTATAAAATACATCAAAACATTTCCATGTATGCTATAAAATGTATTGCGCTTGCAAAAAAATGAAAATCATTAAACATATAAGGCGGAATACTTTGTCACACTTGCTTTGTTCTCGCGAATGTGTGGCAAAACAAACCAGGAAATTCATTTGCAACTTCGACGCAATTCCTACAAACGCCAATAAGATTAAATCTTACGTTTGTTTCGCATTAATGGTGGTGGAGGTATGAATGGTTTTAATAAATAATCGAATATATGTGACTTTGAAATTACCTAAAATCATTGGTGACATCGATCTAGCAAGGCCGTTTGTTACATCATAGATGTAAACTTTTACATCATAGCCTTCTTCTTCAGCCATATTTCAATCGTTTAAGATCTTACGAATTATGGGGGGTTTCATACAATCACGTTTTTCTGGACAGTCGTGACTCGGTAATATCTATATCGTAGGTTGTTCTAAATGTCGTAAATGTAAATAATGGCAATAATTTTTATTTTGTCAGTTATTTTTTTTTAATATAATTCATAAAGTGAGACAAAATTGTGCACATACAATTTGCATATCAGATGTGAATTTAAATACTATTTTAAAAAATAAATATTACTGTATACGACAACTAAGTTGCGCCCAAGCACAAACACTGTGCCTTCATAATGATGTGCACGTAACAACTGTAAAAAAAATTCTAGCGGCTCCATTTGTTAAGCATAAGTGTATATATCGCCATTTTTCAAAAAGAAGGAATTTTGATTGTTTTCTTTCGTATGTTGGTTGGGTTCTTCTTCTTGGATTATTAAATTTTCCATTGTTTAAGCCCACATTACCTGCATTTGGGGAAAATATAACGGATTTTGTTTCATAAATAAGAATATATTACTTGCAAAAAAATTTAAATACTGTTTTGAACACTTTAGGAAAGTCATCTCAAGAGTGACTTCGAATCAGAAATGATGGGTCTAAACTGCAGCCCCTTCTGGACAAAAGGTGTGGCTTGTATGAGTAGTAGGTGAAAAGGCTTATTCTGGCGCAAAAGTTATCCCCATCCTCAAAACAAATACAAATTACTTCTCTTAAGACCTTAAAACACCAAAGTTTTTTCACCTACACAAAAACTAAAGGCTGATTCTAGCGCAGATATAATTGTATAAGGTAATTACCTCTCTCAGTAGATGAAAAGGCTGATAATTGTATAAGGTAATTACCTCTCTCAGTAGATGAAAAGGCTGATAATTGTATAAGGTAATTACCTCTCTCAGTAGATGAAAAGGCTGATAATTGTACCAGAACGGTGCAGGTCAGTTCACAAGTAAGTGATATTATATCTCATCACCAATGATTAATGTTTCAACTGATGATATTAAAAATATTTCATTATCATGGTGATAGAGACTAAACTTTACTTTACCGCTCACATGACGACGGGACTCAAACAAAACTTTCATTTCTAGTTTGTTTAGAGGATATTTTTTGTCGATAAAATATACTTTTGACCGATCAAGATCAATTGTAAGTTTAGTATATTTTTGTTGACTAATCGGATCATGAAAGTTTTTTAATTCCACTAACATCTTTTGATACAATTGTTCGATATAATTGAAATACACACTGTTATCAGATCTGATGAGCGAAAGTTTTAACTTGTCATGTGTTCCATTAAAACATATACCTGATGTTTCATTATTAAATTCAACTGTCAATTGTTTACCGTCCATCATTAGATATTTAATGTTACTATTATAGCTTTTTGTTATTGTAAAATTTTCAAACATTATTTTATAAGTTTAGATAAAATTTTAGTTTGCAAAGATAATGTCAAGGATAGATCTATCATCATGACAATACCCAAGGGCAAATGTATCTACCCCATTTTCACAATAGCGTTTATCATCAAAATTACTCAATCCACGTTTGATAATGACATCTGTTTCAAGCTTATGATGATTTGTCCGTATAGCCATTGATCTTATAAAACTAACACCACCACGAGAGCCGAGCGCATACTTGTAGTCATCAAATTTCATAAACTTTTTAACAAAATCGCGAGGCAGACCTTTTGCTTTTTTTGTTATTTTATTATTGTCTAACAATACGGCATACATTTTGCTGCGTAATCCGATAAAGTATTTGATAGCGCTCGAGTTCATTTCATCTTTGAACTTACCAATAACCTTTTTGTTTGTGTCGTCATGAAATTTACTGTCACGTGGGTAATCAGAAAGATCAAATAGATATCTATTATCATGTATATCCTGATAGACGTCCTCACATTCGATTTCATATACGAGCGAATCAGTATCAGTAAATAATAATCTACTGGCCGGCCATTGATTTTTAACAAAATTATAATGAAAATCATACATCAACCACTTCGATAAATCTAACACAGCAGCTCCAACATAGATCGGCTTGTTAAGTTTTAGATTTGTCTTTCGTCGCTGTACTGCGACAAGATTCTCATTAAAAATTTTCATGCTCACAAAATCATCGTCTGACACAAGTTTGTTTCTGCGATTGACATCATTGACTAGTTCAATATTTACGCGTTTCCTAATATTTTCCATCGTCTTACCAAAAACGGAATTGTTCATCAGTTTGAAAAAGTTTTTCTCAAAATCAGTTTTAGCTACAGCTCTTCTTGAAGTGTTTGAATTAATGTAACCTCTCATCCACGGCGACTGATTAAATTTTAGTACACGATGAACTTTTCTCAACACAAGACCAGCATCGACTGCTTGTTTTAAAACTTTATAATGCAAAACATAATTACGTTTATTAAGCAAATTTGGTACTAGTTTTTTGACTATAGAATTTTGTCTTGGTGATGCTGACGCCTGTTGTTCTTCAGATAACAAACTATAATCTATTATCATTGATTCTGCGCAGAAAGGGTAATCGTTATGTAATCTGTGTAGTGAAATAGGATAATCGAGATCAACTTCAACGAAATAGGAAACATCGTCGGGTATCTTTTTTTCTGTCTCCGATAGAAATTGATCCGCCGTGATCCAATGAAATCCACCAAAAGGCATTGGTTCTGCCATTAAATACCCGTACAAGTTATTACAATCTAGATATATGATATACTTCGAAGGAAGGTCAGGATTATACTCTTTCAAATATTTGTTGTTTGCTTCAGCATACTTCTTTGTTATCACACTAATACCGCCTCGGATACCTTTCTCAATAAAATTGAACATATCAACATCAGTCAGTAATTCCAACCTTACCTTACTAAACTTTAATAGAGCATCCCATGACAGTCCGGGGGCAGAATAATACCAGCAAGGATCTAGTCCATAATTATTATAACTCACTTCTCGAAAACTTTCAAAAACATCTGCTAGTAATAACACGTCAGTTTTCAAGTACAAATCATGATAATCACCAAACACCTTGCAATCAAATCTATTCCAGATATCTTGTGCGTATTTGTAATCGTCATCGGTGATATTTTCATTTTTGAGTTGCGAGTAAAATTTATCTTTATCAGGTAAAGATGTTTCATCAAATTTACTCCAATCGTCGAGATACTCGTATGGAAATACTCCTTTTTTGGTCAGTAAATTAAATTTGTCTCCAAAACAGTCTTGTAGGTTATCAAACTTACTACCGGCGCAAACAGCGCTGTTTACTAGCTCATCTAACGATGCTGCCATAAACTGCAGGCTGTCAATAAAACGCAATTTATCTAGCGTAACAGACATGTACTTTTCAAAATTATTTGGGATGCATTTGATGACGCTATCGAGTTTTAGACGAGATTTTATATCAGGATCACCAAAAGCTTCTACTATAATATGGCTGTCATATCCTCGAAAGTTGTGAAGAATAACTGGAATAAAATCTGGAGCATGAAATTTTAAACTACAATGATCATGAGCTGCTCTACGATACTGTCCGGTCAAATGACAATGGTCATGTACTTTCTTGTCAGCCCTGACGTTGTCGTCAAAAGCTTTTTCACAAATATGACAAATTTTCGCTTGCTCGTGATCGGATTTTTGTTGTGGTGTTAGTTTAATCATTGGAGTTACTCTTTTCAAACAATCAAATATGTTATCAACTTCGTTAATCAACTGCTTGAGAAGCCAGACAGCTGGATTTTTACCTCGATATAATTTGATTGGTTTAGATAATCTCGAATCAGCATAACAAACTATCTTGTAAGCTACTCCACACGGAACATGATTTTGAACTTTTCTTGTACTCGATTGGTTAGGATCATTTTCTACACCAAGTACAGGTTGAAGTAGGCATTCGAAATCGGCGTACACAACGAAAGGAATTTTTAATTTGTGATTATAATTGACAAAATACAATAAACTATCTTTTTTAGATGGCATCGTTATTCGTTGTACGTCACTACAGTACTGCAAATGCTTTTGTAATGTTTCATTGTCTGTACAACCGTGCAAGCAGCGATAACAAAAGAACTTTTTCTTGTTATTTTTATTGTACTGTTTACCAACTAGTCCATTGAAGTTTTTGATCCAAACGTAATGATTTTTATAAAACAGTAAGTTTATAGTCGATTGTGAAGCTTTTTCTGAAATATATCTGGGATAGACGTTTTCTTTTTCATCTAGTCCGAAAACGTTAATCGAAACATTATTTTGCTTTTCAAACTTTGGTATTTGATTTTCTGCCACTGGAAAGTTGATATCCTTAAAATTTAATTTTGATACGTGACTAATATACTTCTCAACACGACCAGCGTCTTTTTCTACTGGAAATAGCGCAGAAAGAACAGCCCATTGAAAACATTTGTCATCAACGTTTTTCACGTTGATGCAGCATTTTTTATTTTTTATTTTTGGTGGCAGGTCGATATACCCAGCGCTATTAGGGCCGCTGCCGCGTAATGCGTCATATGTCATTGTGTGAAACAAAATTTCTTTGATTATTTCAAACTTCCAACCTGAACCAGATTCGGTAAATTCTTCTATTTTTTTCCAAATTTCTTGGTGTATTTCATTAGATAGTGACAAAAGATCAGTCCCAAGCAAAACGCGCCTTGATTTTGCATTAATATAAGGGACTGTAGTTTCCGTTTTAGTAGATTCTTCCGTCACAAGTAGATTTGAAAATATAACACGATATTGCACTAACAATCTTAAACCCTTGTGTTTTTCAAGCTCACGTTTTACAGTCGTCTGTAGCAGATGAAAGAGATTTGTTTCAGAAAAATTTACTAAAACGTTTTGATTATCAAACTGATAACTATTGTCAAAACCTGTAAAAGCAGTCGCTATTTTAACAGGTTCTCCAATAAGTCTTTTCTTGGCTATATCACGCAATTTCAACATCGCTATACTATAGTCTAATATCTAATTGATAATTTACCGCACACTGCGCATGCGCTAGAAAAACAATTAGAGATAAAAAATGTCACCTATAATATAATGACAGTAAATCTGACAAGCGCACGTGAGCAAGAGGTATATCATGTTTATCCGAAGTACAACCTGTACGCTGGAAATGCACTTGGTTCGGTTATTAATATCATTACTGGAATATCTGTTGGTAAAGCAACGCCAGCGGGTTATACGATTAGTGTAAAGGGAGATAATACTGAAAGAATTACGATGTTTAGAAAAGATTTTATTTACACATTATTTTGCGATGACATTCCAGAGGGGAAACGAGTATATCATTATAACGGTAAAGTCACTGATGATAATATTGAAAATTTATCCTTACAAGACGAGTTTCAGCCGCATCCAGTCTTTGATTTATACGAGGCTAACGATCGCGGTATTATTAGAAACAGAAAAACTAAAAAAGTTCTTAATAATATGAGCAATATGGGATATATCAGTGTGACTGTTAGAGGAACATCGACAGATCGAGTTTGTTATACTGGTCATAGGTTTGTTTACGAGGTGTTCAACGGATCTATACCCAATGGTCTGGTTATTAATCATATCAATAATGTAAAAACAGACAATCGATTGGAAAATCTGGAGCTAGTGACCCAACAGGAAAATGTGAGTAAAGGACAAAATAGTAATGGTATTAATTTTAGATGCCCTATAAAACCTGTTATTTCGTTAAACCTTGAAACGGATGAGGAGATCAAATTCAAATCAATTACAGCTGCGGCGAAATATTATAATATAAATCCCAGAGCAGTAAAATTTGTAGCTGATGGAGCAACAAAATCAGCTTTTTCAAACAAATATGATGCTAGTATTATTTTTAGATATGATGATTAATAATATTTTGTAATTCGGTTTTAGTCAAACAATGATGAGCAAATGCTATAATATCATCGCAATCAAATTTTAGCGTCGTTACTGCACTTTCATTAATTTTATTTTTTTCTGCTTCTGTTAGTAATATTTTATGAGAATCACCTTGCATTACAATAACGTCAACGGAATATGCACCATAACCTGACAGGCATTTTCTTACCGCTTCGGTCAGTTCGTGGTAATTTATTATATTAACTTTTTGGTGATATTTGACCTTGTCAGTCATCTTATAACAACAAATTAGATAAAAAGTATATTATAATATGGATATGATGAAACGACTCGTTCAACTATACGAAGAAGATACTAGTGATATCAGCGATAAGGTCTCCACAATCTCTAATGATATGATAGACAAATCTGTTGGTTATAACGAAGATGATATTTTATATAACAACGAATCTGATGATGGTGAAATAGTCACTGTTACTGACAGATCTAATTACCGCAGACCAACCACTGGAAAATATAATGTCAAGTATCACATTGCTAAAAAAAATTATAAAATTTAATTTTACCGTTACCGAACAGCAGCTATTTTTACAGTTAATCAGACCTTTTTTAAACATTAAAATTCCAGACCGACAGAAAAATATAAAATTTGATTTCATCTTTGTCAAGATTTTTAATCTTATGACGATCTCTGACGATCGCAGACAATATCTAATATCATTATGTAAACCAGTAAAATGCAAATCTATCAAACGAAAGTATGAGGAAATTTATAATAGCATTATTTCGCAGTCGATAAAATCGACCGGGTTGGAATCCAGCTGTTAAATTTATCACTATACCCACGCCATTTGACTAAACTTTTATCTCCTTTTTTCCTAATCACTTTTTCGATAACGAAAACATCTTGTTCAGTTTTTTGTAGTTCTTGTTCGTAAAAACTACCTACTATAGGTTCCCCTGCCAGATCTTTTAATGCGTACGTTACAGGTACTGTTAAGAGTACTTTATCAACAACAAATACTTCTTCGCTCCAGTTTGGAGTAAATCCTTTTTCAAATATCTTTTTAGTCAAAGAGATTCTAACTTTATCACCGACCTTAAATTTATGTCTGCGGTACATGTTTTCGTTTGCTAATATTGGATTTTTGATAGCGTCATTGGGTGACATTTTGATGGTTCGATGTTTCGTGTTATTATATTCGCCTACGATTTGAGAAAGGTCATCGATGTACCTGTTGGTGTTTTTAGCTGTCAAATGTTTGTGTAATTTTTCGTTTAGCGTGCGATTAAATCTCTCGACAACAACGCTTTTGCCTTCGTTTCCTGTAACGTATTTTTTTATATTATTTTGTTCTAGAAACTGTTCAAACTTTTTGTTAAAAAACTCGGCTCCATGATCAGTCCAGATTTTGTTTGGTTTTCTTTCAGTACTCGTTATTATCTGTTTTAGCGCATCAGTGATTGACGTTCCTGTTTTATCTGAAACTGGCACACTAAAAGCGTATTTGCTGAAAACATCTATAACGTTAAACAAATACTTCTTTGGAGCGCCATCAGCGCCAACGTTAAACTGAGCCAGATTGGATACATCTACCAAATCTATTGCCCAGATATCATCTACAGCGTTTGCAACAACTTTGCGTCTCGGAAACTTTTTTTTTTAGGTCTGTGTAGTTCGACTGCAAGATCATCGTATAATTCTTTTCCCCGATCGCGAGGCGATTGACGAGACTCTCCGAGTCCGAGTTTATATTTTGCTCCTATCATTCCTTGAACAAATCTTCTATCAAAACGTTCTCGTAGATTTGTTGGCTCCATATCATGTAATTCGTCTAACATTACTTTATCACAATCTGCTTTTGAGTTTTCATGATCACGATAACAGATATCATGACGCATTGCTATTGCATCCACTTGATTATAAGGCTCTTGTCCTGGCAATGGATTGTCGTTTTCATCTAGTTGTTGATCTAGCGGATTGTAAGGACCAGTATACCGATGACCTGGCAAAGTCCAACCGCCTTTTGGTTTTGGTAATTTACCAATTAGTTTATGTATATCTATACCTAACCCTATTATTTCTCTGTTGTTACAACGTTGACAGTACGTAATGATTTTATCTTGTTCTATGCAAAGATCTTTGTCACAATCACAATTGCATTTCATTTTATTTTATTTTGTTTCATAAGATTAATCGTCGATCAAGATAACTCTATCAACGCTAGATCCTACTTGTTTTTTCAAAAACATACTTTTCTTTCTACCACAGATTGCACAAATACTTTTTAACATCGTTCTATTATTTTTCGTTTTTTCCGTCATCTCATCCTTGTTCTCTGTTTTAGTTTTGCATTTGAGACAGTATGTTGACATTATTATATCAAGGAGTTTAGATAAAATTGATTGCAATATTATCATTCGCATGAGAAGGAAGCTCATCAAATTGTAAAATAAACTTTAAAAAGTTTTTACTTCCAGAGCTTTTACTCTGGTGCATTTGTCTGACAAACATGATACAATAATAACCACAAGCTGATGTTCCAATCGGCTGTAGTTGATTAGACGAATAATTTATTTTATTAAATTTTTTAAAAATATATTTTTTTATGAGATCGCTTGGAGGAAGTCCGAACGAATCAAAATAATTGTTATCGAGGACAGCAACCCAGTGGGTGCCAGAGCCATCATTGAAGTTTTCAATATTTACAACACAAGAACCGCCTGTTGGTACGTCATCGAGTTCATCCTTGGAAAATACTCCTCGAAATCCAACAACGTCCTTCAATTTTTCAATGATGTCAAAATTGCTCAATAACGTCTGGTCCCTGGTAGAGTTAATCCGCGTCCGATTCCTAGTAAGTTTGGCAGCAGACTTCCCGCTAGTCCCGCTAGAAGTGGAGCGAAAGGAATAATTCCTCCTTGTTTTGTTTGATTGCGTTTTGTTGTTTTCTTTTTTTTCGATGATTTTGTTTTTTTCGGCGACTTTTTCGTTGGCATTTTATTTTATACTGTTACATAAAATTAACGATAGATTTGTTTGATACCACGACCTTCGACTGCTTTCTTCGTTGCGCCAGAGACTGCTCCTGACGCAGTCGCAAATCCAAGTGTACCAAGTACTGGTAAAACTTTGCTAGCTATTATTGATAACGCTGGTCCAAAAAATCCACCTTCTTTTGACATTGCAGTTACCTGAGAAACAGATAATTTCAGCACAAAAGGTTTGTTGCGATCGAGTTTATTGATTTGTTGTTGCGTTAGCATGACTTTTACTGCAATTTTATTTGAAGTTTCCGGAGAGATCATCAAAGAAACAGAGCTGCGTTTAGCAACAGCTGCTGATAATTTTTCAACTTGACCAGATGTTAGGTATATTTCTCGAGTTGTGTATTTGGTTTTCATAATGTTATATCCAAGTTGTTAGATTAAACTTGTACTGTCATTCTTCCTTTGATTGAATCGATGGTCAGAAATCGATCACTAACCAATAGCGCGTATACGTTATACTGTTCAGCTGGCACAGCGCCCAGTGTCCACGTGACCTCAATATCTGCAGTCGATCCCACAACACGCTCCAAATGTTTTGATACGTCAAAATAAAAGATGGGATAGAGCGATCGAAACTCTTCTATTGATATTTGAGATCCACTGTCCGCATTCTGATATTTTTGCATTGCTTCCATAAGATACATGTACGGCCGAGAGATGTTTCTGGTGGCGTCTACGGCAAAATTACATTCGATTGCACGTTCAGGATACTGTTTGGAATTTACTCTCACAAATATTCGTCTAACGTCTGGGTTATCGAATACGGAGTTGTTCATTTCCTGATTGTTACGACGTGCTTGTCGTTGAAATACGACGAACAAGTGTCGCGGTAGTTGTTCGCTGGGCGTGGTCGTTACACGCCACGTGTAATCAGTCGCGTTGGGAATGGCTGTTTGATAAATCCTGTTCTGTTGGAAGTGTATCTTTTTTGTAAAGGTGGCTAGTAAAGATTCGAGCTCCATCATTTTAGCTAATGAAGGGACAACCCGAGGCATCCACAGTGCTAATCTTGTAATAGAAAACTGTCCCTCAGCCACTCCACCGGCGTGCATTATACAATCGTTTTGATCAGCTCGATCTAAAATTAAGGTATGTTTTATTCCTCGAAACACTTTGTTATAATCACGGCAAAATCCAAAGATTGTGCTTAACGGTAACATCATCGTTATTTGGCGAGATTCTGCGGCAAATGCTTTTCGTTTAACAAATCCCTCGTTATATCTTATGTTACGTGCAGTAATAACATCGTTTATAAAATTTAACATCGCAACACCATCTGCGGCTGCATCTGGTGGAGTTATACCATGATTATTACAAGCGGCAATAAGTGAAGCTCTTGTGGCGTTTTCATTAGCAGCTGCACCTGGTGCGGCTATACCAAGATTGTTAGCATTATCAATAAGAAAATTTCTTACAATTACAAGATCTGCAGCGGCATCAGCTCCGTGTGTTTTTGCACCACTTGAAATAAACTCACTTGAAATAGTTGTCCCTACTCCAGTATCTTTGAACCACATCATGTTTGTGGCTATTGATCTGGAATAGTCATCGCTAAGCGAAACGATGTTAAGTATTGTACTCGCTATGGGTAAATGCATTGAAATATCTTCTACGGTTTGGTTGGCCAGTTGGTATCGTGCACTCTTAAACAAGCTCCAACCATTATTGACGAGAGCGATTTTTACATTAGCTGCAATATCACCACCTGCTGCAGTTAATATTTGACCACGCACTTCTAACATTGCCTTATGAGGTAGTAGAAACACGTCCTCGTCTCTTGTGTTAAAAGTTCTAACCCCAGTTTTATTCGGTTCGTTCGAGTTCTCATCGAGATACTCGACATACTCTAATTCTGTTACAGCATCGTCAGTATCAATTTCTTCTGCAAAGTCGAGATAGTTTTTAGCTGACATTTATTTTATAATCGTTACACAAAATTAAAAGGCAGCAGGGGTCATCGGTTTTGTTTTCTTTACAAGTTTACGTACTATTTCTTCACCACTCGGCGACAATAATTTTTTTGTTGTAGCTATCATAGCTCGTTTTGTTTCTTCTGTTGGCGCAATATCTGATATTACTCGTTTTATTTCAGACACCGTAGGTGTTGTTGAAGGTCCTTTAATCTTATCAGCAATCTTTTGCCCTACTGCAGTGCCTGCTGAAGATGCCGCCCCTGTAGCGAAAGCTTTACCGGCGTCAAGTGCAATGGGCGCTACTTTACGCGCGATTCCTGGAATATTCTCTGCAATTGTTGTAAATATATTTCCAAAAAATCCACCTACGATTTTTCTTCGATAAACTTTTCTTCGTCTCATTTTATAAAATTATGTACACAAAATCACATGCCTAGGCAGTGCGTAGGTGTAAGTAATACGTGACTATCTCGTTGTTCACGTCTATTTGTCGTCCAGATTGGTCTGTGAGTTGCATTGTAATGCTTGTAATTTGATTCTCAGGTGTTATTGGATAGTAGATAATCTGTCGGGATTGATTTGCATGAGAGAACCTGGTGGGACTTCTGGTGAGAAACTGTAGATCGTTTGCCCGCGGTTGCCTTTGGACGTATAAGATCCAGATGCGATAGAGCAATTGATGAGTATTGTATTTACTTCTGTGATATCTACTGGTAGTTCTCCATCAAATGTCAAAGATTTATCTTCACCGGTGGTATAGTATAAAACTCTAGTAAAACCTAACATCTTTCCAAAACTTCTTTCTTCAAAGATGACTTTCATATTTCTTTTCACTGTTATCCTAGCTCGTAAGGTGTTATAATTCGCCGCTAATTCGAAATTATCAGCATTCCCACCAGCTTTTCTTAGAAGCTCTTTTATTGTTCTGTTTAGATCAGTAATGTTATAAGCTCCTTGTGGAATCTGTAGTTTGTATTGTATATCAATAAACTCTTTTTGTGATGTTGGAGATTGTTTAACATTAACGATTAAAATTTCATCATTAATCCCAGTTTTAATATTTGGCATGGCGTTCCAACAAGTACAAGAAATTAATCCAATCTCATACTGTTTTGCAGGATCTAGTTCTATTGGTGAGTTGTAATTTACTGTAAAATTCGCGCTGTTTCCTGTTATTTGTGATGAATCAAGCAATAATGTTGTTTGCATTATACTAATATTTTAGATAAGATCGCGGTGTAAAATTTCGTACTCGGATGATGTTAGTAATCCACTCGATCTTAGATGATCACGTATATCAATAATTTCGTTATCAATCTCTACACTTTCATTACCAGCTTCTTTAGAGGATATCAACAGCATTAGCCGATCGACTATGTCTGCGTTTGATGTAAAAACTTTAACTCCACCTCCAGTTCTTTCTTCCGGTAATCTTTTATCTCGATCATCTTCGTATTTATCAAACAATCTTTTAAAATTCCAACCTTTACTATAACCTTCTGGTTTATTTCGATATCGTTCTGATGTTTTAAGAAAAACATCAGCAATAATTCCATATCTTATCTAATACTAGAAAATTCTTTCTATCTTTTTGATCTTTAATTTCTTCATCAGCACGTGAGCCCTCTTCTACAATTCTTTTTAATTTTTCAATCAAATTATCATACTTTTCTTTTGGCCAATCTCGAATACTATTAATATTAGTGATATCATATTTTTCCATAAACTCTTCATACTCGGAATCGTCTATTTCTACCCTAGCTTTCTTTCTAAAAAATATGATAGTATCCTCAAAAGGCATTATTTTTATCATACTTTCTTGTATCGTTTTTTGTTTCTCAGCTAATTCCTCAGTTTGTTCTGACACTTTTTCTATTAACCTCCTTAACTCGTCGGGATTAACAGCCTTTGTTGTTATAGCTTGCTGAAGTGCAAGAGGGTTGTTTATTAATCTATCAAATTCAACCTGTCGTGCAATAGGATCAACAATGTCTCTTACAAGTTCTTCTGCAATTTTTTTATTTTCTTCTTTTGATCTTTCTCCTAGTAAACCTAACAACCCTTTTTCTTTCATTTTTGCTAGTTCTTCCGGAGACAATGTTGGTATTTCTGGCTGCTTGCCAAGCATCGCCTCAGTAACAGGTTTGAAAAATTTGGTTCTTTCTTCTTCTGCTTGAACTTGTCCACGTCGAGCTTCTTCCACCTTTTTCTTAAAAGCCGCTCGAGTTTCGAGAAACTTTTTTAGTAATTCGATTTTCTGTTGATGTTTGTCCATTATTTTTATACGCTTTACAAAATTATATCATAGAAACGTCTCAAGGCAACAACGAAACATCTTGGTTGGATCACGCGCTAGCTTGTCAAATAAAAAGAAACTATATCTATCTTTAGTTGCTCGATGATATAATTCGATAAATTTATCTTTTGTAACATCACCACATTGTTCGTTTGCAATATTTCTCACATCCACATTATCTAGTCCGGGAAATAATATGAAACAACCCGTATTTCGCCTAATAAACCTATCAACATTATAAAAACCTTGGGCAAGATAAACAGAATTACATCTTTTATTACGTGATAGTGAAAAATATGATCTAATCTTGTTCATTTCCTCATTGTTTAGCGGAATATCATCAAAGACGATTATCTTATGCTCTGACGAATCGAGTTCATTCACTGGAACGAGTTCTTCTGGTTGTTTTATCAAAAATATATCATCACCAATGCCAAGGTCATCACGAAGTTTATCATTATACTCGTTTAATAATTTGTATTTGTCTTGTTGGGGGTTGATGGTGTAAATATACACCTTATCATAGTTAAAGTTATTATTGAGTAAAAGATTTAATAACAAATTTGTTTTACCAGATCCAGTTCGCCCAACAATAAGATAATGACAGTCTGGAAGTTCATTGTTATGTTTATGCTTCACCAATCGCTCGGTGTCAAAGTTTATTATCTTCGCCATCGTATAATTTTATGTTATATTAAACCAACAATTTTGTGTAGAACGGTATGTATAATGAGCTACTATACAAAATTTGGAACATTAGCAGTAGATTTATTAACAGAAGGTTACCAGGGTGACTTATCCAAGTATGCGACTCTTGATAAGCTCAAAAATGAAATCAACAATTTGTTAAACGTTGCAAGTGTAGATCCAAATGAAGTTGTAGTTTTCCAGGACAAACAAGGACGATTAAAGACGAGTAATGTACAACTATCAGATGTACTAGTACGAAATCCTACTGCAGTTGCTAATAATATTGTTACTTTTAATAATCAAGGTAAGATAGAAGATTCGGGTAGGTCAGTTAACGATTATGTTAGAAAAGCAGGTGATTTATTTACGGGAAACATTGTTATGAACCAGAACAAGATCACATACCTTGGAAACCCAACTGAGGATAATGACGCTGCTACTAAGAAATATGTTGATGATCAGGAATCAAAGTACGTGTCGGTGCGTGGCGGTATAATGCATGCATTTCTCAACATGAACAATAATGGCATCAATAATCTTAGAACACCAGAATCTGATTTTGATGCTGTAACAAAGAAATATGTTGATGATATCAACAATGAAATCACCAAGTTCAAAACTGATTTTACTAATCACATCACCACGTTTTTAAATTTTCGCAGAAACATAAACAAAACCAATAACGAATTTTTTGGAAGTCCGCCATCTGTTGATATTACACTCGATAATATTAACACAAAACTCAACGATATTATTAGTGGAATTCCTAGTATTGTTGAGAAAACAATTATGATTAAAATTCCTCACAAGCAGATTAAAAATATTGTCTATACTGTTGCTTCTGGAATGTCTACTTGATCGCCGCAAAATAACACTCTCAAACATACTGCAGAGGTCACTGGTGTGTATAGATTGTCCGTGTTGAGCAGTGCAAAGTTTAATATATTTACATTATTTCCATGGCGTCACTCGACTGATAATTTCTCTGGAACCGTGTCTATTGTGTTAAACAAAGATGTTGAAGAAACTTTTATGCTAATAGCAGATGACAAAAAATTAACTGCTGCGTCATATTGGTATTGTCTGGAATTTGTGGCTGAAACACCTCAACTAGTTACTTAATCAAGCCTGAGATTATGTGAACAAATATTATAATGAAAAAAAGCATAGTTGATTTCAATCATATTTCAAAAGATATTCCAGGACAGGATGTTGACGCACTAATACAATACTACAAATATTATCATAAAAAACTTTGGTGCGTTAAAAAATGTTATAAATATTATAACAAAATACTTCGAGTAATATCATATCTACCCTTGTTAATGACTAGTTCTGGCATAATTTCAAGTGGTGTATCATTAAACCCGTTTTTGTTAATCATATCCGGCGTTGGTGTTTCTCTTACAGCAGCTTGTAAAAAAGTTGAACCTAAAATTTCAATAAAAAAAGCACGGCTGCTTAACATCAATTATAACTTACAAGAAACTACTTGATCAAATAAGATCTTACCTACGAGGAGTAAAATATAGTATGGACGATTTAATACGTGAATTTCGTATTATTGACAACATGTTAACAGATATTATACCCATGAGGATCAGCAAATATGAGAAAGATTATCAAAAGAAGTATGAGTAACATAAAATCAATTAGATATATAAAAAAAAATTTATATTATATAATGACCAAATTTTCAAGTGATCTCCATGAAATCCTCCGAGAAGTTCAGATGAAACATGCTGAAAATCTTATACAATTATATACTTCTCCAGGGTATATACCAGTAGATGATATTGACGTAATAGATCTCCCTGATAAATTTATTAAAAGAGAAAGAGATCTGCTCAACCACTACATCAACGCCAATAAATCACTCATCAAAAGTGAACCAGATGGAGAATATTATCTTTACTTGTACAGCATAACGAGAAAAGCAGCATTAAACAATAATTTTCGCAAAACTCACAAAAAATTTATCAAAAGTGAACCAGATGGTGAATATTACCCGTACGCGTATAACGAACTGATCAACAAAACATTGAAAATCACTGATGATTGAGAATTTGAAACCACTAGTGGTTTTACGAGTGATCTTTAGGTTTCAGTAACGCCTCAGTAAGTATTTGTTCAACAGATTTCTTCTTTGGTGGAATCGTTAACGATTCCCACTCTAGCGTTTTCATGACAACTTTGTTGTCTGCGCTGATTCTTTCAAGTCGGCTGATTTCTTCATGTTGTTCATTTATCGTTGATGTTAAATCATCTATGATTATTTTATTATCTTCGATGGTGGTATTTAACCTGGCAATGGTCTCTTCAACGTCGTGAACTTCATTTACTGCTTTTTCATACAGTTGTACGACATGATCTCGCCGTTGTATCTCACACGTCAGTTTGTTGATCAGTTCTTGCCGTACATCTAGTTCATTTTTCATTTTGAGAGCTTTGCTGGTTATTTCATCATGCTTGGTCTGTAAACTTTTACACGTTTGCCGTTTTTCTTTTAACTTTTCGTTGATGCTATTTATTTTTTTTGTTAAATTTTGACCCGCTTGAGTACCTGCTAACCCTCCTGGAAATTTTCCATCTCCGGATGCATCAGTCCATATTTTATACAGCCGGGTAAGTCCGATATTAAATTGAGCCGCGATAATGAAATATTTTTAATATCATCAGTTGAAACATTAATCATTGGTGATGAGATATAATATCACTTACTTGTGAACTGACCTGCACCGTTCTGGTACAATTATCAGCCTTTTCATCTACTGAGAGAGGTAATTACCTTATACAATTATCAGCCTTTTCATCTACTGAGAGAGGTAATTACCTTATACAATTATCAGCCTTTTCATCTACTGAGAGAGGTAATTACCTTATACAATTATATCTGCGCTAGAATCAGCCTTTAGTTTTTGTGTAGGTGAAAAAACTTTGGTGTTTTAAGGTCTTAAGAGAAGTAATTTGTATTTGTTTTGAGGATGGGGATAACTTTTGCGCCAGAATCAGCCTTTTCACCTACTACTGTATGAAGTTGCCATTTTTACCTTACTAACTACCTTATGGGTTCACCCCCATGAAAAGTTATCCCCCCCCACGAGGGCGATATATGTTTGATCACTTATTTCTTGAGGAGTTGGTAGAGTTGTAAACAAACACGTGACGCGAGTGAGCTAGTGATGGCCATTACAGTTCCACACGGCTATCTTTGTCCCCATTGAGTAACGAATAAAGCAAAATCCCACTTTCGTACCACACTCACGCTAGCAGTGACTGAAAAATCTAGAGATATGGTGTCAATAAATATATGCAATACGTGAAGATTACTTGTTTAGTTATGTTATTTTACTCAATTTTCACTGCCTATACATCTGCAGCCGCAAGGTTTCCTATTTGTGATTGGAGTTGTATCTGATTTTCCATTTCTGACAGGACAATCTCAAACTCGGCCATACTGTTCATTAACAAAATTATATGACAGTTTATTCGAGGTTTTGGTAATACTAATTTGAAGCAGATACTCACTGACAAGTATAACAAAATTGTTATTATTATTTGCATCCGCTGCCAGTTGGTCCAACACCTCGTTGATATATTCTTCAACCTCCTCACCGAGGTCGGATTCCATTACGTATATTCATTACGTATATAATAACGATAATACCTAATTTTAAAAACAAATGCCCCAAATGGTCCCCCTCTGGATAAATGCTGTGTCCATGGAACTGAACTTCATCTCCAGGACTAATGGTACTGATACCATATTTATGAAACTTTTTAAAAAATTTTCTTCTGAATGACGTGATATTAATTTATGATGCAGCGAATTATTTATCACCATTGTCAGTGCACTCAACACACCTTTATATTTGCTTCAAATAAACAAACATGATCGGACTCACGCATCTTTAAAATATTACATTTACATATATCAAACCCACCCCCTGCAACAAAAAGAAGCCTCTAGTTTGCCATACCATATTATTTTTCAGATCCTACTATTTTTCAGATTCCCACAAAGTTACTACACGTGGTAGTGTGAACATATACTCGATTTCTTGTTGTCTTCTTGTAATATTAGATGTATCAACAGTTTTAATAAATGGAGTCGACATGCAGTCGTCTCTAATTCCTTTTTCAATGAGCTCAACCGGATATTTTCGCCACAAAGTTGCTTTTCAACTTGACAATACTATCTTGAATGTCGACGTTTGAGGTTGTCAGTTTGATCGTCAAAAATTACAAGCTTACATGTATCAACACCAACGGCAACATGACTGGCAAGCTCAGGGACAAATCTGTTTTGGTAGCAACTCGGCTCAGATTCATATCAGCACCGTGTTGTCAGAGTAACTACTGTAAATATTGATAAACATGGTTGTATAATAATATCACATCTACTTTAATTTGAAATAGATAAGCGCTTGCGGTGTTGACGAGCGCTTCAGTACATGAAACGCTTCAACTACAAGATGGTCACACATGGTGCCATCCAACCGTATTTGCATAGTCAAATGAAACTGCTATTCTTTACTATGCTAGGATTTATAATTAACCACTTCAATTGGTGGTGCAAGTCCATAAGATTCAAAATACAAACTATGCCGAGGTGTTGCCATGTATGTGACCCAGTGAATGCCAATTTAACGTGTGCATGGCACCCTCAATGCAAGTTCATCTCGCATAAAAACACCATGAATGTATGATCGATTTTGTCATTGCGAGTAAATCAAGATTGGTCAACGGTGTAATCTTCTGTGACCAAATAATCGAAGACATCTGCCAGACAAGTATTCGATAAGGTAATCGATGCCTCTTCCTTTCACAATGTGGCCACCAAATGCATTTTGTAGTTATTCCTAGGGCAGTTCTGACAGCCCCTAATGATGTAGTTTTTGCAAATCTGGAGCTGCTGCTGCCAACAATGGAGGAATGGCTACAAGGTATGGAAATATTCCACCGGTCTTTTGCATTTGTGCCACTTCTGACTTGGATAAATTTAATGTTACTGAGTGTTTAATGTTACTGAGTGTTTATGGCTGCGTTAAGCTGAGCATGCTTTGTTTGGGTCAGCCATACGAGGACATTTCCAGTTAATTTTTCTGCAAACAGTTTCAGTGAGGTCCCCACAATTGTTTTTGATTGCATGTTTGATTTTTCTCAGATGACTTTGAGTAACACTGACTTTCACATTGTGAAAGAACATTGTTACTGAAATACATAGCATGTTCAGTTATGAATGTTCTATTGACACATCGATCACCATCACTGGTCATCAGCACCTTCCAAAAAATTGTCTTGTGGCGGAAAATATCACAGCATAACATCGATAACTACCACCGGCTTTACCGACACATACATAAAAAATACATGTCAACAACTCCAAGCAATAAATCGGATACAATGTACAAAAGTGATTTGGGGAAATCTGCAGACCTATGTCGAAGTTTGGATGCCATTCTTTGTACAACAACATATAGTGATATGCTCGTGCGATACAAGGTGTGGCGTCTACGCAGCTAGACAGGGTTTTTTTTTCAGAGGGTTCTTGATGGCTGTTTAACTGCAAAGAGACATCAGTTGTCAAAATATCAATTTACTCAGTGTCTGGTTATTGTCTCTCACTGTAAGTTGAAATGCCAGATGCACGTGTTTTAGTACAGTAAGGATATACTGGCTACTTATTTGGCAGGTCTACTGTCCACAATGGCAGTGGGTGGGTCTGCGTCTGTATTATGTTTGAGAAAGGAGAACGATGATGTAATTCCAGACTGCATAAATGTCAGCAAGCACGACTCTTTACTGAAAGAAGGGGATAGCCAGGTATCCACAATATTAATGTATCTAATACAATCTTGCCAGCAGCAGCAACAGTACATGCAGCACAGCAAATGGCATCGCTGGAGTTGTTTTTACAAAACATAAGTGGCCTTGTGTTTAGTGCCTAATATCACCTTGCAAACATCTGTAGAACCAAATATTGTGACCGAGATAAATTGCACATGAAAACCTCAATGAATCACTAATGTGTTGTGATCGGCGTTGTGAAAAGCCAGGGCTGAAATTTGGGTCACAACCACTCAATAAATGAGCTGTGGCTCCAGGTCTGAGATTCGTTCTAGTAGATCCTCGGTCCACAAAAGAATGTCGCATAATTTGTTGAAATTAAAGCGGCTAATCGCTGCATCAGGTGAATCCTAAAATCATCATGACCACGTCAACCTTTTGCAAAATATAATCCTTTCCTACACTGTTGAACAACGCTGTTATGCCATTGTTAACAAATCCCATTGTGCTATTGGTATAGTAACTGACCTTGTTCTCGCTCCCCAATTTTCCCTCCACTTTTAAAAATGCCTCACATGGAAGGAAAAACTTAAAGGTGTAATTCACTTGCAATTCTATATTTTACTGATTGGGATGTCTGGCTGTGTATTAGTAATGCTAAAAATCTCTTCCTCTTCGATCCACTAAGACAGGTGCTTCAATGTATAATGCTGAATCAACTACTTTTTTAATCTGAGTCATGGTTTATAGATTATTGATTATTGATTTTCATTTAAGCAAAAATCAAATACCCATGCAAACCTTAAATAAACAATCAAGGTTGAGCAGTTGCCTTAATGCTTTTACTCACTGTAGTCAGCATTGATTCAGTTCATGACATTGTACGGTGAGCTATCTTTGGTGCTTGTTTTACTAATTACTAATCGTCATATTCAATTACGTGCTGTTATACAAGACAGTGTTATTTGTAGGACCAGAATTCCGATATTATATTTTCAGCTGACTGATTGGTGATTGATTGCCAGTGACTGGTAACAGGTGAATGACGAGTGTAATGCTGAAGGAGTGAAGGAGGGACAGATTGTTGTGACAGAATCAGTTAAATGATAAAAAGTGATCAATGGATGGAAAGGTGAATATTTTGTCTCAAGCCTTTAGCAAAATGACGGGGAAACCTAGGGAGTTTTATGCAAAACTGAAAATGGAAATAATGACCATCAACTAACTAAATAATGTTGAATGCTGACAACTTAATAGGTGTCATGAAAATCAAGCTGCATACCAAATTTAAAAAAAATCAAATTATTAACAGAATTGTTATGTGTAAATAAAGTGGGTTGGGGTCAAACAGGGTATTATGTGCTAAATGATGATATGCAAAGCTGACAATCAAATTCAACCAAGGCTTTATCAATATTTCGATGCATAACAAACTTGGTTTGTAGTGTAAGCCTTAATCTAATTAGCTTTGAAATATCACTTGACAGAAAATGTACTCAGATATTCCACACTGGATTAGAACTGATATACATCAACAGCTGGTTTATGCTATACATTCACTAGGGTTTAAGTTCCATGGGAAAAATACTTTGAGGGCAGTCTTTACTCCCCTTCTTAACTGTGCTGATGTCTTGTATTTAATAAATAGTAGAGAACACCTTCTGCAGTTATTGTTTAATAACAAAAAACATTACATGGTGGCAGCGGTAAAAATACAGGATTGAAATTATCAGAGTTGAAAATGGCTTCATTGCAATTTACAAATCCGGACATATTTGATTTCTGAGACCTGAAAACTGGGGAAAATGGTTAGCGCTTTGAACGCTTTCATCAAGCATCTGGACTTGGTGAAAAAGAGGGAGACATTCAAGCAAATACTTCCATGGGAAGTGACGCTGATGACATTTTGTCTTCGTTCAACATGACAAAGGAAGTCTGAAGATCAAAAGAAGTGGAAGCCCGTGGCAGATCAATTTGTGCGATATTTCATTTCAAAGAGGAAATGTAATTTTTGAAAGAGAAAAATTAAATCAAAGAAAACAGGAAGAGTAGACAGTTTTGTTTTAGCTATCTATGTGTTAGTAGATAATTTTAATTTTGGGCCACTACATGATAAAATGATCAGAGATCGACTTGTAGTTGGATGGCAAGAATCAAAACTGTTAGAAAAACTGCAGTTAAATGCAAATCTAACTATAGAGTCTGCCATTAGTCAAGCTCGACAAAATGAGGCTGTGAAAAAGCAACAATCAACTACCTGGGTAACTGGAGAAGAATGACTGAAATGGATGTAGTAAAATAGTCTTTAATGAAATAAGGGAAGCAGAAACATAAAATCCCAAATGTTCAACAGAATAATGTCAGCAGAAAAGGATGCATGAGATGTGGAAACAAAGTTAATCATTCTCGGGACCAATGTCCAGCAAAATAAGCAGAATGCCACAGGTGTAAGAAAAAGGGGACACTATACAAAATACTGTCTGTCAAAATCAGCAATTCACACAATAAAATTGAGACCATAGCCTGGATTTCAAGGGACTATTAGCACAAAGAAAGGTCAGCCATGGATAACGCATGTGAGATTGAACAACACTTCACTTTTATTCAAGATTAATACTTGAGCTGATGTGACTGTAATTCCTGAGAGGGATTTACAAAAAAATCGGACAACAAAAATTATCAAAGTCTGATTGACAACTGTACGGACCTGGACATTCTGAACTTAAAAGTGCTGGGAAAATTTACATGTGGACTAAAATTGAACAATGCATATTTGTTGTAAAGAGACTGAATCAGATACTCTCGGGCAAGCCCACGATTCAGGCTTTCAAGATCACTGAATAGGTAAATATATCTTCAGTAAATGCCTTAGAGAACAACTCATAATATGCCAGCAAAATTCACAAAAAATAAATAAATTTTGATAGGGATTTCTCGTGAGAAATTCCCAATTTGTTTAAAGGGTTAGGAAAACAAAATGGTTCTGTACAAAAATGCCAAATATTATGCCTTTTCTACCCCAAGAAAGGTTCCTATCTCTTTATTTAATAAAGTTCAAGAAGACTGGGATAGAATGGAAAAAATGGGTATTATTTCAAAAGTAGATGAGCCCACTGAGTGGTATGCAATAATGGTTGTCATTCCGAATCCAAAAGGTATGAAAAGAACTTGCGTGCATTTAACTAAACTGAATTAATCAGTTAAAAGAGAGAGCCACCTACTACCATCAGCTGAAAAATCCTTTGCAAAACTAGCAGGTGCAAAGTTTTCCACCAAACTTGATACAAACTCAGACTTTTGGCAGATAAATCTGTCAGAAGTATCACACCACCTTATAACTTTGATTACTCCTTTTGATAGGTTTTATTTTAATTTCATTTCATTCGTAATCAGTTTCACTCCTGAATTTTGTTCAGAAAAGGATGTCAGAAACTCTGGATGGACATGGCAGAACACTCTGTAAATGGACCTTGCTCTTGTATTTTTTTTTTTTTTTTTTTTTTTTTTTTGTTTGGTTGGGGTAAATGCAGAAACAGCATTATGAAAGACTAGAAATGGTCATGAAATTAATTCAAATGGCCAACTTTACATTGAACGCTGAAAGGTGTGAATTTTCGAAACCATCCATTAGGTTTCCTGGGCATGTTGTTGACGAAAATTGTTTGCTGACTTGATCCTGAAAAAGTCAAAGCTATTACTGAAATGGAATCACCAAAATTAATAACATAAATAGGATGATTTTTCAATATGGCAAATCAGCTTGGAAAATTTAGTCCAAATTTGGCAGAAAAATCAAAACCATTACGTTTTTGAGAGCTGAAACCTCGTGGACTTGGTGGTCCATATCAAGAACAAGCTTTTATTGATATCAAGCAAGAAATGATATCTTCGCCAACTTTTGGACTATGTGCTGTGCTACGGCAGAAACATGGTAGCACTCTGAGACCAGTGGCTTTTGCATAGTGAGATATGTCAGAAACTTCTCAAAAAGAAAAAAAGGCCCTTGCAATCACTTGGGCATGTGAGCGCTTCAGTAGCTATTTAATTGGATCACAATTCAAACTTGAAACTGACCATAAGCCATTAGTACTGCTAATGAGCACAAAAATCTTGGGAGATTTCCACCCAAGAATTCAATGCTTTAGAATGCATTTGATGAGATTCAACTTTGAATAGTTAATGTTGCTGATTAACTTATGATACTCTATCCAAAGCACCTTTAAGTTATCACTCGGAGAGTGACAAAAAACTTAAGGATGAAACTAATAACACTTATGTTTATTTAAAAGTTAGTAATTTTCCCGCATCAAATGATCCAACAAATAAAGTCTGAATATCGAAAAGATTAGATTTGCAAACATGTACTATTCAGTTAAAAGCAGTGGCCAGAGAAATCTGTGATTCACAGAATACGTTAATTGTACTGGGCAGATAGAGGTGAATTTAGTTACAAATGATCTTTTAATGAAGGGTACACGCCTGGTCATACCAGAATCACTTCAAAAAGAAATCCTAAAGAGAATCCACGATGGTCACCAAACCATAGTCAAATGACGAGAAAGCGCCAAAATGTCATTTTGATAGAAAGGACTAAGTAGTCAGTTAGAACACTTGGTAAAATTTTATCGAAAACTCAAAAGAGATCAAGCAGAACCAATGATACCAAATGAATTTTCTAGTGGACCTTGACAAAGCCTCATTTCAGACTTGTTTGAACTGAATGGTCAAACATATTTCTTGGTGATTATTTTTCATGATATATTGAAATAGCAAACTTGCAAGGCACAGAATTAAAAGCATTTGCCAATCATCTTAAATCAATCTTTGCATGACACGGTATATGAGAAGTATAAGTTTTAAATAATGGTCTGCAATTTGCCATTTAGCTGTCAATTCAACTCAGACTGTCTTCGATTTTGCATAATTGTCTTTCTATCCAGGATTCCTTTTCTGTGCTTTTCCTGATCATGTTGTTTATCTCTATGTATTTTCTAGCTCCTTCATGATATCTTTTTCCCTTTTCAGTTCTTTTTTATCATATAGTTCAAGGACATCTGTTGTGACCTAATGTTTCTGTGTTCGATGAACAAAGCAAAATGGCATATCAACTGGTGACAGATCTCACAACCCATAAACAAGGGAAAACTACCACCATCTATCAGATACTTCAGAATGCTGCTCAGAATTGGACAATCATAAGATCCAAGGTGATCCAGCAGAACTAAATTGTCCTTAGGCAGAAGAAATTGATGACAACCCCATTCTTCCTGAAAAAGTAGAAATTGCAGTTAGGTCACTAAAGAAAATCAGCCGGCATTGAAAACATACCAGCAGAGCTCACTCACGCAGGAGAAGAGATAGTCACAGTCATAACAACAATCTGAAAAAAATGGCCCACAACATGGACTAAATCCTTGGTCATCGTGCTCCACAAGAAAGGAAACCTACAGTTATAACAAAAATAAAGAACCATCAGTTTGATTAGTCATCCGAGCAATGTCAAGTTGGAGATAATTCTCAACAAACTAATGCCTCAAGCAGAGAAATTTATTGCTGAAGAGCAGGCACGCTTCCAAGCAGGAAGGAGCACCATAGAACAAATCTTCAATATCAGACTCCTTTGCGAGAAATACCTTCATCATCAGCAGAATCTATACCACGTCTGTATAAATTTCGAAAAAGGCCTTTGATAGGGCATGGTATGCAGCCTTATGGGGAACCATGAGGAAGTAAAACATCAACTCAAACCTGGTGCAGGCTGTTAAGTACCTCTATAGCCACCAGTGCTGTTCTCATCAATGGCAGCAGAGGTCAGTTTCGAACAATAGTTGGAGTCAGACAGGTAAGTATATTGTCACCTACACTATTCAACATTTTCATGGAAAGGATCATGGGGGATGCCTTGCATGACCACAAGTGTACTGTCAGCATTGGATGAATAACAATCACCGACCTTGGAATAAAATGTCACAGATGATGACTCTAAACCAGAACTGCACAGACAACAGCAGCAATAATAAGGCTGAGACCAATATGGAAAGATATCAACATTGTTTTTGGTTCCAAGATAAGGCTGATGTGCTCGATTGTAATATCCATCTTTCTGAATGTTTTTGAAACATGGACGCTCACATCAGTTCTACAAAGAAGGATTTAAACCTTCAAAATGAGATGCTACTGCAAGATCTTGGGCATCTCATACATTGACCATGTAACCAATAATGAAGTCCACAACCATATCCGTTGATCCATTGGATTCTTTGAAGACCTCTTGACCACTATAATATAAGCACAACCTGAAATCGTACGAACATGTCTCAAGATCATCTGGACTGACAAAAACAATCTAGCAAGGCACAGTGTAAGGGTGCAGAAGATGAGGCAGACAGAAAAAGTTGAGAAAATCATACACGATAATATGAAATTAAGAGAAACAAACTATAAAATTGTTTCATATTTATTTTAAGGTGGTACTCTACTGTTTCCTATTTGCATTGGGTTAGAATTTTAAAGGAAAAGAATTTCTCAGGATTTCCTCAATGGTTATACTGGCTATTTAAAAAGAACAGTGTATATCTTATGTTAAAGAACTTTTAATTTCCTTTATTTTGGTGTATGATAATGTGTTTAATTCAGGTTAGGGCGTATAGAGCATGGTGAAACTTTAAATGTCAACCTATTAAAATACTGATAGCTCAACTTTAAGGACTTCAAAGATAAATTGTAAAAAAATAATACCAAGTGGGACAACAGTCTTATTGGTAAGGTTCTCAAAGGATGCTTCACTCAAAAGTTTTGTAAGGTCTGACAATGCCTAAAGAACTCAAAAAAGATTCCATTTAGTGATATATATATATATATATATATATATATATATATATATATATATATATATATATATATATCTAAAGCTCAAATAAGTTCAGAATAATACAAGTCTGACCCAATGAGAATTTGAGTGTTAGAATGGGCTACTCTATAGCCATAACAGTGGATGCATTCTTTTTCATCAAGAAGGAAGAGTAGAAAGCCTGTAATTGTTTTAATAGAGAACTGCAAGGATCAAAGCATTTCCTACTATACGAACTACATAAGATTCTCCACTCTGAATTATAAATCCTATAAAGAAGTATATTGCCTTCTAGCCTAGCTGTTGCTATTGGCAACCTTGCTCAAATACTGGTCCTGGCAGATAGATCACCTGAGAGGTGTCAAGGCTGAAGATGGAGAATATGTCAGCTGTTGTGACAGAGGGTCCCTACTCTGTTGTAAGCTGGGCTCTGCCAAAATGTTGAGTAGGTCATCTAAACCACAACCATTTTTGTCATAGGGTGTGGGACGGTGGGTACCAGGATGAGCAGTGAAGTAAAATTCCTGATTATGTGGAGCACATGCCAATTTATTTTGAAAACTGTAAAGGTGTAAATGTAAAGTCAATCCCACTTTAGACTGAAAGTGTCCAACAGCCAGCTCTCTGATGCAGGAGTGACATAAAAATGGGAGCTTGTTATTGTCTAGTAGTGAACATGTTCACAAATGATTTCAACCACAGTTCTGCTACTCGATGGTACAGATACTATTCCATGAGGACCACATGGCTACATCTTAACAGACTGTCCATCAGTATAATCCTTTGCCTAGAAATACTGTGGACTCTGTGAGTGAACTCTCAGGTTGCCAACAGGAAACAGTTCCAAACTTTAATACAAAGAGCATGATTATATATACCTCCATGGTGACAGAGGTGTCGACTACTTATGTCTGAGGTGGCCATAAAGTGAATTGTGAGCATGACACAACCATGTATAGTTAGGAACACTGCCCACATTTCCAAGTTGATTATATGAAAAGTCCCTTCTTCCCAAAACTAAAACAAAGAATTACCTCTCTGACTCTAAGTCCTGATGCATCAGTGGTACAGAAGGAGTTGGGTTCATTGGTATGAATTGTGTCAAAAACTTATACTGATTTATCCACCAATGCAGGTGGTGGTGAAAAGTTGGATCCCAGGAGAATCCAAGCTGCCAGTAACCTGTGTATGGTCTACTGTTTGCTATAAAGCAGAAACTAGAGTAAGTTCAAGTATCTGAGTTTTCTAAAGAAAAGGTAAAACTAGCCTATAACAAGGTATTAATAGAACAAATATGAGGGACAAAATTGGATAAATCCTGTCCTAAGGAAAATTAACCATCCCATGGTTGGTGAGGAATTGATCCAAACGAATGCAAAGTCCTGGCAAGGAATGAAAACTAACTTCTCTTGGTTGGAGATAAAACTGAGTCAAGTCATTGCTGAATAAGAGAGAGAGGTCATTTAGAAGAGACTCAATTAGGATGGTATGTACCAACCAGTCATCAATATACAGGAGGATTGGGATCCCTCAAGACTTGAACTATGCTACTACTTTTCCTATCACCCCAGTAAAGGCTCTAGGGACTGAGGTGAGGCAATTGGAATAGCTCAAAACTGACATACCTAAGGAGAGGTATCTTCTGGGCATGTGACAAGATCAGTAGATACTATCCAGCCAATGAGCTTTATGGCATCTTTGACTCATGAATTCTGTTTCTGATTATAAGTTAAAATTTTCTGCCTTTCTGCAACACCAGAAAGAACTGGGAATAGTCACTCATCCCTCGCCATAGTTAATTGGTTTCCACACTCTTAAATGTACCCTTCTGCATAAGGATGCATACCTCTTCTCTTAAATGAGCTAGCTAAACTGATAAAATATTGGGGTTCATGATAGGGAAGGATTTTCCTGAAAATAAAACTGGTACCTAACCTTTAAAATGGAATTGACCACACACTGCTGAACAAACCCCTGAAAATAAAGGGTAAGACAAACACTTACTAGAATGTTGGGAAGAGAAAGACATTTCCAGTAAGTCTGCAACTCCCTAGGGCTGACACCTTAGCTTCTTGTGGACTGATGAGAAGTCTATAAACCTTTTCCTCTGGCCTCTCTGATTGCTTTGTGCAGCAATCAGTGGGCTGCAGAAAGCTCAGAACTGAAGGTACTTGTGAGACTGTTGAGATTTCTCCTGCTTGGAAAACATAGAAGATTGCACAGGGTAACAATACTTCTTGACTGATCCCTCAAATCTTCTGATGCTATGGAGAAGAGGTCTCCAAAGAACATCATTGACTCAAGTGATGTAACCCTGGAAATATTCTAGCTGTGATCAAGTATATACCTTTGATACATCGAAAGTGACATCCTTGTAAGGGGATTAGAAGTTTTCCTGATAGAGTCATTAACATGGAGAATGCATGACAAAGTATGTCTGCTACTGCTTCCAGTAAGCACCACTGAAGACTATGATTCATTCTTCTAGATATTAAAGATGGCTGCCAAAAAGAGATCAGCATGCATGGCAATTGTCACATGGGTGTGTACTTTGAGGTTCAAAACTTCTAAGGCCCCAGATGATATTTCTGGAGAATGAACTCTATAGTAGAAGGCAGTGACTGGCAGCTGGAGCACTGAAAGGAAAAGAGATCACTCCTCAGCATGGCAAACTCCTGGCACCAAGTAAACTTCTGTGTTATCTCCACAACCATCAGTGTGCAGAAGCAGCATTAAATCTGGATGAGAGGTCTTAGAAAGCTTTTCCAAACTGCAATGAATATTTTTGTCATCAGTACCAGAAGGTTTGGGACAAAAGTCTGTATAAAGGAGATGGTAAATTTTGTTCCCTGACTTATTGAATGTTCCCTTGTCCAACACCTGACAAAGAACCAACACACCACTTCTTCTAAGAACTCATTTTCATTCAGAATGATGGAAAGAACATTGTCATCCAGAATCATTTGCAGTGCAAGACAGGACTATCCATCCCAGTGTTAATCTCTAGAGACATCAAAATGGGGGTTTCCATCATCCCACAATCACTCCCTTGTGGTGACAGAACTCAACTAACTGTGCTCCTAGATGAATGGTATGACTTATTGGTTCTTGAAGGGGAAGATGATTAACTGAATGGTATGGGGATTAGGGAATACACAGGAACATATGGTAGAGGATATGCTAGTCATATCCCCATACCTATCCAAGCAAAAACAACCTGACTCCCTATCTCCATTGATATGTGTCAACATAGGAACAGTTGAGATACTAACCCAATCTCTATCCCCAGACCAATAATAAAATATATGGTAAACAGTGCTTGAAATCCAATACCTAATGCCCACTGACTAACCCTAACCAATGTTTGGTGATAGTTCAGACACCAAGTGATGAAGATCTGTTAGACAAGTCCTCTACAGATCTATCAGAGTGATAAAACTACTACTTCCTCTCAAGAAGGTATATTTTGCTTATCTCTGTCACTCGGACATTGAGAAGGCACTGTTCATCTTTAACCTTAAGGTGAGACTTGCTTTCTAGTATTGTTCCTCCTTTAGGAGAGACCAAGGGTCACTTCTTCACCAGCAATGAGTTTCACAATAAACAATAGGAACAGAGACCTTTGCATGATTTCTGAACTGGAGTGATCATGGTATATTCCCAAAGAAAGAGTATTTCCACATCAAAGGAAGTGATTCAGACACCTCCAGATAAATGGGATGGGGGTGTCCAGTGATGAGGATGAGAAAAAGTGCAGTGTATTTCTGTAAAGTCCCATCCTTGATTTGTCCATAGACAACAAAATAGACAGCCAATGTATGTCAGGTGGGTGGGGTGTATGTTCCAAGGGACTTTTCTGTGCCTGCACTTACACCCACTCTGCAACATACTGATCCTTGAAAGGGAAATAATTACACAAAACATTCAGGTTCCCAAACAGTATAGGGAATACTTACCATAGAACAGGAACTATAAATGGAATTACAATTATATTACACATATTTGTACTGTTTAACTTTTTGTCCAAGACTGTAGATTGCACTTTTAGATAATGGCCATTTGTAAAAAAAAAAATGTTTACATGACTAACTTTTACCAATAATTTTAAGTTGTAACAACATTGTTTACTAGCACCTCATTTCAATCCAGACTAGGCTTTTCCTTTGGAAATTTCTACTACAGTATGGATGAAGTAAACCTTGTATAGAAAAGGGATTTGATATACAAATAATTCATTCCTGTTTTAATATCAGTCTGTGGATATTATTAACAGTTGAGTTCAGATAGAATTTTAGAGGACAAAAAATATTAATTTAAATTACTCACTGTAATTACTATGTGTTCATTGACTTTGGATTAACACATCATTCTGGAATTAACATAAACTCATTCAAGTATTCTGGTTTGCATCACTGTGGTACATCAGGCCATGCAAGACTATTGGAACATTCTATTTCTTTGGGCACATTGTGGGTCATTTAGGATTATTTGGGATTGAATTCAAAATGCTATAAGTGTCTCTTGAATTTTCACTTTTGTATCATAGAAAAATAAATAACTCGTTGGGTTTACTCAAACTTATGATTTTATTTCTTTCTGTTACATAATGTAAGACCTAGAGTCATAACAGTTTACCGCTTGCTATGCATGATGCAAAAACCTTACAAAATTAGTCAAACACAGAATCCACTCAAATCAAGTAATGACCAATGAGACAAAATACTCAGTTAACACAAAAAGGTATGTGACTGGCCTAAAAAACATATAATTATGTCAATAAAGAAAAATTTTCAGGAGCGATCTGGCAAACATATTTCATATGTTGTTCATGGAAAAAAGAGGAAAAGTATTCTGAATATATATTGGTATAACTAAGGAGTCTGTTTTTTGTTCTTATTCAATTATAGCCCTACAATATTTTGATGATAGTTAAAATGGTACCCCATATAAAAGAGGGGGGATTCACAGTAATATAAATTACATTCTAAACTTAATCACCATCCCTAGCAAAAGAGTTTAGACAAAACCCTATGCAATCACTTATAAGTTAAACTACAAACAACAATGATCCTGATCTGCCATAGCATAATGCACCTGCAGATCAGGGTCTATACTGTTTGTTCTATTGATTACTTCTAAGAAACTGCATTATGCACTGGCAGATATTTGTCTGTGCAGTTTGCAGATGGACTTATAAGCAAATACATATGGCAGGTGTCAGCAAAAATAACAAGTTAGATATGACTTTAGGTTACAATTTTTTGCAATACAACATGAATGGAATTTAAAGCAATTAGGATGTTTAAAAACTGGATTTAATGCATCTAAGAGTAATGATTAATGATCATCAACAATACACTTATATAGTTTTATTCTGATGTGCTCAATGTAAATATGTACGAAGCATCTTTATTGAATGCCACATCAAACATGGAAGATTAAATGGGTAAGCAACAAAGCAGTTAATCACAAACCCATTTTATATTTACATGTTTTATCTAGCATTTGATATCAATGTTTACAATGTATTTCTGTGTCATACAACTAGACTAAATCTAGAAGTGTTTTTCACTGATGCCTATAAGTCAGTTTTTTAAAGGCAGTTAAGCCTTCATAAATTCTAAATCAATCTGACATGTAATAAATACAGAGCTGTATTAATGTTTCATTCCAAATTCTAATACAGCCACATCAAACTTGTTCTTGGTGCTGACTTGGGGCAAAAAAGATGTGTGCAGTTTTCTGTATGTAAAACCTGATTTGCTAGCACATTGTGCCAAAGCAGATCTGAGTACCGTATATACTTGCATTTAAGATGAGTTCAACTGCAAACTGCACAGACCCAGAAATGAAATCATATAATGCACTGGCAAATCTGGGTTTGTGCAGCTTGTGAAGAGTAATCAGTAGAATAAACAACATCGATCCTGATCTGCAGGTGCATTAAGTTACAGCAGATTACAATGTTTTTTTTTGCAGTTTGACTAATTTAAGTGAGCAGGGACAGCAAATGCTGTTTGCAGTTTAATGTGCAATATCCATGAGTAAAATAGTGTACTGTAGTTAGAGTAATCTCAAAGAGCTTTCTAACCAAGTTATAATAAGATACAAACATTCAGCTCAAATAGTTAATGAGAGTACCAGGCACATTTGAAAGAATTTGTGAATCCTGACCTCTTTAAATGGTCTCGTAGTAGATGTCAAAATATTATATAACAAAAATTGATCTGTCAACTTTTACTTTATTAGAAAACCTAAAACCTAGATCTCCAAATCTGGAAAATCATGTTGATAGTGGTTTTACAACAATGTAAAATAAGGTAAATTGTACAATTATGTTAATTCCTCAAAAAAAAATATTTCTTATGACTCATAAATGCATTGTTAGAGCTTCTAGATATGTCTGACATGTAGTTTCATTCAATCCAAGAATTAATGAACCAACATTCAGAATTTAGAAGCAGATTTCCATCTGTCAGTTTTCTCAACTTGCATTTTACTTCTCTTACATAACACAGACACTGGGATCATGGTAATCTATTACTCACAGGGCAATATAAAGGACATACACAACATCCTATGCTGGAAGAATACCAATTACAGAATGAAATTACCATGCTATTATAACTTAACATTGGTTAACATCACTTAAAACATTCATGACCTACTTTTTTCAAGATGTGCATAAATGAATCATACACATAATAAAAATATAAAAAAATTGCCAAATAGAAAACAAAAACAACATAAGGTAGCAACACTTTAAATACCATCAGTGACTGTCATACCCAATATGTGAAGAATTTCTGTGCAAGGATGAAAACAAGCAACCCCATTGGGTCTGAGATTACTCAACTAGCTGAAATCTGTATAATAGTTAATTTTAGAAATTATGGGTTAGTACAACACCATCTTTCAAAATTTCTTCTAATTTTGTTCCTTGGTCATAACAAGACGTGTTTGAAGGGATGGGGTGTATCAGGGACAGGAGTGGGATTGCACATCATCCGTATGTGACAAAAGTCATCATCATTTATTTTTTTTTTAAAAACCCACAGCATACTGAAAGGCCTTCATGACAGGAAGCACATCATAATTCTGATGAGCAGTGTTTAGTTGGGTCTTATTAAATACAAGTAACTTAAGATTGTGAATTAGGTTGACAGTGATTTCATAACAATATAAAATAAAAAATTTTTTGTGTAAACTGTATTATTAAATTAATTCCGCATTATAGCCTATTATTCATGGTTCAATCACAACTCTTTTACAGGACCTTTTTAATCTGACTAGCATGTCGTTTCATTTAATCCAGGAATACCCAGCTTCTGTATTTAGAAGCCTATTTCCTTGAGTCACGGTTTCTCAAATACGTTTTTACTTCTTTCACATATCACAGACATCTTTTCACATTATTCAAGCCGATCAAATGACTGCATACCATGACAACTCCTTGAATCGTAACGCACTGATCTATTTTCATTTTTGACTCAACTCTTTTGATCTTGTTTTGCCTCGGCTTTTGAGTCATTTAATGCAAGTTTACAATTGAAGACCTGTTCTTTTGAATGTCCATTTTCAGTCCCATTTCTTAGCTCCATTTCAGCAACCATCTGAAAGTCAGTGATTATCTCCCTTGGAATATCTGAGGATAAATTTTCTGTAGCGGCCTTTCTTTGCTCAGCCTTCGTTTTGCACAAAATATTGTGGCCTTGAATATAACAAATAATTAAAAAAATTAGTGACAATAAAGAAAATGTCATATGCTATCATTAAATATAAATTTAAGTAGTAGTATTAGTTTCAGGGTTCTATGACATATTAACACAATACAGACCATTGTCAAACCTTCACATGCGGCCACTCATAGGAAAAGGTAACACTGGCCATTGCACACAGGTGACTCAGGTACACAGGTTCACCATTTAAAATTGGTTTTAGAATAAAAACCATATGCTTAATATTGTTAGAGTTATTATTATCATTATTATTATTATTACATCATCAAGATTGTGTTACATACAACAAAATCATAATTACGACTATCTGCTATTCTTTTCCAGATTTATGTTCAACACAAGATTACTGTATCCTGCTCTCTTCAATCCATCCTATAAAGAAATTATCACCAGCTCAATGTATATATACCAATCTAAGTTTCTTCACACTATAAAAACAATATATGGATTAGTTCAATGCTCAACTAACCATGATCAGAAGAGATTTGGTTATATGAGAAGCCTGTGATGAACAGAAAATCAAAAGAAGCCATAAATGGCTATTCACTGTGTCCCATGAACTGAAACTTCGCCTACCTTTACAGACATGCTACTGGCAAGCTTTTTCCCATTAATCAAGCCAGGACTCAAACTTGCCCAAACTGAGGTGAAATGTGTGAGTAATCTGTAAAGAAGTCACCCGAGGGGCCCTGAGTGGCCAAGTGGTCTAAAGCGCTGACCATTACGGATCACTGTCATCTCACCTCTGCGTCAGGTCAGTTCGAGTCCAGACTCAGTTAACATGGGTAAGTGAGAAAGCATGCCAGTACCTTCTCATTGGTCAGTGGTTTTTCCCTAGGTTTTCCAGGGTTATTCCTCCACCATTAATACTGGCCGCCATGTATAGCCCATCTTGTGCTGAAAAATGGCGTTAAATCTACAACAACAACAGACATGTTTTGAACATTGAATGACTCCTAACTCTAATGAAAAGTGATGAAACTGGTATCTTTTCTCAATGATGAACACTTTTCATCTGAGAGAGAGCCTTAATCCACAAGGAAATAGATACCTGTCATACTGGCACAAAAGTGACTTCAATTTCTGTTGAGATAATGCAACTACTTTTCCCACCATCCAGCAAATGAACCTCTCTCCTAATTATAAAAACTGCCTTAATTTTGAATTGGATATATTTACACCTTTAAGTTACACAGTCAACATGAACTGAGTTACAAGTGAGATAAATGTTTACTAATTGATTCATATGAAGTGGATCGCTGCATAGTTACACATTACCATTATCTAAACAATGTCACTCTCATCAAGGAAAAAATCAATATGGAAAGACTCAACGGTAAATGTATATACACTCTAATAACTGTTGTTTGGTTAGGAGACACCTAGCCACTTCCAGGGTAAGGCAAGAGACCATTACATACTGGACATTTATATAGAAAATTTTGTGTGGAGAAATTAGAATGGTCACTGTGAACAGGTGAAAATTGAGTAAAGGTGACCATTAGAACAGGTTTTACTGCACACATTGCCAAATAAAAGCAAAGTTATGAAGGCTACAGGAAAATAAAGCCTTTCCCAAAACATAGTACTAAATGATAAAGGTTAAAAATGTTAAAATTCTGCAAAAGATATATAACCTTAAAAATAAAACTAGAAATGTGTTCTTGCAATAAAAATGTCACCATCACAACACCTGACATGTCCTAATTGCAAACCTTTAACCAAGGTATCAAGGACAGAGAGTTGGACTGATATAAAAAGGTAGTGAATAAAAATGTTGTTTACAAAGAATATTCTATCATTTCTGCAAACTGCTGTATCAAGGTTAATTTCTAGGACAGGATATTGTGAGATTGACATTATTTTCTCAACAATCAAGGCAAACAACAGTTGTCACATAAACCATTTTGGTGATGAATGCTAATTTTTTGTCATTAAAGAAAGTATAATACTAACATTCATACACAGATAAAACAAGCTAATGTATTTGGTGTCCTCAGTTAAATAAATTTTTGGCAATACCAAACTGGCACAATGACATGTAAATGAATGCTAGATCTTATCTAAAGTAACTTTGCATTTACCAGTCATCACTTTAGTTTTGACTATATGGACCAAGTAAATAACTCCTAAATCGAATTTGATAAGCGAGTTAAGCTGAACTATGTGAGAAAGAAACATTTTTCCTTCAATTTGCTGAATTTAAGGATGAATATAATGACAATCCTTCCTTAAGTGTTTTTCATTAGTTAGAAATCTGAATATTAAACTGACTGTTAGACTGTATGTGTTATCCTTGCCTGCATGCTTAAAATCACTTCCCATTATGATTAACATTGCTACACTTATTTTGCATTCAGAAACAATTAGAAAATCCCCCTATTTTTTAAGAGAAATTTTCCCCATCCTGGATTTTCAGTTCTAGATAAGAGCTTGATGGCAGTTGTGTTCATCTGTGGGCACACCAACAGAAAAATTCCTAAACCAGTACACATATAATATGATCCTCCCTGCCAGGTTCAGGTAGGCCACCTTCATAGAATATTAATTGGTTCTCCCAGAAATGAAACACATTTTATGACTTTCATTTTATGGTGCTGATGTGGAGAGGCAATTAGCCCTTATAAGACACTGATGATGTGGGCAATATATGGGCATACAAACTGGCATTATTACAATTGGTAATTTCAAGATTGGGTTTTTGTAAAGGAATTCCTGTTGTGAACTTTTGCTTGAAGTACCACTGAAAGTCACCACTTTGTTCAAGATCATTATTCATTGATCAAAGTGTCTGGAAAACAGATGCCACTGGGTTAGCAGGGCCATTTGGTTAGCAGGACCAATGGGTTAGCAGGGCCATTGGGTTAACAGGGTCATTGGGTTAGCAGGGCCACTGGGTTAGCAGGACCATTGGGTTAGCAGGGCAGTTGTGTTCATCTGTGCATACACCAGCAGAGAAATTCCTAAACCAGTACACATATAATATGATCCTCCTTGCCTGGTCATTGGATTAGCAGGGCCACATGGTTAGCAGGGCCATTGGGTTAGCAGGGCCATTGGGTTAGCAGGTCTATTGGGTTAGTAGGGCAATTGGGTTAACAGGGCCACTGGGTTAGCAGGGCTACTGGGTTAGCAGGGCTACTGGGTTAGCAGGGCCATTGGGTTAGCAGGGCCAATGGGTTAGCAGGGCCACTGGGTTAGCAGGGCCACTGGGTTAGCAGGGCCAATGGGTTAGCAGGGCCAATGTGTTAGCATAACTGGGTTAGCAGGGCCATAAAAAGGCAACCAAGGAGAATCAAATCTGCTGACAGGCAAAGTTGTTTGTGGAGTTGTAAGAACTCTCACCATAATATCCACAACAGTATTGGAATTGCCTGGGTCTGTGGCTAAAGTGTGATGACAGTTGGCTTTACACAAAGAAAGTGTTGGAATTGCCTGGGTCTGTGGCTAAATGGCGAAGGTAGCTGGATTTCCACAAAGAAAGCACTGAAATTGCCTGGATCCTATATTTTATCAGTCAGATGGTCTGAAATTTCTTTGACCTTCCCTGAATGGAGAAGATTGAAAAAGAGCTGTTCTTCATCTTTGAATACCAATGAAGCATTGATCTTACAACCTTGGCTCACTGTTAACATGTCTGGGCACTTGAAAGTTGGCAGCCTTCTGTACATTTCCTACATGGCTGCTTTAAAGCTGTATTCTGTATGATCCAAAACAGGATCAACATAACATGAATCTCTGCACTCGCTGTGGAGGTCGTCCACATCAGTTATTCTCTCAGTATCATACTAAAATGTCGTGAAAGTGGGAAGATGCAGGGAAGAGGCTATGCCATTGTCCATGTGTACTATTTGAACTCTACCCAAGGCATAAGCCATAAAGATTTGTTCTGGCAGTTGCATCAGCAACCAGGCAAGTGTCATAGATTGTATTGCTGGTAAGAAATGCCAGTAATCAAAATGGCTGGTCAGATCAGCAATCAGCTGGATGAATGGCTTGGGTTTTGGCTCAATTGGTTTTAGGCTGCTGGATGGCTGGCTGAGTGAATACCAGGTTGATTTGTGTGGCATTACAGATAGTTTGGCTAACTGAATCCCTGCATAGTTCTACATAACCAAGTGGAACCAGCCAGTATATGGTATGGCTCACTAAAATAATTGATCCCCAGTCACAGATAGTCATTTACAGCCATCATACTGGTTGGACTAGCTGAACAGCAGTCAAACAGCATTTTACAGATCGGACTGGTAACCATATTGCTTAAGCTTATCTGGAAAATAACGAGTGACCCAAGATTTTCAGGCCCTAGGGTCTGTTCTGACACGTTGCAGGAATTTACAGTGACTGGGCAGCCAAGTAAAATGGGGACGGTACCCCATAAATTCCATCTCAGTATTGTAAATATAATAGAGGTGAGACAGAATAAGTTCACAAGAGTAAAGCAACTGTGTCATAGTCTCTTTTATTAGTCATCCTATATGTGACTCCTACAAAGTCTCTTTTATTAGTCATCCTATATGTGACTCCTACAAAGTCCACAACATCTTGTTCTTGTGAGGTCATGTTAGCTGGTGACATTGTACATATCCCTTTGGGAGGTTAATGTAACATCAACATTTCCCATACATCACTGGTTAATGATGACATCATGGGATGTAAACTTTTAATGTCTTGTTCCATTTCCCTGGACTTACTTCATCTCTTTTTAGCCTTGGGACCTTGTCTTAATACCATAGCATATACATTTCCTGACCATTCCTTGCACACATGTAGATGTATATTCAGTACATACAAATGATGTGTCTTCATTAAACTTCTCTATTTTTTACTTTTAGTGCATTTCATTGAAGTTTTGATCAATTTCTGAAATACAAGAACAAGGAATAGCAATAACAAACTTGTACTAATCGTTGTGTTAATGGACCACAGACAACAGGCCATCTCTAAAACTCTTCTAGTAAAGTTAAACATTCAAAAGCGAAGGAAATTTAATGAGGTCATCTACCTAAACACAGAAATGTGCCCATCAAGCTTCATTTGTCAAATATTGTCTGTGTGTGCATGCTAACATGCTCCACTTAATGGATGAGTGTGGATGGACAAACAAATGGATGGGACAAACAAATCAACATAACCCCACATCAAGCAGTAAAGTAACATGCTGTTTAATTACCAGGGCAATCCAATTTTTCTGTATAAGCCTTCCGCTTACAACATTTCTTGCAAAGTTCATAGGAACAACGTTGTCCCTGAAATGATAAAAAAACAATCAGAAAGTTCTTTCAATGTAAAGGTCTTTAAGGTATCAATTTGTAACATAATCTGTGTGTGTGTGTGTGTGTGTGTGTGTGTGTGTGTGTGTGTGTGTGAAACAGGCACATCAAAATGAATACACACCAACAGACTGGGAACAGCTCAAAATGGGGACATTTCCATTTTGTAATGATGGCTAAAATGGACTGTCAACTCTGTGCTTAGTTATACAAACCTTGAAATAAATTAGCTGGAATTTCTTCAATCATTATATATACAACAATACATATCATTATACACACATTCAACTCAAAAGCTTGTGTGTATCATTAGAAATCAACATTTCCTAGTACAATATGTTTATCTGATCATACTTATCTGATCAAAATACCTTACCCATAAATCCAGCACTCACTGATACTACTTTTAACTGAAGGGTGCTATCTCACCTTAGGTGTAAGACTTAGCAGCAAAGACTAAGAATACATCAGTTACTACTGGTGTAAAAGGCATGCTCCCTAATAGTGGGAGGGCTGGGAGGGTGTATATGTAACAGGTAAGTATTCTTGAAGAAACATTTTACTAGGAAAAATTGGTTTTCTTCATAATACATGAAGGGAGGTACATCACCTTACCATGAAGATACCATTTCTAGTCATCTATGGTAAGCGAGACAGCTTCTAGGTAACCTGACTAAAGGAGAATCCATGTGTTGGGGCATGGCTTCAAAGAGGGAAAAAAAATTCACCCCCCCCACAAAACCAGCAGAAGTTGTGAAGCCACATCTTAAAAAGCTATCAACCTGCAAGGGTGACCTGTTCAGATGTGATGTGATTATGATTTTTAATGTAGCTTTAACAATTTTTCAGTCATATTGCTACCATGTCTGCAGTGAGGCAGTTTACAGTGATGTCTAGCACTGGGGCATCATGCCGCAGACATGTAGCATGATGTCCCACCAAGTCACATTATCCTGACACCAGGCTGACCAGTCCTAACACTAACCTCTTAATGCTGAGCGCCAAGCAAGGCAGCTGTTAGTACCATTTTTGTAAGTCTTTTGTATGACTCAGCCAGGGATCGAACCCATGATTTTCTGCATCCGAGGTGGATGCTCCAGCCACTAGGCCACCAGAGTGGTCTGCGTATTAATGGGTAGTCCAATTTTCATAACTCAATTTTGCCAAATTAGATTGGGAATACAAAAAAAAAACTGAATAAAAAGTTTCATGCAGATATTACGAAAAAATTTTACATTTGCTAGATATTCATCTGTGCTTGTATTTTTTATCTTTTATTTAACGCTGAGTAATTCACTTTTGGATAAGAAATGGAAAAATCAACATAGATTTTTGTTCTTTCCAATGCAGATAGAAGCATAATAACAAGCAAAATACATGATATTGAAATAATAATACCATTTCTATCCTCCAATTAACTACATTAGAGTTAAATCTGACAATTTAATCTTGAGCCAGTGGTTACATGCAAGTGGACTTCACTAAGAGAAAGGCCTAACAATAATACTATAACATGCAAGGGGTATTCACTAAGCGAAAGGCCCAACATTAATATTGTTACATGCAAGGGGTATCCACTAAGCGAAAGGCTCAACATTAATAATGTTACATGCAAGATGTCTCCACTAAGCGAAAGGCCCAACATTAACACTGTTACATGCAAGGGGTCTCCACTAAGCGAATGGCCCAACATTAATACTGTTACATGCAAGGGGTATCCACAAAGCAAAAGGCCTAACATTTATCCTGTTACATGGAAATGGTCTCCACTAAGCAAAAGGCCCAACATTAATACTGTTACATGCAAGACTTTTCCAATACGTGAAAGGCCCAACATTAATACTGTTACATGCACGGAGTCTCCAGTAAGTGAAAGGCCCAACATTTATACTGTTATATGTATGGCTTTTCCACTAAGCAAAAAGCCCAACATTAATACTGTTCCATGTAAGGGGTCTATTTATTGAGCAAATCAAACATTCCATGAGTTCCACTGATGTTTCCACTATTTCCAAGGACTTCAAGAGTCTTCGGGAAGTTCTAATGAACCAAGGCTACAAATACAATTGCATGGCTTCTCCTTGTTGGAATTCCTTAGCATAATGTCAGTACTTCTAGCCATGAAAACACAAATCACAACTCAAACACCCAATACTGGGAACTACTTTCTGACTCCATCCTCAGGTCAGGCAAAACACTATTCTGAGTCACAGTTCGCCAGCGTAATTCCACCAAACTGTCTTCACAGCAACAATAAAAGGCATCTCCCATAACATCAAAACCCCTTCTAATTTATTCCATGGCACAATGAATCAAAACTGCAGTTTAAGATAGGGACTACCTGGCTCTATGCCCATTTATGCGGCTCTAACCAGACCCTTAACTATGAAACTAATTTATGACATCATAAAAACTCATCCATACTGTACACTATGACATTTGCCCCTGGAAACTGGCTAATTATTCTGGCTGATAAATATCTTCCCAACACTGACTCCCCAAATAACTAATCACTAAAATCTAGCATAGCTATGAACATGTAAATACAAATTTTAAAATACCCTACATTTACAAAACATACAAAATGAGGACATCTTCATAAACATGAACTTGGTAAGTTACAAAGAGGGAATATTTTCATACGGAGCCATGACATTGTACATACAAAATGAGAAAATTATTAAAAAAAGACTTGTTTTTTGCTGAAATCAGACAATTTAAAAACAAACATTTGGAGTGTTTCATAACAATATAACAAGATGCTTATATATACGTGCAACTAATGCACATAAAATACAAACTCAAACTATGTGCCTCTGAGGGAATGCAATGATTAGAATCCTCCTTTCTGGAGAATTTCAAAAAGGGATTGAGTGATTAGATATTTGAGAATCATTTTGAATTTTAAAATTGAGATAAAAAATACACACTTTGAGAGTAAATTCCTAAAATTTGGAATTTTGCATACATTTAAACTATTTCACATGAAATTAGAGGCTACCTTTTATAGGTGGAAATGATTTCATGCACCCATTTACTTTTTTAATGTGTGTGCCTTTTAGGTGTATGATTTTTACCTTTGGATTGCAACACTGAGTACAAAGCTCATACTGGATTTTCTTTGAAGGATCAAAGTTCTTTTTGACATTCCTCTTCTGTTTCTTCATCTTCTTTTTAGAGAGTTTGTCAGCACCTTCCTGTAGGTCTTGGAGCAAAAGTGTCCTCTTTAAATTCATTTGCACTCTTTTCTCTCTGTTCTTTTCCTCTTCCTCTGGGCTTGAAGGAAAATACAGAATGTAATGACTTTTGTTATGAACTGCACTTCCTAGATAGTTCCTTGGTCTTGGATATTGATGAGATATTGAAAATAATATTTAAACAAACATGTATTATAGTATTATACTGTATATTATGTATTATAAAGAGGGTGTTGAAAAATGTATCATAAAGAGGGTGTTGAAAATGTTTCAAAGGGAGAAACTTAAACATTTATTATCATCCCTATTATAAAAGCAAAACCTACCATATGCATGAAAAAAAAACTTTTCTGAAACCAATTTTCCAAGTAAAATGTGTTTTTCAAGAATACCAATGATAATATTGCAAGAACATCAACTACCTAACAAATTCAGTTATATGAAGCCCAAAAATGTACATCATGTTTTGGGTTTGTTTTAGCAATAAAAGTGCCAGTACATCATACTTGCTAAGATGGAAGTCTCCTTGCATAAAGGATATAAGGCAAACTCCAACATCTGCCATTTACTATTGGAAATGAATGCTCTTCTAAGGATGCACCAGCAGGGAAAGTCTGGGAGAAAGTGCCCATATTATGTAAGTATTATTCATGAAACACTTTGCTCCACAAATTAATGTATTCTTCACATATATATTTAAGTAACAAAATAAATCAGGAAAAGAGGTAAAAAGTAGTGGGAGTTACATCGTATGACCAAACTGCTAGTGCTGGTGGCTCTATTTGCCAAACATATATTGTTACGACCCTAGAGTTAAAGTATGTGTGTTAATATATCAATATTGTATAAATCTCTTTTTATTTCATTTTATTTCATTATATTAATATCATCTAACATGTTTTTGATATGTGTTTACTCGAGTCATAAATGTGATTCATGTTGGCACATGCTGTGTATGATAACAAATTCATTACAATAAACATTCAGGAATAGCCATGAAAACGATTGGTTGATACTAAGTCAGACTTTCCTGAATGTCCAGAAGTACTACAAAATTGCATGCGACTTTGTGCGCGTGCAATTCAAACAAAGCATTAGCTTTCATATATATATGCTTGAGATTTTGTAATTCTCACACAGTCATGGACAGACTGTCATGGTCGAGAGTCAACAGTCGTAGTAGAGTCTGTTATACAATTTCTCATATCTTTAAAAAAATATTTGTTTGTGCTAGAAAAAGTTGTCTGTATGTCTATGTAGAATAACATGCCGTGTTAGAGGAACTATTTTCACTTCGTCATTATAATTGTTTTCCTAGAGAACAACATTACATATTTGGACATTTTCTCCCTAATATTGGAATGGGACAACACAAACTTTGTTTTATTGTGTAAATTCTGGAATTTGCTGTTTACCTTTGTCTAACATGATCAACCGCCATTTTGGACCGGAACATCATACACTTTCAGACTGTGCTTAGAACTTATTACAGGACTTATATTTTTATTTTGAACAAAAATTTGGATCATTTCTGTAAAACGTAAGTCTTGCTTAAATTATTTACATTATTTTATGTGTTCTAGGAAAATAAATTATAACATTGTTAAAATTTAAAAAGCTTGTTGTATTCACTCTTTCTTTTATGTTACTTAGAATGAGCTGTTACGTAACAATATGCAAAGCGGCTTCAAGGCTTGTGTGAAATGCTGACTAAGGTTAGCTGAGATCAGTTTCTTCGAATGACGATTGTATTGCTTGTTGTATTGCAAAGATGTTGGTCACTTAAGAAAACCTAGTGTAAGTAAAGTAACAAGTCTGCAGTAACATAGAAATTTAGATTGTTGTGCTGTTAAGAGAGTTAGTTCCTATCAGGTCAAACCCATTATCTTTGGAGATGAAAGGTCTCAAAGATAAAAGTCTGACCGTGTTATATCAGCCTGAATGCTGTCAGTCAAGAAGCAGTTTCACTAAAATGCTAGTGGCAATTGATCTAATTTCATGAACCACTTTTGGTAATACTTCAGCACCATAACTGGGGCAGTGATTTTTTTTTTAAAAAAAAAGACTGATTTCCCTCAAGTATGAGTCTGTTCTTATTTACGAAACTAGAGTTTCATGAGAGAACATGAACGATCATGGCAGAACTGCAGATAGTTCAGGTTGACCAATAAGGATAATCTGATTAGTTCTGTCTGCTGGGTGACAGGCCTTGTATGAAAGATGTCAGCACATCTCTTGACATTGACTACATAAGTGCCTTGTTCAACAAACAACCCATGTGTTGTTCCATGTTTGACAAAACAAATAGTCTATGTGTTTGTTCATGACAATTTGAAATTGGCCAGGTTATAAAGGTCTTTGTTTTGGCTGATATCCATCTTTCAATGATGACAAAATGTCTGAAATCATGTACGATTAGCCCCTGATTGTGACTGGAGATCACTTCACTTTGAAAACCATGAAGAATTTAAAGAGATATTTCTTTGCTTGTATCACTGGGAGAAGGCTCTACATTTCCCTGAAAGGTTTCAAATGCTGTAGTCCTTCTTGTCCATGCAAATATATCCACTACTTGTTTGCAGAATTGTTTCTGATTAAAAGTTGTTTGAGATGAGCCAGGCTTCACCATCTGGGATGGGATGGAAAACCTGCATGTGTGTTTGTTTCAGATGGCAAGAAAGCAGGATTTATATGGAAATCTTTGCAGCTATATTCAAGAGGTACTTGATGCATGATTTTATCCAATTAAGTGGCACAATCAGGATTAGTTTGCATTTGGATTCCATCACTGCATGGATGATTTTTGAAATCAGAGGATTGGAATAAGTCATATATACAGAGACTCTTCCAGCTCATTGAAAGGGTATCAAATGTCCATTCTGTGATTAAAGAGATGAACTTGTAAAGCTTGGTGTTCCACTTGACTGAAAAGAGGTCCAAGAGAGGTCAACCCCATTGGGCATATATTTGACTTATGACTGAGGGGTGAATGGAACATTCCATATGAATTGGTTGATTCAACCTGGTCTGTGAATCTGCTAGGAAAATGACTCTGCATTATTGTAAATGCAAGAAATGCCCAATATGACCTTTGAATGGGAATATGACAGCATGCGTGTTGGAGGTCTAGACTGATTTCCATCCAGAGTGATCCTGCGGGTATCCATTCTGAAATTGCCTGAGTGTGTTGGTTGAGAAAGCTTAGACTAGATCTATGACCAGTCTGAGATTGCCATTCACTTCAGGAACAAGGAAAAGTCTGGAGAAAAATCCCAGTAAGTTTATGCTGTGAACAATATTGATAAAACTTAATAATTTTCCTTAGTACATGAATTGTTTGGACAGAGAAAAATATTTAGTATGTAATGTCCACAAGAGGTCAAATGGAAGAGCATAAATTCAGCAGAAGAATATTGATGAATATACCATTCATTGTTAATCGTCCGATTTAAAAAGGATAGTAAGTCTTCTAGGGCAATGAGATGCATGGGATGTGGCATACTTAGATGTAGTCTTGTCATCTGAGAAAAACTACAAACCAGAAGACAGATGTCTGAAGACTTAGTGACTCCAGTAAAGGTGTCTATGGGGACATGGGCAATATGTAACTTGTACCCTCACTCATATTACTGTCTATGTTTGGGATTCATTTTTTGCATGAATTAACAAGAGAGAGCTGTAATTAGTACTGAGATCTGTTTCAGTTTACACTGATGAGGGGTAATGGTGTGGCTGTCGCTGTTTGAGAAGTTTGTGATGTCTGGATTGCTGAATTTTCTTCAAAATGAGTAAGCCTTACATCTTCAGGGATTTAAACAAAAGAAAAATGTCAACAAAGGCAGCATCGGTGGTAATGCTAATGGAGTCTGAATGTGCTTCTTATGATGGTCACCATACATTCTCTGACATGTGTAAGCACGTATCACATGTATGACCTGAAATGAACACCATACAATTTATACAGGTAGGTGATATTCTGCAACTAGCTAGAACTGTTTGCAGCCCATAAACTCACTCCTATCCACTGTTTTGACATTTGTAAATAATAGACCAGAACAAGGGCATCCACAGGTGTATCAGTCAATAATTGGATTAAGCTGGCTCTAACAGGGCACTTTGAATAAAGAATGATACCCACATAATTTCAATAACTTCAAGTGCTGAGTTGAAATGAAAATACTAAAACCACACAGGGCAAGCTTTATGATGGCACCAACAAGCTTATCATGTGTCAAATGAACTGCAAAATGTAAGTACACTTCCCAGATGTGAGAAAACTCCAAGGAATCACTCAACTAATCAATAGGCAAAAAAGAATTCAGTACTTGTATGGTCTCAAGAAGAAGCATGCTTAAATTCACAAGCAAAAGTAGTAACTGATGATTTACTAAATTTAGGTGTCAGTCTCTCTAAGATAGAAATCTCCTGTATCATTTACACCAGGCATGATCAATCTATGGACTGAAGGTCAGATTTGACCTATGTTTCATTACAATCTCACTCAGTTTTAATAATATTGAAATAGGGAAAGATAATTCTCTTCTTATAGCAGGGCTGGATATGCCAGGTTGCAGGCTAATATTCCTAACATAATGTGATAGTGAAACATATTCAAAGGAGAAATTCATATAATACTTAGTTGAAAACACATTCTTTTTCACAATAACTTGAATCAAGAACATTTGGTCATAATGTCAATTGCACTGCAGGTAAGGTAGTTATGTGAAATACAATTAACATCATCAATACTTTATATCTTCAGACACATATAAATAAACCTCTCAAGGCTTTCTCCACCTTCAGTTTTTCGGATAAGCAAGCACTTGAAATATTACAACTTAATTACAAGCTAATATATATATTTAAAGCAAAGGCATATTTACCCCTATTGAAACGAAGCCTTGTTGGCTTCTTATTGATTCAAATTTTTGATTACCATTTAAGAATATTTTTTGTTTTAAAATATGGATACAGGTCTGAGGATTAATCTAAACATGATTAAATCTTGGACTAATTAAAATGAATATTGAACTCTGTTTATTTTACTGTTTACTGACTACCATGATTTTTGTCTATTACCTGGGTCTAACGTAAGGCTGACAAATCCAGTATGGTAGGGGTAATTCCCCATACACACCCTTTTTGCCATCTGTCTCCGGGTTTGCCATTTCCGACTGAAAAAAGGATATTTAGTGCCCAATAATTGCAAAATTAGACAATTTGTTTGACCATTACTGCATGGTATCTCATGCACTCACTTAATGAAGTGCAATCAAACATGTCTACTACAGCCACTCATGGGGAAATGCAAAAATGGCCTTTGTAGACAGGTGATCTCAGAAGGCAGGCTTAGCTCTCCAACTTAATTCATGACAAGTTTATATACCATGAATCATATAACATTAGCATTAATATTAGAAATATTATCATTACTATTTCATACCCCTATCAGCATCAACTTAAGGAAACCAGAACTATGTATACACACTCATTTATACATATCTCTCTCTCTCATTTACACATGGAAATACTTTTATCTCATTATCAGTATAAATGTTTCTTAAATAAAATTACTCATTGACAGCTTACCTGTAATTGTGAAACACACAAATGACTTTTTTAAGGCAGTTGGTACAATTAATCATGAAAACTGGTTTCAGCTTCAGTATGTGACCTTTGATAACTGATGACTGAAAGAGATTCCTATGGCTACTTAAATTGTATGGGAGATCACCAGGGTAGTGAACCTCTACTTGAAGGTTAAATGTATTATTTTTTTTCATCAGACATAGCTCTGATTCAAAATCTTAAATAACAACAGATTCATCTTATTAACAGGATAAGGATAAGACACCAGACTACAGTAAATAAAATCAAATTATGAAAAATTTAAACATAAATTCATTTAATGTACTTTATATATCTACCATGCCTTAATCATGAAATAAATGAAATTAAATATGCATACTTGAAGTGGTCACTGCTGATATACTACAGTGATTGAAGAAGGAGTCATACTTAAACATGTTTTAGTGAAGACAAAACAAATTGCAAAAAAAAATCACAAGCATGGTAAATGTTAAGTTTTCATTCTTTTACCTGACATCTTTCTTTCATTAACTGTGTTGCCTTCTTAAACTCTTCTAGTGACTGGCCTACTGCAACAATGTCCCGTATGTCATGGTGCAAGTGTAGACTGAAAATAATGGAACACTTCTGAATAAAAGTACCACAAAACAGTACATGCAGAAATCTGCATGCTTGAATAAATCCCAACAATAATATTTACAAATTATGCTGGAATTTCAAAGTACAATACATCTCATGGATTGTTTTAGGATGTCAAAATACACTACATCTCACAGAATATTTTTAATGTCAAAGTACACTACATCTCATGGATTGTTTTGGAATGTCATGGTACACTACATCTCAGATTACCTTGAATGTCAAGGTACACTACATCTCATGGATTGTTTTGGAATGTCATGGTACACTACATCTCAATGACTGTTTTGGAATTTCAATGTACACTATATCTCATGGATTGTTTTGGAATGTCATGGTACACTACATCTCAATGACTGTTTTGGAATTTCAATGTACACTATATCTCATGGATTGTTTTGGATGTCAAAGTACACTACATCTCATGTATTGTTTTGGATGTCAAAGTACACTACATCTCATGGATTGTTTTGGGATGTCAAAGTACACTACATCTCAGATTATCTTGAATGTCAAGGTACACTACAGCTCATTGACTGTTTTGGAATGTCAAAGTACACTACATCTCATGGATTGTTTTGGGATGTCAAAGTACACTACATCTCAGATTATCTTGAATGTCAAGGTACACTACATCTCATGGAGTGTTTTGGAATGTCATGGCACACTACATCTCAATGACTGTTTTGGAATTTCAATGTACACTATATCTCATGGATTGTTTTGGATGTCAAAGTACACTACATCTCATGTATTGTTTTGGATGTCAAAGTACACTACATCTCATGGATTGTTTTGGGATGTCAAAGTACACTACATCTCAGATTATCTTGAATGTCAAGGTACACTACAGCTCATTGACTGTTTTGGAATGTCAAAGTACACTACATCTCATGGATTGTTTTGGGATGTCAAAGTACACTACATCTCAGATTATCTTGAATGTCAAGGTACACTACATCTCATGGAGTGTTTTGGAATGTCATGGCACACTACATCTCAATGACTGTTTTGGAATTTCAATGTACACTATATCTCATGGATTGTTTTGGAATCTCATGGTACACTACATCTCAATGACTGTTTTGGAATTTCAATGTACACTATATCTCATGGATTGTTTTGGATGTGAAAGTACACTACATCTCATGTATTGTTTTGGATGTCAAAGTACACTACATCTCATGGATTGTTTTGGGATGTCAAAGTACACTACATCTCAGATTATCTTGAATGTCAAGGTACACTACAGCTCATTGACTGTTTTGGAATGTCAAAGTACACTACATCTCATGGATTGTTTTGGGATGTCAAAGTACACTACATCTCAGATTATCTTGAATGTCAAGGTACACTACATCTCATGGAGTGTTTTGGAATGTCATGGCACACTACATCTCAATGACTGTTTTGGAATTTCAATGTACACTATATCTCATGGATTGTTTTGGAATCTCATGGTACACTACATCTCAATGACTGTTTTGGAATTTCAATGTACACTATATCTCATGGATTGTTTTGGATGTGAAAGTACACTACATCTCATGTATTGTTTTGGATGTCAAAGTACACTACATCTCATGGATTGTTTTGGGATGTCAAAGTACACTACATCTCAGATTATCTTGAATGTCAAGGTACACTACAGCTCATTGACTGTTTTGGAATGTCAAAGTACACTACATCTCATGGATTGTTTTGGGATGTCAAAGTACACTACATCTCAGATTATCTTGAATGTCAAGGTACACTACATCTCATGGATTGTTTTGGAATGTCATGGTACACTACATCTCAATGACTGTTTTGGAATTTCAATGTACACTATATCTCATGGATTGTTTTGGAATGTCATGGTACACTACATCTCAATGACTGTTTTGGAATTTCAATGTACACTATATCTCATGGATTGTTTTGGATGTCAAAGTACACTACATCTCATGTATTGTTTTGGATGTCAAAGTACACTACATCTCATGGATTGTTTTGGGATGTCATAGTACACTACATTTCAGATTATCTTGAATGTCAAGGTACACTACAGCTCATTGACTGTTTTGGAATGTCAAAGTACACTATATCTCATGGATTGTTTTGGGATGTCAAAGTACACTACATCTCAGATTATCTTGAATGTCAAGGTACACTACAGCTCATTGACTGTTTTGGAATGTCAAAGTACACTACATCTCATGGATTGTTTTGGGATGTCAAAATACACTACATCTCAGATTATCTTGAATGTCAAGGTACACTATAGCTCATTGACTGTTTTGGAATGTCAAAGTACACTACATCTCATGGATTGTTTTGGGATGTCAAAGTACACTACATCTCAGATTATCTTGAATGTCAAGGTACACTACATCTCATGGATTGTTTTGGAATGTCATGGTACACTACATCTCAATGACTGTTTTGGAATTTCAAGGTACACTATGTCTCATGGATTGTTTTGGAATGTCAACATACACTATATCACATGATTGTTTTGGGATGTTAAGGTACACTATATTTCATGGATTGTTTTGGATGTCAATGTGCACTACATCTCATGTATTGTTTTGGATGTCAAGGTACACTACATCTCATGGATTGTTTTGGGATGTCAAAGTACACTACATCTCATGTATTGTTTTGGATGTCAAGGTACACTACATCTCATGGATTGTTTTGGGATGTCAAAGTACACTACATCTCAGATTATCTTGAATGTCAAGGTACACTACAGCTCATTGACTGTTTTGGAATGTCAAAAAACACTAAATCTCATGGATTGTTTTGGGATGTCAAAGTACACTACATCTCAGATTATCTTGAATGTCAAGGTACACTACATCTCATGGATTGTTTTGGAATGTCATGGTACACTACATCTCAATGATTGTTTTGGAATTTCAAGGTACACTATGTCTCATGGATTGTTTTGGGATGTCAAAGTACACTACATCTCATGGATTGTTTTAGGATGTCAAAGTACACTACATCTCAGATTATCTTGAATGTCAAGGTACACTACAGCTCATTGACTGTTTTGGAATGTCAAAGTACACTACATCTCATGGATTGTTTTGGGATGTCAAAATACACATCTCAGATTATCTTGAATGTCAAGGTACACTACAGCTCATTGACTGTTTTGGAATGTCAAAAAACACTAAATCTCATGGATTGTTTTGGGATGTCAAAGTACACTACATCTCAGATTATCTTGAATGTCAAGGTACACTACATCTCATGGATTGTTTTGGAATGTCATGGTACACTACATCTCAATGACTGTTTTGGAATTTCAAGGTACACTATGTCTCATGGATTGTTTTGGAATGTCAACATACACTATATCACATGATTGTTTTGGGATGTTAAGGTACACTATATTTCATGGATTGTTTTGGATGTCAATGTGCACTACATCTCATGTATTGTTTTGGATGTCAAGGTACACTACATCTCATGGATTGTTTTGGGATGTCAAAGTACACTACATCTCATGTATTGTTTTGGATGTCAAGGTACACTACATCTCATGGATTGTTTTGGGATGTCAAAGTACACTACATCTCAGATTATCTTGAATGTCAAGGTACACTACAGCTCATTGACTGTTTTGGAATGTCAAAAAACACTAAATCTCATGGATTGTTTTGGGATGTCAAAGTACACTACATCTCAGATTATCTTGAATGTCAAGGTACACTACATCTCATGGATTGTTTTGGAATGTCATGGTACACTACATCTCAATGATTGTTTTGGAATTTCAAGGTACACTATGTCTCATGGATTGTTTTGGAATGTCATGGTAAACTATATTTCATGGATTATTTTGGAATGTCAAGGTACACTACATCTCATGGATTGTTTTGGATGTCAAGGTACACTACATCTCATGTATTGTTTTGGATGTCAAGGTACACTACATCTCATGGATTGTTTTGGATGTTAAGGTACTTTACATTTCATGGATTGTTTTGGAATGTCATGGTACACTACATCTCATGGATAATTTTGGATGTCAAGGTACACTACATCTCATGGATTGTTTTTGGATGTTAAGGTACTTTACATTTCATGGATTTTTTTGGAATGTCATGGTACACTACATCACTATAAACTGCCACACTGCAGACATCATTGCAATGTGACCGAAAAATTGTTAAAACTACAATAAAAATCCAAATAACACATACATACATACATCTGGTCAGAAGTTCAATTCCTTGGATGGATAAGCAAGTACTAAGTAATAACCCAATGGGGTAATGACAGATCCTTTAATTCATAAAGGCTACATAAATTAACTATTACTACTACTAATTATAGTGCCAGGTAAGTGTATATATACTTTGAGAGTTGGTTTATGAACAGTTTATAAGATATAATGCAGAGAATTTTTTGGAGGGAGGGAGGGAGGGAGAGAGAGAGAGACAGAGAGAGACAGACAGAGAGAGAACCCCAGTTCAATGCTAAGTATATGTAGATTTTTTTTCTGCATGCTTTCTTTGCCCAGCAAAGCAAAGAAACAGATTTTTTTCTGTTCAGATGCATACTTAAATATCTTATGTTTTTTGTTTGAAAAAATTAGTGAAAACTCCAAGACTTGGTCTCAATTTATATAGTCTTTAAAAATAGACTTCCTGATATATTATTCTGTACATTTTCATCACATTTGGTTCTTATGAAGTCATTTAAATGGCTTTAACTATTAGCAATATTGGATACATCTGATGGCAGATCATCACAATATGTAACAATTAAAGGGTATTATATTCTAATACAAACTTCATAATAATTGATCAGGTGTTTTTTGTGAAGTTTAAACAGCAACTGTTGAAAGATGAATGATACATTACCAAGACACTACTATGACCTCACATGGTTTTTTTAACAGATGCATGATACATTACCAAGACACTACCATAATCTCACATGGTTTTTGTGACAGATGCATGATACATTACCAAGACACTACCAAAACCTCACATGGTTTTGTGACAGATGCATGATACATTACCAAGACACTACCATAACCTCACATGGTTTTGTGACAGATGCATGATACATTACCAAGACACTACCAAAACCTCACATGGTTTTTGTGACAGATGCATGATACATTACCAAGACACTACTATAACCTCATATGGTTTTTGTAACAGATGCATGATACATTACCAAGACACTACCATAACCTCACATGGTTTTGTGACAGATGCATGATACATTACCAAGACACTACCATAACCTCACATGGTTTTGTGACAGATGCATGATACATTACCAAGACACTACCAAAACCTCACATGGTTCTTGTGACAGATGCATGTTACATTACCAAGACACTACCATAACCTCACATGGTTTTTGTGACAGATGCATGATACATTACCAAGACACTACCAAAACCTCACATGGTTTTGTGACAGATGCATGATACATTACCAAGACACTACCATAACCTCACATGGTTTTGTGACAGATGCATGATACATTACCAAGACACTACCAAAACCTCACATGGTTCTTGTGACAGATGCATGATACATTACCAAGACACTACCATAACCTCACATGGTTTTTGTGGCCTGGTCAGCAAACAGCTACAGAGTATTATAGAGGCTTTTCAAATGTCTAAGTTTGAAAAAGGGTTAGCAGAGTGTTGATGACAATGTTGAGACCTGATTTATTTAACTGTGAGTCAAGTCTTGTGTTCTAAATTGAATAAACCAAGAAGGTAATGCTCACGCATGATGAAAGAGCTTGAAAATATGGCCTCTAATGTATGGTATTGGACAGGGATACTTCTCCACCAGGTCGAGATATTCTTCTGCCATCTGCCAAATGGGAGGGTTTAAACCAGCAAACAAGGAAGGGTTGTGCAAGTTTCCCTCTGAAAAAAATGCAATAACAAAAGATGCAAATAATAAAAGTGAATGGAAAAATAAATCATAACAGAGCCTAAATAATGTCTGAGATATGTTTTATTTTTTAAGAACAAAATTATTTGGAAAATATCAAGCTGGTCACAGTGGTATTATTTTGTTCTATTAAATTATTGATTATAGTTCTCCAATTCATTAAGTATTATATTTTTCAAGTAATCAAAAATACTTACTTAGGGCTATTCCATTAAAACATATACACCTGGAGGTAAGATACTTTCAAAATCAACCAACCCACAACAGAAGCAATTTTTAAAAAATTATGATTCACCATCAGATATATTTTCATAGAAAAACACTGCTCCTTACAGAAGCATATTTTTTTGACATAATTTCTGGCTATGGGTTAGTGGTTGGGGATAGAAGTGATTTAAATGACACCTGGCTGGATGTAATCTACTGAACATATTTCAGTTACAAATGTCTCATTTATATGCCTTGTTGAAAGACTAATAGTTTTTTTTTTAAATATAGCAAGTCAAACATTTTTTTTATCATAAATTATATTTTAAAATAATGGATAAGAGTCGAGGAATAATTTTTTTCTAAGAGAATTCATAAAATCAGTGTCATTGCAGTTAACTGTATGGTTAACAGCATCATCATCATCACTGATGATCTAAGCAGTAACATTCTGCACTTTTAATCCAGTTGTCACAGGTTCTGTCCCACACTTCTAATCTTTCATACAAACCTTATACATATGGTCTGAGGAGCTTTCGTGGCTTGTCATGTGATTACTTGCCTCTAATGTGTAAATGAGAATGTTGCTTGTTACTTTTGGAAGGTCAGTGGTTCTACAAAGGTGGTGTAAAAGTATTTGGATTTTCTTCAGCAGTAACATTGGCTGCCATATATAGATTCTCTTCATCTCAAAATGATGTAAAGGCCATATTCATCTACTGAAACCTGAGATCTCATGTCTAAATGACTTCAGCTGTTGAGATAAACATCAAATCAACAGAGGTCCAAGTGTACTAAGGTGCTTGCTTTTATAGATCACTTGCACATCTCAAGTGAATTTTTGTCACAGATCAACCAATTTGGGTTGGTGGTCTTTTGGAGTTCTTCCTCCACATAATATACTGTTAAATCCCTCCCCCTAAAAATACAAACCAAACTTAATCAACCAACTAATCAACTGTCCATCATTTCTGCCACAGCTGTATGAGTTTAAAAACTTTTAATCCAGTAGACCTTTGAATATTATCAATTATGCCTTTCTGACAGCTACCTAGGTCATCATCAGTTGGTACAAATGGATTTTTCATGGTAAACGTACAAGATGGAGAAGTCTTGAGCAATCTTGCATCACACGCTGTCAAAAAGTTTACATTTTAGCTCACTTCAAGTTTCTCTAGCAATGTCCATTGTTCCAACCAGAACTGTTATAACTTATTCAAGCTTTATTAACAGATATCTGGAGATGTGCATCTGTAATAAATGTTTGTAACAAAAGTATGAGAATGCATCAGTGTTTTTCAAAGAAGCTTTTGAACTGAGCAACAACCAGAATCAACCAAGAAATGAAATTATTCACATCTCTCAGGTAGAAGTGTAGTGTATAATCAAAATCTGCCAAAAGATTTTTCAATCGTTAAATTTGCCAATTTTTTTTTCCAATCATACTGAGTCAGTGGACATAATCACCAGAATGGACAGAAATAGACCAAAACAGATATAACCAGGTTACAATCAATTTGAGTAGCTAAATTCATGTGTTTTAGTTAACTGTACAGCTTTTATTGTCTTCCCTTTAATGTAATTTCTTACTAAAGCTGTGAAAATAATGTTGCACACATCAAAAAAGAGGCACACGTCTACTCATTACTGTTGTTATTATACTTCTCCATTCCAGTCCCCACATACTGTTTGTCTTGTTTATGATGTTATCTAAATTTGTCACTTACTTTTCCTACTACTATACTGTTTGTAAATATGCATAATAATGTGAAATGAAACAAAGAGACTAAATCCAAGATAGAAAACCTCTGCATTTTTGGATGTGTTCTGCTTGGACTCCATGTTTCTGCACAAAACTCAAAGTTCAAGACTCGCTGTACTAATTCAGTTCCCATTGTAAACCTGTGCAAACACCATGATATTAAAATTCAATAACTTAAAAATTTAAAACAAGGAGTCCCAGACTCCTAATTTGGTAAAAATAGGAGTCCCAACTGCAAAAGTTGCAGTCCCCACTAAGCCAGACATCATTTACTTTCTTACATTTTGCTACTGTCATGTCCAAACTATCAGTACTAGCAACTTTAGCACAGTTCTGAATCTCATTGAAATCTTCATCAATTTTCCGTTTAACTACAAAACACTTGTCTAAATTTGCAAACATCATTTTGTCCAAGTCTCTTGATTTCTAGTTCGCAAGCAATATTTATATGGCAACAACTGGAAATGAAATCGATAACAGTGATTGCACTGGGCTTCGCCAGTGTCGCAATCTTGTTTTACATATTGGCGACAAAATATACTATCTGGCGATATTGTTGACGACAACATTTTTGGCTGATAAAAACTGTATATACAGTCTTGGGTTTGGAGAGGAGAAATTCAAAGGCACCTGGCAGGATGCTGCAAACTTGGACATAAAAATGCACTGGAATTAATTGTTACAGAAACAAATCCTTATTTCATATAGACAAACCACCCTAACATTGCACTGTTATATCATAATCCGCTTATGCTGATATCTGGCCTTGATACCATATGTCATAATATAATCAAAATAACCATGCAACTGACTAGCTACAATGGACTACCTCTGAGGGCAAAAACATGAAATGACTACAGTCAACCACATGAGGGTAACATTTAAAGAAAAAAACAAACAAAAAAACCCAGAAAAAAATAGTTTTGCTGCAACTTCAATGAAAACTGATCACCTCTGAAGCACGATATATACTAAGGAATTTTTTTGATAAAAATTGTCTCAATGTTCTACAATTATTTGCCACAGCAAAAACAAACAGGTATCTTTTTTGGTACTTCAATAACATGAACTTTCACCAAAGCAAGATGGCGACCTTTGATCAAGAAATCAGCAGCAAACTAAAATAAAAACATTGCTTCAGTTTTCATAGTGATTAGAACATATTTATTTTGCATTAGAAAACTTTCCTCTTTGAAACAAAAATGTGCGTACAAAGGACTCCTATGTGTATGATTTTATCCATACCAAATAGAAAATTTGCGTCCAAATACACTTAATTAAGTGTTTCTGAGATCTCTGACACTGTAAGATAATGTTAAAGTAACAGAAATACCATGGGATAACCAGAGACCAATAAAATCAAATAAAATGGTCAAGTTATCTACCCTGCAGGGATGCAGCCAGGATTTCAGGATTTAATGAAAGGTGTGGGTGTGGGTGGGTGTGTGGGTGTGTGTGAGTGTGTGTGTGTGTGATCTGTTGTACAGCAATTATTACTGTGATGTCATTGGGCATGGTCACATGGTCATGGTGAGGTCTTGGTTGGGATGGCAGAAAGACCATAGGCTTACTCTATATTTTACATCTAATTACGATGTTGTCAAAGGAATTAAAAAAATTTTAACAATTCAGTTGGACTCGGATTATATACTTGATTGATGGTCAATGAATAGGTTCTAAAATTTATGTGTTTATTTTGGAGCCATGTTCCTCCATTACATTCAAAATTTGAATATACCAAAGGTGAAATTAGAACAGATGCATCCTAAATTACTATCATGGCTACTTTAAATGTTATTTAATTTGCGACTTTAATGCCAAACATCAATTTGGTTCAGATTAAATTGTTTTTAATAATACTGAGAATTGTTGATGTGTAAAAATTTTACAAGAAACGAACTACATCAGATCTTGAAATTGATACCACTTGAAAAAAACTGCTAGGAATATGCAGAAATATTAATACTATTATTTAAATGGAATATGTGGTTACAATATGAGTGCTGGTTCTACAACTTAGCAAAATACATCTTGTACAACTATTCTCTTGTTTCTAACAACACTGTAATATAGCAATAATTCTGGCACACATGAAGTTGACCCACTTTATACTTTATGCTAATTAAATAGTTTTAGATTTTACAACAAAACTATGCACATTTTACTTTTGTCACACCTTTAATACATGATCACAAATATTTAGATTGTAAGAACAAAGAAGTTACATTTTTATTAAAAGAATTGGTACCAGTAAAACTTAAGGAGATGGTAAAAAAAGAATCAGGATGAAACAGATTAGTAGTGTAGTAAAGAATCCATATATCAGAATGCCATCAAGTATTTTTTCATCAATTTCATCATTAGTTAATAACACTGCTTCAAAATGTTAATTGTAATCCAATTTGTAATACAAATACCAAATGATGGTTTGGAACTAAGTGCCAAAATGTCTACAGAAAATATTAATATCTTCAAAATATACATAGGAATAACCAAACACAACCAGGACAAATTTGATCCATCTTGATTTGAGTTTACACAGTTCAGTCAGTTTCTTATGTTTAAAGTCATTTAATTTTTCAAATAGAAAGCATGAACTTCATTTGGTAATACATCTGCATGATATGAAAGTTTGTCTCTTTATTATTTTGTTGCCATAGTGGTTCTGCCAACCATATACCTGCACACATAATTATGTTGTATGTTGGTTCTCTGATGTTCCCTATGAGCCATGATATGTTGATTGTTTCTGAAGATAATCCTCATGCTCTGTGTACAAATATTATTCTGTGCTGAGAACTCCATTTCACTGCTTGCTGTCTAAAGTGCATATGCATAATTAGCCTGAACAAGTTACTGTTCTTTATGGTTGTGCAATTTTCAACATCTCACAGGTATGGCCTCATGGCCATGGGTATTCTCTTCGATATCTCTGTTCCAAAAAGAAATGTTTTCACTAACATGAACTTTGCCAAAAATTCACTTCCATAAATCAGTGCTTTGCTGCCTCTTATTACAGGTTTTTATCTCTTCCATAGTGCTGTATTAGGGTTTAATTCCAACATTCCCATAGTCTGACATTAACATTAACATTTTCCCAATGACCAACAGACTGACATACATGAAATTCATTGTCATCATAACTATCACCAGCCAGTATTTGCCGACTGCAAACGTCGTCTGTCGACAAACCATGTAGTGATCCAGCCAATTTGGTTTCCTGTGTGTACTTTATTTGAAACATGCATTTGTGAAACTAACATGATGAAAGTAAAGTTAAAATTCCCATAAATGCTTTTTCCAGGGACAATCAACCAATCAAATTTAGTTTAACAGCCATTCATATCAAACCGAAGTATCCAGCTATTTTAATGCTTGCCTTCCTGAATCTGGATGTAGCGTCAAGCACTGCTACTAGTTGCATGAATTACGTCGCAAAATGCACTTTTAAAGTTAAATCTTGAATAAAAAATGCATACTGTGCAAGAACATTTTATATCCACAACATCAATGTAATCTGCAGAACACATACTAATGCTTTAAAAGTATGTGAATTCGTACAAATTTGGTACACTTGGGTGTACTGGCATAATTTTCCAAACCACCTTTTTATTAACGTTGGGCCTCTAAGAGGGGGTTAGCTGCGATTTTAAATACATATTCAGTGTTTTTTCTGACAACCCCACCAGTGATTTTTCCTTTTGTTAACACTACCCACAATAGAAGTGATTTTCCTAATCAACCTTCCACTGTCAGAATCAAAATAGTTTGAAACACAACCTTCTTCAAAAGTTTTTTTGAAGTGCCATCCCAGGAGGTGGATATATATGTTTTACTGCAACAGCCCTTAAATGTTTATATTCTGGTTTTGTCAAAATCGATGAAGCAATATAATTTGTAGTACTCTATACTGATATTAATGTAACAATTTAATATGGCTCTAATGCTACAATGTTATGATACTAATGTAACAATTTAAAATATCTCTAATTGTACACTATTGTAATATTAATGTAACAATTTAAAATGACTCTAATGCTACACTGTAGTTATATTAATGCAACAATTTAAAATCACTATCATAGCAACAGAGTCTTATATGTAACAACATCCACAAATTTGGGCACTTTCAGTATAAATCTGGTCCCTGTTGCCATAAAAATTCAAATGTCTGGCACATTTTAGTGTTACGAACTGATATTAAATGCAACCTTATATACTAAATATACTCATTTATAAGCTGATACCAATGTTCTGAATCAATACATCTGATTTTTAAGGTATAATACTTTTAAACATTTTATATTCTTGATGTTATTCTGTGTTTAATGCCATTTTTTCGGTACACAATAGGCTATACATAATGGTCAGTATATCTGTCGGAGGAAGAACCCAGGACAACCTGGGAAGATAACCAACCAACAGGAAGCTAATGACAAGTTTTCTCACATTCCCACACTGGCCAAGCCTGAGAGTTGATGCCATGCCGACAGGTGAGATGTGATTGACACCATGATAACATACAGTGAATGATGGACAATAAGCTAATCTGTGTCAATTTGCATACCTTGGTTAGTTAAAAATTACACTTTGGTTAGTTATAAAAATTACACCCCAATTACTTATAAAAATTGTACCCAGGTTAGTTACAAAAACTGCACCTTTTTCAAATCAATATATATTTATTAGAGACACGCTAAACACCGACCTGCACTCATGACTCCATCAACACCAGTCTCCTTCAAACATCTCTCAACATCAGGCAGATACTGGATGTTACCATTAGCAAAGACTGGTATACTAACATTCTCCCTGGAAATGCATTAAAACTGATATAAGTACAGTCAAACCTTTCCTAACTGTCAACATTACTCAACAGTCACCTGTCTGAAATAACAATTCTAATTTCACCCAAAGCAAAAGTTCTCATCTAAATGTGCTATATGTATACTCATCTGCCTTCTGTGCTCAGTAGCTAGGTGTTTCCAAACAAACAAAGGTTTTTACCTGCCCTATGTGATCACATATCTACAGTGACTGCATCATCTACACAAACTAATTTTTTTTTTGCTACATGAAGAAGGCATTATTATTGTGAATAATGTTCAAAAGTTTCTCATCTTCCTTTATTTCTACTTCAGTCATGTTGACTCAAAGGTGTAAATTTATCATCAGGGTCAAAACAATTTTTGTGTCACCTTCTGTACCAGTGTTACAGGTATAGTTCATTATCTTCATCTATGTGGCTGAGAAAATAAAAGCTACCTCTGCAGAAAAAGTTTGTCTTAAACAAGAGATATGAATTCATCCATTTTAATTAGGGATAGGGGATATTCAATTACCTGTAAAGACAGGTGAAGTTTTAGTAAATAGATCATAAAGAATAGCTACATATGACTTCTTCTGATTTCCTGTTCATTAGACATTTCTCATAGGCAAACTGTCTTTTTATTTTACAAAGTTGAACAACTGGCTTAGAACAATATTTATTAAATTCAAACAGCTATTGCCAAGTGAAACTTGTGCAATTTTTGCAAACCAATGAGTCAGTCCTGTGTTTAAAAGTCATATGTAACTTGTCAATTGGTAAAGAAATTTGTTTTTTCATGGTGCAGAAAACATACTAAGATCAGTGATTATTATATGTCAGTGATCAGTTAATTTATAACATAGGTCAATGTGACAGAAATAATGTGCAGAACATTAAATTTAGGATAGAACCAGTCCTAACATATTTGTTGGTCTGTAAGATAATACTTTTTGACCAAAAAATTTTTTAGGTTCATCTTATACTCCAAACAGACTTATATATGAATGATGTCATCTGAATCGCTTTATTGTATGTTTTATATGGAAAATAATTCTCCGGTAAAAAATATTTCAATTTTTGGAAAAGATTGTGTATGAAAAAAAAATACAGGATCCCACATTGAATATTTTCAACAATTATATGATCATGAGTATTATAAATTAACATGCATCAAATGCAATTGAGCTAAAGCAGCATGCACCAGTACTGCATATTGTTTGTAATGTACGTTGTTTAAGATCAATGACACAAATGTGAATTAGAATTGACAAGTTAGAAGATGAATAGCCATGACAAAGACAATAGTCTCACACCAAATGATCAAATAAAACTTATGCCCAACTGAGAGAGAGAGAGAGAGAGAGAGAGAGAGAGAGAGAGAGAGAGAGAGAGAGAGAGAGAGAGAGAGAGAGAGAGAGAGAGAGAGAGAGAGAGAGAGAGAGAGAGAGAGAGAGAGAGAGAGAGAGAGAGAGAGAGAGAGAGAGAGAGAGAGAGAGAGAGAGAGAGAGAGAGAGAGAGAGAGAGAGAGAGAGAGAGAGAGAGAGAGAGAGAGAGAGAGAGAGAGAGAGAGAGAGAGAGAGAGAGAGAGAGAGAGAGAGAGAGAGAGAGAGAGAGAGAGAGAGAGAGAGAGAGAGAGAGAGAGAGGTCTTCACAATTTGTGTTGTATTCTTCACTTACCTGATGATTGGTCAAGCACAATTGCATTACCATAGTCCATTATCAATTAGTACCACAAGGTAAGCAATTTCTTCTAGTTATCCATTATGCAAGAATCAACATGGTTTGATAGTGGTGTTTACATGCTACTTAAATATGCTACACTTGTATTCAATCATTCCAAGCTAACACCTGTCTGAGGTCAAGATTTAGCAGATCAGATGAGATAGCAGGCTACAAATAGGGAATGAGGCTACCCATGGGTGTTATGTATACCATACCATATAATGAAAAGAAATGCCTGGAGCTTACTTGTGTAAATTTCTAAGCCAGTGATATCTTCTGAACTATGGAACTGACAGCAATTTCAAAAAACATCTAGCAAAGATTTTTAAAAAATTGCCACCTAAGTACAGGGACATTACATGCACTTTAAACAAAATCTTATTTGTTGGCAACATAGAGGCCATTATACTTGCAAAGAATAGCACAGACAGCATGCAAACTCCCTCTCTCTCTCATATATATCGGATCATATTTTACTTTGATCATGCGGTGCAATAAAATAATGTAATGGAATACATATGCATTCCTCTCTGTATCTCTCTTCCCCCAAAAATGGGAAAATCATTTAAGCATGAATGATGCAATTTCCCTATTGCTGGTAATCTGAAATAGCATATTGTGAAACTTTTAATGTTTATGAAACCAGAAGTAAACTAATTTCACCCAGCATAATGAGTTTTATATCTGTAACTCCCTAAATTATATGTAGTTAAAAGTACATAATATATTTAAAATACTTTGTGTGAGACAAATTATGTAACATTTAATGATCCTGACTGGAAAGGTTACTGAGTTACCAATAGCATAAAATTCATGATGCTGTGTGGAACAAAGTGAAAAAGACAATTTGAGATATTGATCTAGCCTTGTGTTATACTCAGCATTGACTTATATATGGAAGAAGGATGACTGATTTGACTTATACTCCGCATCGACTGGCAGGCTGGCAAATAGTGTAGATCAATAACCATTATTGTAGAAAGTAGTTCAGCCATTAGTTTCTTCTTTCAGCACCAAGTATGACATGTCCTAAGCTAAATATCATTAGGCTCACAAAAATTCTGTGATGAAAAGAAAATTAAGGTCAGTTTGATTATGGGTGGGGTATTTTTTTATTACTTTAATCGGCAAATATTGGAGAGACTGTAAGACAAACTAGGTTGAAACTTCTTTTTTACTGTATTGCTTTAAAAGGACTAGTCTTGTATGTACAGAATTATAAATATATTTTTAGAATTAAAAAAAACTAAAGGAAAAATGAGCACTTGGTTCATGTACATATGCCCTCATTCCTCATACATTCCACCCATACCCCATGATGGAGATGAATCTATAGTTAGAAAAACTGTTAACTCTTTCATAAAAACCAATTTTTAAAGTAAAATTATACTCAATTATACTCACCCAATCATAATACCTTAGGTGTAATAGCACTACTTTGCAAATCCTACATTCTCAGCTCAAGTTTAAGCTATATATGTGGCTGTCAGAAAGAGTGATCTCCCTGTGATATAGAAATTAGCACAAATTCTTTTGTGTACTTCAGTTATTGCAGAAGCAGAATGGCCAGTAGTTATGTCTGATGGTGAACCACAATTACTTCAAGGATGATTTATGAATTGTGACATGTTGATACATATTTTGCACCTCTACAATGATAGTGAATTCTACCTTAATAATGGCACCTAAAACCCACTTTGGCATTTGCATTTTGAACCAGAGTGCACAGAAGAAGCCAAATACACAAAGTTTTTGTAAGAATGAAATACATTCTATTATTGAGAGAAATGTGATCATGCTTACTTAACTGCCTTGATATGTTCCCAGCTTGCTAAACAGGTCAGCTTGCCTTTCTGTTCCTTTCGCCTTCCATGAACTGCCAATAACTGAAATAAACCAAGTATATTTTATTATATAACATTATTATAATATTATATATTATATCATAGAACTCAGAATATGCTGATTAAGTAATGCAATATTGTTTGAGAGGTTATGTCCTGCTTTTCTGCCTTAATAGGCCAAAAGAGTCATTGTTTTGTGTTATACCTTTCCATGTGCCTCAGAAAAAATCTGAGACAAGATCATGCAGTTTTGCATGAAGTGTTTAAGTGATTATTTTTTACTGCAACCGATTCTTGGAGGCAAAGCCATCATACAGAACAAACTGTCCAATCAGAACTAGAGGCAATTCAGGTCCATATGGCTTAGGCATGCTGTTCATTCACCCTGTATACTGAAGCTAGAGCTATCAAAAAACAAGTATAAATATAGTAGCTTCAGTAAAGCTAAAGACAGTCCTCAGACTTTGGTTAATTTGAGCCACAAGAAGACCCAGAAAAGGTTCCACTTGGGAAACATTCACAGGGACCTGGACAGGCCAGAATTGGACAATTAGACAGATCTTTGCTGTAAGCAATATTTTCTCTCAGAAAATGTCAGAAATCATGGAGCAATATCCTCTGATGGTGACTGAGACTAACTTCTTCTCAAAGGTAAAAGGAAGTTACTAAACTGAGGAATCAAAGCTTGAAGAGAGGTGACATCATAGTTATGCTCGTCAATAAAATCACACCACTTTTCCACAAATGACTTCAAAGTGGAAAGCTTTGTAGCTGATCAGTTCCTATCCACAAATGATACGCTGAAAAATTTCTTTTAATTGTAAAGTTTCCTCTTATAAGACCTATGAATGAAGGAGACTGTTTCAATGAAAATGTCTATCATGAGATCAAGTACATTGCAGATCTAGTATTTGTTTTATTGGACAGCAAAAATAGAACTGGTCTTGTCTTCACATGTATCTGATCTATCCAAACATGGAATTTGAAGACTGGTCTTCATCCCCAAGAGGATGCAATGACACACCCCAGACTGTCACGAAGCACAGCAGTAACTGGAACCCTCCAATATCACACTGTCAATTGTGCAGATTTTAACTTGCAGTGGAGGAGATTCATTGGGTATTCAAACAACTTGCATTGGAAGTGGTAGATTTCAACTGAAATCATCATCTGATAATCTAAGTGACCAGAGTGAGAGCCCACTGTGGCATCAGTACCATCTGTAAGGGCACATGCTAAGGCAGCCAAGGCAAAGCAAGATAGCATTAAGGCTAAGAGGTTGAAGAAACTCCATCAAAAAAACATGCAGACAGACAGCTTGATCAATGCACATGGGCAGAAGTCACTATAGGCTTGTATGAGTTAGGAATTCCTAATACTTATATCAATGAAATGCTAAGATGAGACATGATCTAACGTGTCTGTTCACTATAAAACCTAAACTGCAAAAGAAGGGCTCATGTCCTGAATCACAACCAAATTTACCAAACTGACACAACCCCTTGGTAACATTAGAAATTTACCAAACTGGTACAACCCCTCGGTAACATTAGAAATTTACCAAACTGACACAACCCCTCTGTAACATTAGAAATTTACCAAACTGACATGACCCCTCGGTAACATTAGAAATTTACCAAACTGGTACAACCCCTCGGTAACATTAGAAATTTACCAAACTGGTACAACCCCTGAGTAACATTAGAAATTTACAAGATACCAGGTTTATATAGATATGAAAATACAAGTTGATCATATTGAAACTGGCTACATATTTGCTCCATAATCAACCCTGCCATTTTGAACTTTGGAGTGGCAATATTTTGATTAAGGCAGCACAAGTCTATAGCTGATCTGATCTGAACTATCCCCTCCCACTCTGAGATTAAAACAGCCTACCTTCATTTGATCATTCAGGACATCAATCATACAAGGAGATGATGAAATGGGTGGGGCTGATACTTGAGATCCACAATCTGACACAACTTGGATTACTCAACCATTGCCTTGGAGGAGGTTGATCCAGTCTGCAAAAATAAAAGTTCATATCCATAGGGCACCAATGAGTTGGAGAGATGAGGATTCACTGTCATGTGCCATGAAGCAAGAAGAGGAAATATTGAAAGCCTTTGGTTACCTGAAATTTGCTTGGCTGTAAATGGACTGTTGCTTCTTTTGTCCTTTTGCTGATAATCATCTCTGGCTATCATTTGGCTGAAATGAGGAAGGGATGGGCAAAGAGAGCTGAACAGGTTACATCTGCTTCCCAATCAAACAGAACAGATAGCCTGATACGCCAGGATTGCAGAGATGCTCTGTCTCATGGTTTAAGTGAAGAACAATGCAAGACATCTTGGACATGGGAAAGGCCAACAAAATCAATCTGTAACCTCATGCTCTTTATCTTACAGGTACTATGGCCATGTATGGATGGAGGATTTATACCCATTGATTGACAAAAGAAGAAATACTTTCCTTTGTGAATATCAACTGGCAACTGGGGAATTTTCATTGAAGGTGAGGATGCAATCACAGAATCCCCCATGATGCTCCCCAAGAGGAAACAGGCTTTCAATATTTCTGCATCCAAAGACTTGGACCATGTCCTTTTCTTCCTTTTCTGAGACTGTTTGCAAAAAACACCAAATTCCTTCAGACTAGGTAATGCAGTTACTGTATGAATGTTCTGTAGCAACATAGAAGTGCTTAAAAGCTTACATTTTGACTTCTTTTCTCATCTGCAACTATAGAATAATAGACTAAAAATGCAAAAAATATTCACAAACTAGGTGAAACTCAAAAACTGAAAACACCAAGTAGATGAATGAATGAATCACTGCATAATATTCAGCTAACAAACACAGGTGAACACAGCAATAATGTGTGACTTATGAGTCAAAAAGCTAGTTCATTATCTTTTGCTAAATGTGAATAAATTTACCCCAAAATTATATAAAAAAAACAAATGATAATTACTCTGTCAAAATCCCAAACAATTGTGCAATGATGGCTTGAAAAATTTGATAATTTCTAATTCTGTAAGGAGGAACATGTTGCCATTCTCAAGCAATAGTTTGAACTGGTAAACATCCAGCATACAGGTAGCGACTTAGATGGGGGTAAGGGGAGCTAATTTTTAATAGTTACTTCACTTAATCTACATGATGGAAAGATACATTTTTTTATCATTTCAGAAATGATGGATTCAGAGGCTTTATTTTCTAATGTTCAGGTTATGTATTATATGGACAAATAGTTACATAACTAGTTTATATTTACCTGACAACCTGCCTTTTCTAGCATTTTAGCATACTGAACTGTCTTCTCTATACTCTCAAACACCCGAATTTTTGCTGTTATAGGAACCTTCAACTCCTTATGGCAGAGACTTACTGCAAAACAAGAAACATGGCAAAAATTCTGACACAGTTTTATGAAACAATGACAAAGAGACAATATGAAAGCAATAAGAAGTAAATGTATCTAGCTCTAATAAGTCCTGTGCAACTGTTTTACTGAAAGTATCAACCAGCAATAAAACAGCATGTGACACGACACCCTGAAACAACAAACATTAATGCTGGTGCAAAAAGTAAAATGTAGAGAAGGTTACTCTAGTTCTGTAAGCTATTCTACTGAATGTCCAACCTGCAATAAAATTCTCCAAGTCTTGTTAAATCTTTCTAAATTTGGGACTTCCAGTTTCTTCTTCTAGACCCTCAGTCTTGGGTTTCTATAAACATTCTTTGAAAGAAATAAGTCTCTGATAAAACAGTAAGAGAATCTTTGGAGAGCTTTAATTGTACAGCTAAACTAATCTTTGCTAATGTACATATGAAACAAAGAAAAGTCTAGGATATGCCATAGCATGTGTGTGTGTTTGTGATATAAATTTTGAACCAAGCTTTAACAATTTTTCAGTCATAATGCTATGATGTCTGCAGGGTGACAGTTTATAGTGATTTCTAGCACTGGAGCATCATGCTACAGACATGCAGCATGATGTCCCACCCAGTCATATTATCCTGACACCAGGCCAACAAGTCCTAACAATAACCTCTTGATGCTGAGCGCCAAGAGAGGAAGCTGTTAGTATTATTTTTGTAGGTCTCTAGTATGACTTGACTGGGGATCAAACCCACGACCTCTCACATTTGAGGCAGATGCTCTAACCAATAGGCCACTGCAGCAGTTAGGTGCTTTATGTAAGAGTTGTACTTTCTGCTAGGCTTGAAAAAAAGTTGAGCCTTTTGGCAACATGTAAGATTATCTTAATTCACATCATATTTTGTATTTTTTTAGTGATTTTTTTTACAATGTGTTACACATGGCTGAAAATGTCTGTTGTGTCAGATAACTCTTACACCTGTCTAGTTAAAGCAAAGCTATCTCTCTTAAATGCAATAGAGTATCTGCTTTTGTCCTTCTTGAATTGACAGTCTAACACTGTTCTCTATAACAGTGTGTGACATGAATGCTGAGTAGGATAGAAAACACACAAACCAAACACACACACACACACACACACACACACACACACAGACGACAAACAGGTTTTTCATCTTTTATCGACACAGGGTCCAGATTGACTAGGTTAGTCTTGACTAGTGATTGGCTTTAGCTCTGCCCTGACTAGGATCGCTAGTCAAGACCAACCTAGTCAATCTGGACCCTGTGATGATAAAAGATGCAAAACCTGTCAACATGTGATAGAGACCAGGACATTCACTAGCACAGTGACTAGAGAAAAACTAAACATACATGGTCCAAACAAAATAAGCAACACATAGAATGTTATTTATCTCATCATATGTAAGATCTGTAGTATTCAGTACATCAGAGAAACTGAAAAGCTACACAAAAGAATAAACCTTCATAGATCTGATTGGATGACAAAGAAGCTGTACAGAAGCCCAGTCGCCAAACAATTCTCCTCCCCTGGCCACACTTTCAGTGATATAATACTTATTGCAATTGCTAACAACCCCAGCTGGAGTTCAGAAAGCAGGAAGGAAAGGGAATCCTACTGGATATGCCGCCTTAGAACATTGAAATCAAGCAGTCTAAACCATTAAGACTAGAAAAAGAAAGCTATGCACTAGTAGAATTAATCTTTGCAACCGACATAGTTTCTTTTCAAACTTTTCTAAATCTTCTTAGTATCCATTAATTACTACTATAAGAATAAAATATCTGGTATAGAATCGAATATATGGGATACAATCTGCATTACATAACTGTACACAAAGAATTAGATGTCACTTGGGCTCATAGACTTTTAGGGAATTATAAACATTTTTCAGTATTCACAACAAGGCTGGTTGAGACAAAGTATCATGGTTTAACTCATGTAGAGACAGCCATGTAGAGTTTTGACTAGAGAAAAACTAAACATACATGGTGCAAACAAAATGTGCAACACAGAATGTTATTTATCTCATCACATGTAAGATCTGTAGTATTCAATACATCGGAAAAACACGTTTTTTATGTTTGTTTGTTTTGTATATGTCTTGTATATGCCTTTGAAAAAGACTCATAAAGAGTCAGGCTAGTTAGTTACTTGCTTTGCACTGTTCATCGTCAGTTTATTGCATCTATCTTAAGCCTTTGCTGGATCCAGTGCGCTTGAAAGGGTTGTTATTCACCATTTGATTTGTATTCTTTATATATATATAAACATATGATACAGATGGAAAACAAGAATTTTCATCTTTTAGGAAGACTGAATTCAAGAAGTAGTTTCCTTTCTAATGTTAATGTGATCAGAGAATATATTCAAATTAAGGTGCTACTACTGATGTAATGATTCAGTACTCAGCATAATGGATTCATAGACAAGGCCACATAACTATTCACTAAAACATTATTATGTTACACTGAAGAAAATGGTTAAAAAATTGCTTATCAAAATATGTAAGTGAAATTTAAATGAGTACAAGCAAATACATAGAAGACACACACACAAAGAGTTTAACATGCTGACCTCCTTTTGCCTGTTACAAGCAGTATCCATCACAATGAATGCATACATCAAGTTTTATACAGCAGTTTCAGAAAAAATGAGCTCAATACCAAAATAGTTTGGCTTAACTAACAACAATGACATGGGTGAAGTGACACTCATGTCTCACATGTGCCTCACAGGCAACAAATGTGTAACCAATCTGTTTGGTTAAAAGTGTGTTTCTCACTTTGGTCATGTATATATAATGAAGAATGGTATCAAACTAACAGACATAGAAAATGGATGAAAGTATATAAAAAATCTTGTGTGTGTGTGTGCATATATATATATATATATATATATATATATATATATATATATATATATATATATATATATATATATATATATATATATATATATATACACTCATTTGAATGAAACTTACTTATCCTTGTAATAAGGTCCCATTCATCTTCCAAAAATGCCCCATAATGTCCCTTTTTGGCAATAGACTGAGGACAGCCGAGGTTGATATCAATTGCATCACAGTGATCTTCGGCTAATTTGGCTGCCTTCAAAAAGGTTTCTGGGTCATTTCCACAAAACTGAAGAAAAAAATGCAAAATACACAATTTGGCCTGGGTTTGCTCTCTTCTCTTGACATCTGCCACAAGAGCCATGAAGTCTGTGTCAGAAGGAATCTATCTGAATAAATTTACTGCATATGAAAAGAAAATTTTTCTATTTAGACTTATGGCACATTAGCCTTGTTTATCCAATGTTGATAGGCATGCTTTCTGTCAAAAGTTTGGTCAAATTCTGAAAAATGCTTTTTTTTTTACCTAATTTTGTTTTAATGGATATTTTTGTGTTTGAAAACAGTTGCATATTTGATAGTAGATTGGCACAATTTGAAATCAAAGTACCTTGCTTCCTCATTTCAGCATGCTAGGATATCTCATAAACCTGCTTATAAAAAATAACCAAAAGATATGTCCTGTTTGCTGATCATAAGAAAACCACTACAATTGTTAAGTTCAAACCTGCCGTATTCCTGAACATTGACATTAGAGCCTTGAAATAAGCATGAAATCATTCAACTTTTAATACATATTTTACTTTGTTCAATTTCCCATTTAAAAAATTCCCTGAACACACTGAAAATAACAATATACTACAAAATACTGACCAATTAAAATATCACTAATGCTGTCTGGTGATAATATCTTACTGAATAAATATCAGTTAAATTAGTTTTATAATGTAAAATTTATGTTTCGGTTTTATCTTTTCATTTGGTTTCAGTGTAGTCATCATAAATGTGATTAACAGTCATGGTGATACCTGCAAGTATTTTGGTGAGAACCTAATTAGGTGCCAAATGTGATTTGATTTTTGCGACTTATGTAAGTGTTTGTTGCAGTTTTACAACCAGTTAAAAGTAGACATGCTTTGTATTATCACATTATGCCAAGTAAAGGTGATTAAATAATGAAAATTAAAAGGTATGCAAATCCTGCCAGTTAAAGAGCTAGTAGTTGCATTCATATATCAATCCACTTAAATTAACTAACTGAACACTGTTAAAGTTAACATAGTTATTATATCTAAAATTAATCAGTTGGTTATCCTACTCACTTGCAAATGTGATCATGTACACCAGTGACTCCCAACCCACAGGTCGAGACCCAACTTAGGGTCACAAAGACATTCTGGAGTGTTGCCACAATTGTTTTCTTGAGGGTAGCAAAACATATACAAATATGGAAGAAATTTTTTTTGTTTAGATTGGTGGCCAAAAAAGGTTAGGAACCACTGATGAAAGCCAAGATTTACAAATATGTTTCATTATGGAGCTCCAAAGTTTGCAGTAAACTTAAATATTCCATAAAACTTCAAGGATGAGTAATAACATTTGCTATTACTTGCACTGAAATCACAAAATCATATTTGCCAAACAGAACCAGAACAAAATTGTGTTACAACATTGTTTCTTCCTGAAAATAAATGTTCATCATTTTCTTACAAAAAGACTCTTGGTTTGTTCTGAATCCTTTAACTGCCACCACCAACCACCCTCTATGCACTACTGGTGTCAATCACTTTCTTAATTTTCATAAGTCTATCAGTAACTTATCTACTCACTTACGTATTCAAACAGGAAATAAAATGCTGGCTATGAATATTCAAACAGGAAATAAAATGCTGGCTATGAATATTCAAATTGGTAATGAAATGCTGGCTATGAATATTCAAACAGGAACTGAATGCTGGCTATGAATATTCAAACAGGAAATGAAATGCTGGCTATGAATATTCAAACAGGAAATAAAATGCTGGCTATGAATATTCAAACAGGAAATAAAATGCTGACTATGAATATTCAAATTGGTAATGAAATGCTGGCTATGAATATTCAAACAGGAACTGAATGCTAGCTATGTATACTTGAACAGGAACTGAATCCTGGCTATGAATATTCAAACTGGAACTGAATGCAGGCTATGAATATTCAAATTGGTAATGGGCAATTCACCAACCAAATGGCATGCATTTATATGCAAGGGTTGCAAACCTGGTGACAAGAAATGTGAACTGCTGGTCAAAATAAACTGACATGCAGGTGGATGGATGTAAAAGGTGATTACTGTAAAGTTCCTACATCTCAATGCAGGGCAAACAAAAATCTGTCCATTGGCAAACTAATGCTTTGTGTAAAAGCGTAGGCAAAGCAGCCAAAGATCATGCAGCTAATCTTTTTTTCCAGTAGATTCAGAAGTTATTCATTTTATTAAACAATACCTACTAGTTTCAAACAGATGTCAACAAATCCAAGTGTGAAAGTGAGAACAACTCAAGGAGATACAGTCACGAATAACATAATCCACACCCTTTTTTACAAAAGACATACTAAAAATTACAGTTGTAGTGAATAAAGATGTCAATATCTGGATTTCTCTGATAGGTACCTCCATGTATAATCAGAAATCCAGTGCAAAACACTATCTTTACATACATGGACAGATTAATTTCTCATATTTTTTTATCCTAACACATGCAGAAGACTTATCTTAATTATAAACAATCTCAGTAGGTAGAATGTCAGACTTGTTATACAAGTGTTGTGAGTTTGATACCTACTAAGATTATCTACTGTTGCACGTCTTTGGGAAAGGCTGTTAGCTCGCATTTCCTTGCCAAAAAAAGCAGCCAACAATGTACTGAACATGCCTTTAAAAACCGGCCAAGACAAGCAGGCATCTAACAGCATAAACTTTTACTTTATAAAAAACAAACAATTACCTGTACAATCAGTGGGCGATCTTCTGGACAAGACTGAAGACCCTCTTGTCGATAACGCTCATCCCTGATAAATACTGAGGAGTGTAACATTGGAGTATACCCAAGCTCTGCACCATAGCGGCGACTCAACATTCGCCAAGCTAGCTCACTCTGATCCACCATTGGAGCAACAATATACCTGCATGAGTTCAGTTTGGTCCTCCAAAATTTATAACCTGAATGCTTCTCCATCTGAAGAATAGTATAATGCAAATTACTCTCAGGAAAAATTAGAAAGATGAACCAAAACCATGATAATAATGTACTCAAAAGGTCTTTCTATGTAGGTTTACTATTCTGGCTGTGGCATGTGACAGTGAAGGTCCACCACAACTGTTTATAATTAAATACTCTTGTTCGATCCCAATCACTACACTATATTAATGTTGTTTAGTACAAGTCACATGGGTCATGTATGCTTATTTACTCATTGTAAATAAAATATAAATTATTCTTTTAAAATTGAACACTAATTTTCTTTAACCAAAGTCTGTTCAATCCAAATTACTGAATGTTCTGCTTCTTAACTGTCATCAAGAAACTTAAATATGAAAATTATCTATCGTTATGGACTTTTACTATGGTGGCCATGGGTCAAAATAAAAGTGTGTTGAGTGGAATCACCAGAATTGAGGGTACTATGAATTTGTTCATCTATATGCATAGCTTTCTCTGTGACATAACAGCATGCAACAGTCAATCTGAATTGTGCTGGTTCATTTTACACAAAATGTCTACATATTTTAATACTGATTTTGCCCTGTGCACATCTCTTGGCATCTAAATAATGACCTTCTAAATAAATATGGATGTATATGAGTCCAAATCAAGTGAATACTTGCCACTTAAAGGTATGTAGAATCAAATTCTAAAAAATGACACCCATTATAGAAACAGTTGGTTTTGAATGCCTACACGAATCCATGTGACTTGTACAATAGCTACAAACAATGCAGTCCGTAGTACTTGTGATATTATTGAAAAAATCAAAATAATACAAAATTTATAGGTAATTAATTGAATTCTAACAATAAGAATGAGCTTTCAACTAACAATGCAATTCTGAATTGAAAGGAAGCTAAAAAAAAATGTGAAGTTCCGGATGACTTAGGTGGCAACATAATGATGCTTCACACATCACTTTCTGTAATATGAAACAAGGCCTTCCATTAGATTTAACATTGGAGGGCAAATTGCCAAAGAATATGTGGGATTCGGTGAACCTCCCCAAACAGGGTTAATCACTTATTTTAAAATAGCTGTTTTTAAAAAATTGCCAGGTTAATCACCCAGCTCCCATCCAATAGAGAAACCACTCTGAATGACACCTGTCTCTGGACAGAATATGAAATCAGTATCCTTTGTAGAATGCTAATTATGTATGTTTTAACTATGGATTTCAAACCTGTGGGTCCTGTTGTGCCAGAATCAAAACAGGCTCCAAGATGTCTATTATACAATCATGTAAACATGTACTCTTATTTCCAGTATGTATAACATGTCTGCTCAGGACTCTCCAAGCCCAAGCAGTTTGCATTGCTGTTTATATATATATATATATATATATATATATATATATATATATATATATATATATATATATATATATATATATATATATATATATATATATATATATTACTTTGGGATTTTGTTAAAGTTCATCCTGTAATACTTACAGGGATCCCAAACTGTACATACATAGTATAATACAGGCCTAATTAATATATATATATATATACAGGGATCCCAAACTGTACATACATCGTCTAATACAGGCCTAATTAATATATATATATATATATATATATATATATATATATATATATATATATATATATATATATATATATATATATATATATATATACACATATATGCAAGGATCACAAACTGTGCATACATAGAATAATACAGGCCTAATTAATATATATATAAATATATATATATATATATATATATATATATATATATATATATATATATATATATATATATATATACACAAATACATATATATATATACACATAAATATATATATATACACATAAATATATATATATATATATATATATATACACAGGGATCCCAAACTGTGTATACATAGTATAATACAGGCCTAATTAAATCTTGTAAGGCTTTTACACTGTATGACAAGTACAGATTGCCATGAGGAATTGTGCTGGTTACTGTATAGATGGCTAGTGATGAATTGTACAGCTGATTACATTTTTTTTTCATCCATCTGTCTTGGACAAGAAGTTTCAGAAAGATTTATTGTCACAAAGTTTCAATTTTCATTTCATACAATAAGATGTATGCACTTTAATAGACACAAAAAACAAAGGAAATAATGTACAACATATTTCTTCAAAGGGCTTAATTTCTAATTTTCATAGTAAAGGTATCATATATACACTATTTCTTGATCTGATATGGTCAATTCAGTACTTCAATAAGCAAGAATGGAAAGGAACTTACTGAATTTAGCCCAACTTTTTTCTCATATCTTGACCAACTGATGGAACACAGTTTCATGCCTCTTGTCCCCCCCCCCGTCTATTCTCATAATTAGCTCTAAGCTCTACATCGTTCTTCTGGAGTGCACACAAAATTTGCATATTTAGTTAGAATACCATCTGCATTAAAGACTACTCTCATTTTATTTTCTCTATTTCATTCTCATTTAGTTTTCATTCTCATTTAAATGACTGGTGGTACATCAGCCTATATAGATGACTAGTGGTACAACAACATTTATACATTACTAGTCGCACATCAGAATATATAAATAACTAGTGGTACATTAGTATATATACATGACTAGTGGTACATCAGCATATATATATGACTAGTGGTACATCAGCATATATACATCACTAGTGGTACATCAGCATATATACATGACTAGTGGTACATCAGCATATATACATGACTAGTGGTACATCAGCATATATATATGACTAGTGGTACATCAGCATATATACATCACTAATGGTACATCAGCATATATATATGACTAGTGGTACATCAGCATATATATATGACTAGTGGTACATCAGCATATATATATGACTAGTGGTACATCAGCATATATACATCACTAGTGGTACATCAGAATATATAAATGACTAGTGGTACATCAGCATATATACATCACTAGTGGTACATCAGAATATATAAATGACTAGTGGTACATCAGCATATATACATAACTAGTGGTACATCAGTATATTCAAGATTCTTGAAATTCATTTGGAACATTCTATACTTCTGGACATGTGATAGAAATAGTTATTCATTGGCAAGCTTACGTTTTATCCATCCACCTTCATGAGAATTTTCCTTCACTGAATCTTTCTAAGTATATTCATTGTAAAACTAAACAGAAAAGATCACCTGATTTGACTACTGCTAAAATGAACACAACATACATTTTGTTGTTCATAGTAAACACAAACTGCTCCTTAATTAGCATAATAAATAGTTTCATTCAAATACAATAATGCATGTGACAATTGATCCTCTATGTAATCAATGAAAAACAGTAAAGAATCATCAGTCTTTAAATCAGTTCATAAATGAAAAACCAAAACTTATGGTAAAGTACCTTTAATTAATGTAACTGCATCAACTTGCTGAATTAAATCAACTGTTGATCCACTCATGACTATTTCAGTTAACACAACATAACAATGTAATTTAAAACAATGCTAATTAATTATAATGGATTTGTTTTGTTTGAAGCAATCTGATTGTTCAATAATTCAGTTACTTGGCCCAATAATTCAGTCACTTGGCCCAATAATTCAGTCACTTGCAGTCAAGCAGAACACATCCTGCACATATAACAGTAACCAATAATCACTTATGGTAGGTGTGATGTATTACTGTAGATGCTGTTATCACTCATTGATTTCTAGGTCAATAAACATATTTTCAAGCATCTGCAAAAAGTTGAAATAAACTAGTTGACACATAATAAATTTAAAGGTTTAATTCCTGTAGAAACTAGCATGTAAAGCTTTGCAAACACAATGGTTTTCGTGTTTTATTTGTTGTCTTGTCAATGTTTTGTATTTGCCTTTGAGAAAGACACCTTAAGAGTCGACAGTGTACATGAGAGTTAGATATTGGTTTTGCACTGTTCATTGTCAGTTTGCTGCATATATATATATATATATATATATATATATATATATATATATATATATATATATATATATATATATATATATATATATATATAAAGAATACAAATCAAATGGCGAATAACAACCCTTTCAAGCGTACTGGATCCACCAAGGGATCACGTGTGTCAGGGATTGATTAAAATAGATGCAATAAACTGACGACGAACAGTACGAAATTAGTAACTAATTAGCCTAAGCCCTTTCGACTCTTAATGAGTCTTTTTCAAAGGCAAATACAAAACATATATATGACAAAAAAACAACATAAAAACGTGTTTGTAAACCTCTACATGGCTGTCTTCACATGTGCTAAAACTATAAATACAACCAGCTTGTATAGACTAGTTGCGGAAACTGAAAACATTGTATAATTCCCTAAAAGTCTAAAAGCCAAAGCGACATTTTTACTTTTTGTACATATGTAATGCAGATTATATCCTGGATATTTGATTCTATACCGGTTATTCTTATAGTAAAAATTGAAGGATAATAAGAAGAAAATTTAGAAAATGTTAAATTCTACTAGTGCATAGTTTTCATTTTCTAGTCTTCTTGGTTTAGACCACTTGGTTTCAATGTTCTAAGGCGGCGTATCCAGTATGATTCCTTTTCCTTCCTGGTTTCAGAACTCCAGCTGTGGTTGTTAGCAATAGCGATAAGTATTATATCACTGAAAGTGTGGCATGGGGAGGAGAAGTGTTATGTGACTGGGCTTCTGTACAGCTTTTTTGTCATCCAATCAGATCTATGAAGGTTTATCCTTTTGTGTAGCTTTTCAGTTTCTCCAATGTACTGAAGGCCACAGATCTTACATGTGATGAGATAAATCACATTCTGTTTTGCATGTTTTATTTGGACCATGTATGTTTAGTTTAGTGCTAGTGAATGTCTTGGTCTCTATCGTATGTTGACAGGTTTTGCATCTTTTATTGCCACAGGGTCCAGATTGACTAGGTTGGTTTTGACTAGCAATTGGCATTAGCTTTGCCCTGACTAGGATGTCCTTTAGGTTTTTTGGTCTCCGGTAAGCTTCTACAGGTTTGTTCGGAAGTATTAGGTTTAGTATGTCTGAGGATTGCATGGTTGGCCAGTGGTTTGTGATGATTTTCCTACTTTGGGATTGTCTGGGTGATAGGTCAGAATAAATGGTATCCTATCCACCTTTTCTTTCTGTCCATATCTGAGTAGGTCATCACCATTTGTTTGTTTGGTGATATAATTTCAGTGATATAACACTTATGGCTATTGCTAACAACCACAGCTGGAGTTCCAAAACCAGGAAGGAAAAGGAATCATACTGGATACGCCGCCTTAGAACATTGAAACCAAGCGGTGTAAACCAAGAAGACTAGAAAATGAAAACTATGCACTAGTAGAATTTAACATTTTCTAAATTTTCTTATTATCCTTCAATTTTTACTATAAGATTAACCGGTATAGAATCAAATATCCAGGATATAATATGTGTTACATATGTACAAAAAGTAAAAATAGATGTAGCTTTGGCTTGTAGACTTTAAGGGAATTATATTTATAGTTTTAGCACATGTGAAGACAGCCATGTAGAGTTTTACAAACACAACGTTTTTATGTTGTTTTTTTTGTCATATATATGTTTTGTATTTGCCTTGGAAAAAGAGTCATTAAGAGTCGAAAGCGCTTAGGCTAGTTAGTCATCAGTTTATTGCATCTATATATATATATATATATATATATATATATATATATATATATATATATATATATATATATAATACATTCATACATATCTTGCCACCCACCCCTCTACAATGTTTGTATTTCACAAGATTTTTTTTCTCCTGCTTAAATGGTGTGAATAGTTGGGGTATTGATTATGTTTAATTGTAAAGACTAATTAGTTATGTGACTCAGGAAGTAAATTACCTTCCTTGCTTCATTTACTCTATTGTATTGTGTCAGTGGATACTGGTCTGGGTTGGATTCACACTCACAATCCATTGATTGCAAATGTGAATATTATTGTTTATTTGATGTGTAAAGTATATTATTATTATTATTATTATTATTATTATTATTATTCACAATGTGTACAGTATCATAAAAGGTAATATAAAAAGAATTTAGCCTTTAATATTGTTTATGATGTAAACTTGATAAAGCTGCTCGATTTATTTATATCATTTTGTTATGTGTTGAAAGAGATTTTTCAAAGCATGACAAGTTTGCCATAAATTTACTAGTCATCACTATCAGCCAATTTCATCACATGTGCTCAACTTGAGAGACTTCCTGACAGTGTGTCACTTCCGGAAATCCAATTTTGCACCGAAAGTGTATAAATATTTTTGGAGCATTTTCTGTAAAACATCAATTTATGCTCAAATAATCTTAAATTTCTCTTCTTTGATTCAAAACCTACATGTAAAATGCACATTTCAGAGTTATTTGGCGAAAACTAAACATCATGATATATAACTTGTAATTGACACTAGTAGACCTTTAAGATTAGGTTTCTATATTAAAACATGAATCTCTGTGTTCACAGACATTCATCTTTCATCAAAAATGATTTCATGCTGAAGGATTCTTGTTTTACCACATTAACCACAAACAGCAGTCCCATTACAATAGCGTGGTGGTATTTTTTACATTAGCCACAAATGGCAGCGCCATTACTATAGTTTGGTGGGGGGGTCAGCTGCATGTAACTTCAGAGCACTCTCTCTCCAACTGCACACAAATCAATATCCATAATTTGTATTTTGCAAAGCTCTATGATAAAGATCTCAATATTGAAACTTTACATTTTTTCATCTAGCCATCAAAGTTGTAATCAGCAGCCAGCCATTTCAAAGCATACAAATGATTCAAATTTAAACCATGGCTACATTCTAGCTTCAAACAATTTGGAAGTTCAAAATGTATGACTGTGCAGTGACCAGTTGTTGAAATTTTTATTCTGGCACAAACTTGCAAGATATCGAGGGGTTGGGGGGGTCTTTTCTATTTTATTTAAAACTGTAAAATGAAAACTATTTATCAATTACTTTTGGTTTTAAGAAAATCATGGCTTTTCAAGGTACCCAGAAAATATTTTTAATTTTCAAGGTTTTTTCAAGGCCTTAAGGGACAAATTCATTTTTCAAGGCTTTTCAAGGTTTTCAAGGTCCCCTATGGACCCTGTTATGGCATTTCTTTAAAATAATAATTTAGCATCATGTAAAATTTAGCTAAAATAAATCTGAATTGACAGCTGTCCTTCTAGTTGTTTACATGTATGAAAACAAAAATTTGTATTGGAAAAATAGGTATTAGCCTGAAATGTTGTCTTATCAAGGTAATTAATGTTGTTATCAGTACATATTAAAACCAATCTGTTATTGCTGTATTGTTACAATTGTTGTTGTTGTTGGGTTTAATGCCATTTTACAGTACATAATAGGTTATACATGGTGGCCAGTATCAATGATGAAGGAAGAACTCAGAAAAAACCCGGAAAGAACCACCAACGCACAAAAAGCTACTGGCAAGCTTTCTTACCATACCCATATTGTCTGAACCCAAGACAACAGAGGTAAGTTGGAAATGATTCATAACAAAGAGAGCTTTAGGTCACTTGGATCCCATTACAAAATGTGAAGTTTCTCTGATTTTCCCTCAATCTATTCCTATAAAAAAAATCTGTCAATCAAATCACATAATTGTAAATGAAACAACATATGGCAGTTAACCCTGATTACCATACTGTGGGGGAACAACTCTATATTATCACAGTATTTGCCTAAGTATGGTAGCAGGCACATATTATAATATACATTTTTTCAACTAACTGATAAGATGGAATGTTTATGCTTGCTCTGGCTGAATATTTACTCCACAAAAAAGGATCCAATGGCTAAATTAAATACACTAATGTCAGCTAAGTTAAAATCCATTATAACAATAGTAGAAATTAAAAATAAAAAAATATGTATCACTTTGTCTGAATTTTAAATGCAATTTTAGAAAAAATTATATATACAAATGAATTAATTATTAATATTATTATTATTACTCAAATATTACTGATTTAAAAAGTAGTTGAACTATTATGAACCTGGTTATTCCATACCCAAGTTGTTTCGTACCCAAATGAATTATTTCATAACCAAAGTAAATTTCATAACCAAGCGTAAATTTTTAAGGGCATGTCATTTACCATCCGTATATGACCTATAATTATCAGACATCAGATAAACTTAGTGTATTTAGTAATCAAGACCAAAGCAGATATAGTAAGTTTGGTAAAAGTTTTATATCTGATGATCAATGATGAAATTCCATGCACTTTACAAAAAAATGATGTTCATTGTGTTTCAATGTAGAATTGCCAAAAATGCTGAAATTTTATGTAGTTGTGCTCTGACAGATTTGCATCCTTCCTGGCTACAGATTTACATCTGTGAACAATCAAAAGATAACGTGTTCAAAATTATCTGTAAAATCATGTCTACCATGATAATACAAGGCCTGCAATAATAGTATTGGAAGTATATGTACAAATTGAAAAAATGATGACATACTATACAGAAGATATAAAAGAAATTACATAATTGCCTCCAATTTACTGGACTTGTATGCCACTATCTTCATGTTGATGTTTCCCCTGGTTTTGTTTATAAATGACATTGTCACATTTCTGTTTATATTTTTTCCCTCCTGCTGGCACATTATATTTTATGCCATAGTGCAAAGAAACCGGTTTTAACAAGATCACCCGTCTTGCTTGACTGTATATTATCAATGAATTTGCCCTTAAGCATTTTTTGAGGAATTTATACAATCTTCAATGGAATTTTGATGGACAATGCACGAAATAAAGTAAACATACATCAATTTAAGGTATGTGTAATCAAATTATCCAAAATGACACCTGCAGCTACAAAAAGTGATTTGAAACAGTGTATATGAAGTATGTAACTTGTACTATAAAATATTTCATTATTTAATGGGGAAAAATGGGGAACAATAGTCCAAGGCTATATTATCACAGGCTCTATATTATCACGGCAAATGGAATTTTATGATTAATTTTGGACACACATAGTGGAGCAGTTGTTTTCATATGTAAAACTGAGGCCAGTAATAAAACAAATATCCTACAGAGTAGTTTCCTCTAAAATGTCAACATTTTCATAAGTTTACAATGAAAAAGAATGAACATCACTTTTTTATAAAGTGTATATAATTACATTGATCACACCAAACAAAACTCCAGTCCAAATTGCTATACCTGCATTGGATTTGATTACAAAATATATTCAGTGTATCATCTGATGTTTGATGATTATAGGTCATATTATGATAGTGACAAACACATCAATACAAGGTCAAGGTTGCAATGTGATTTCATGGTAGCCATTATGGACCCAAATTGACAAAACGCTGCTAATGGGCCTACTTATCCAACATAAATAGGAAAGCAATAATAGTTAAAATACTTTAAAAACTAGTAATATTTCAATTATAATATTTTTAAAATTTATATATATATATATATATATATATATATATATATATATATATATATATATATATATATATATATATATAAAGAATACAAATCATATGGCGAATAACAACCCTCTCAAGCGTACTGGATCCACCAAGGGATCACGTGTGTCAGGGATTAATTAAAATATATGCAATAAACTGACGACAAACAGTACGAAACTAGTAACTAACTAGCCTAAGCGCTTTCGACTCTTAATGAGTCTTTTTCAAAGGCAAATACAACACATAGTTATGACAAACAAATAAACACAAAAACGTTGTGTTTGTAAACCTCTACATTTCTGTCTTCACATGTGCTAAAACTATAAAACTTATCGCTATTGCTAACAACCACAGCTGGAGTTCCAAAACCAGGAAGGGAAAGGAATCATACTGGATACGCCGCCTTAGAACATTGAAACCAAGCGGTCTAAACCAAGAAGACTAGAAAATGAAAACTATGCACTAGTAGAATTTAACATTTTCTAAATCTTCTTATTATCCTTCAATTTTTACTATAAGAATAACCGGTATAGAATCAAATATCCGGGATATAATCTGCGTTACATATGTACACAAAGTAAAAATAGATGTCGCTTTGGCTTGTAGACTTTTAGGGAATTATACAACGTTTTCAGTTTCCGCAACTAGTCTATACAAGCTGGTTGTATTTATAGTTTTAGCACATGTGAAGACAGAAATGTAGAGGTTTACAAACACAACGTTTTTGTGTTTATTTGTTTGTCATAACTATGTGTTGTATTTGCCTTTGAAAAAGACTCATTAAGAGTCGAAAGCGCTTAGGCTAGTTAGTTACTAGTTTCGTACTGTTCGTTGTCAGTTTATTGCATATATATATATATATATATATATATATATATATATATATATATATATATATATATATATATATATATATTCTGCCCACATTACACTTAATTCAGACAAAGTGATGTATATTTTTTTAACTAATGTTGTTATCATGGATTTCACCTTAACTGACATTAGTTCATTCAATTTAGTCATTGAAACCTTTATTTTGGTGAAAATTTTCAGCCAGTGCAAGCGTGTACATTACATCTTATCACAAAGTTGAAATTTGTATTTCTTATAATATGTGCGTGCTAACATACATAATTTTGGTAAATACCGCTAAAATATAGAGTTGTTCCAACATGGCATGGTAATCTGAGTCAGCCGCCATGTGTGGTTTTATTTACATTAACACGATTAGATTGACCGATATCTTTTATAGAAACAGATAAATGGAAAATCAGAGAAACTTTACAATTTATAACAATGCAGCAATAAAAGATCGGTTTTATTGTGTACCGATAACAACATGCACCACGATAATACAGCGTACCAGGCACTTGGATATACCTCGAAAATTAAATTCTCATGCCCGCCGAGGACAATTTCACGCTACAACAGAGACAAGGAGAGAAAATTTATATACATATAAATATATACATATTTACGTATTTTAGCAGAACAATCAAGAGCTAAAATATAAAGAATATTGTTCAATCCATAACAGCACCTTCTCGTGTGTCATTGATCAGCCGTCAATATAAGATAAGAAGCGCTCCAAATTTCGATTTCGGACATGTGTATTTAGTAAACAAATATAGAAATGAGCACGAGAACCGGTTATGATGCATCGGCTCCGAATATATGTGGTGTATAATGAAATTAATATAAAAAAATAAAGTTAGTAAATTTGATTATTTATGAATATTCAGATACTGTCTTTGTCGTGTCATGAAAGGAAAGGGAACGTCCATTACATAAATTATGTCAACAATTTTAGGCAATATTTTTACCCCACTTTATCAACCACTGTCTGATTTTCAGAGACCCCTCCCCCAATAAAATTATGTCAAAAATATTTTACCCCTCTAACTAACAGTATTTTATATGACTGGCTTTTATGCAAAAAACAACAACAGAATTGTGGAAATAAAAAGGTCTACAAACAAATTTTAATACATTTTTTTACTTCTTTAACAGATTTCAAATTGACTATAAAACTGAATTCATGAAAAATCGAGACTTTATATTCCTATTTTCATATTTTTATTATTAAATTTATTGTAAAAAAAAAATAACATTGTTGAGGTCAATTTATCTTGAACTCCCATCCAGGTCAACAACTGTCAAACTTCTTCAAACCCCCTTTTGTTGACATAATTGATGGAGGACCCCAAATTTATCAGTTCCTTTAATTCGGATTTTATTCTGTGATGTATATCTATATTGTGTGTTATCTCAGTTACTTTTATCCATGATTGCAAGTTGTAATTTAAGCTATATAAAAGAAGGGAAAAAAAACCAACATTTAAATAGCTAACTTTGTCCACGGGAGTTGTTGTACTATAAAATAATGTAAACATTTTGACATGGTTATTTGACCTTAGAAAGTTCTAGAAACGAACTTATGACGAGCATCTTGGTCATTTTATTTTGCCATAGGTTATGTATAAGGTTCTGATAAACAATATTATTCATTCATAATTTAATAACCCTCTAGTAGTATCCCTCTATTATGATTAGATATTATTTAAACGAAAGTATTTATTAAACAATTCATTCGAATTATAAAATGCTAATAAACTTTTGGACTAAGACGATTCTTTTTTATTGTTGCTGACTCATTCAAAGAAATTCTGGAGTATATCATTGTGATATATCAAGACTATTGGTGTATCAGTATATTCAAGATTCTTCGAATTCATTCTATACATTTAGACTGGTAGAACATTTGGGATTATTTGAGATTCAATTCAAAATCCGAAAGTTCTTCTTAATTTTTCAATTTGTAACTTAAAAAAAATTCAATTATTTGCTGATTGTACTAAAACTGTTGGTTTTGCTTCTCTATGCGATGTACAGATTGTGATGATACAAGTTTTTTTAACGTTTATTTTACATTCACTAGGAATTAAAGTTATATATATATATATATATATATATATATATATATATATATATATATATATATATATATATATATATATATATATATATATATATGGTACAATCAGTTGCAAATGCGAAAATCCAGTTAAAGATATTTTGATGCAATAAATGAAACGAACGAAATACAAAATTTCAGACATTTAATTTTAGTTCATACTGAAGGTGTTAAATTTAAGGATATTAAAATGGCATTTCACTGGAAGCAGTGAAGAGACTGGAGAGAAATCAACAAAGAATTATATGTGATATTGGAAAACGTGAAATAGAGGTTCAATATCTTTGCACACGAAAAGCCAATTTCATATAATTTTTAACGTCATTAATATAAAAAAATCAGCCATTACAGTAATGAAAGAAACAACATATCTAGTTGGCAGGCGCGTAGCTAGAACATTTCTTGTCATACGCAAGTATAGAACGGCGAAGGCAATCCCCTAGTAGCATAGCTAAAATAACACAGTGGCTGCGTGTATTCATTGTAAACACTGGTCATGAAATTCATGGAGAGATCTTTCTCATATCAAGCTTGTTTTCAATACTAAGAAATCATTAAAATAATTCTTTTGAAGTGCCTTTCTCTTGTGAAATTTTCGTGCGTAACTGCGTATCTATGTATAGATAAGCGTCTGCTTGTTTTCAAAGAGACATCTTACTATACCACTGGTAACACCGCATAAAGTTAAAGATGCACTTTTAGGCAAATTTAAACAAATGATTGAAACATTTATTAGATTTTTTTCTTATTTAATTCAATGAGCAATAACATGAGCCTTCTTGTGCAACACACATCTACTTTTCCACAACAACTCTACAAATCTAAAATCTTTTATTAAACTTGATTGCGAACACATATTTAAAATAAAGAAGTGTATATACTTATACAAATGGTTGCAAGAGAATGCAGCGTTTGCTTAATGCAGGAGTTCTTCACGATATTTTTTATAGAGACCCAGTCTAGGTTTATAGTGCTATCCTCGCGACCCATCAAATGCCAAAATAACCACTTGGGTAGGAAATTTCTGTTGACCCTGGAGCTCAAAACATTGAGACTCACTTTTGGATAGTGACGCATTTGTTAAGAACCACTAACTGAATGAAAGGTCATAAGACTTTTATTTCATTTTATGCTTAATCCTCTATCAAGCTGTGTCTACACCTTTTGATATAAAAACATTTTTTTCTTCTTCAAAAACCATTTTTCCCCAAAAACCGCTTAGTAATCATAGAACAAGTAAGATAGCATATTTAGCGAGGAAAATACAATGTACCCATTTGTTTTCAAGAACAACCTTATTATACCACTGATAACAGCGGATAGTTCCAGCTGTTATTTTAGCAAATTCAGGCAAATAAATTTTAATATTTATTAAGCATTTTTCGGCCACGTCAGTTGAATGGATACAGGCCGCATTCCCAAGGATCTGTTGTTATACGGCGAGCTAGCAGAAGGCACACGACCGACTGGACGGACACATCTGCGATACAAAGACATCTGCAAGAAGGACATGAAAACGGTCAACATCAGCGTCAACTACCGGGATAGCTGTGCTAACAATCGATACGAGTTGCTGTGAGACAAGGCTTTCAGAAAGCCGAGGAAGGGATAAAAGCAAACCTCGCTACAAAGAGAACCAAGAGGGAGGCGAAACAACAACATCCTCAACAACAATGTTCACCTGCAGCAAGTGTGACAAAGATTGTCACGCAAGGGTCGGACTCTTCAGCCACTCGCGACGGTGCAGATAAGGCACCAAAGCAGGGAGCTACACCATTCTCTTTTGAAGACGGACGGATGCCAACAACAACAATTTTGTTAACGAAAGAATCATCTTGTCACCAGGTGGAACATTGCCACAACAATTTCTTGGTATATATAAAGCCAAGGTTGATATTGTCATTCACACTGCACTGGCAATAACAGCTATTGTTACACACAGGGTCTTTCAAACGTTCTTTCAGCGTTTGACTTAATGCTAAATTTTAACTAATTACATTTTTTCTTTGGCTCTCCTTCTTTAATGAAGTCATTCTCAATTATTTCATCTGTTTTTCATAAATGTCAACATTGAATTTCTATTTATAATATTACAACTTCCATGGAATATTTGCAACTCCTTAAATTTATTTCCTTTTGTGTAATGAATACTTCTGCTGATAATGATGTGTGGGGGCCTTATTTCTCGAGATTGGGACTGTTTTACTGTCTTGTTAGATAACTATGCATTATATCTGTATTCAACGTTGCCTTCTTAGTTGATATTTAATTTTCTTCTCTATTTTTCATGGAATTTAGGCATCCCCGTTTTTTGTTATTTCCTCCGGTTATTTGTCAGAATAAATCAGTAGTTTATACTGCGAAATCATTTATTAGAAAATTTATTCTAATGGACAACTTAGACAGGTTATACGATAAACTGAAAGATGCTGTGTGTGTACTACCATGCAAAAATATTAATAAGCAAACTGGCCCAATGTGTCAAAAATCCAAATTTGGATGAGAACTATTTTGGATGATTCAACTATTTTTATATGATTTCCAAATTTTTTTTTTAAAGTAAATTTTTTTTTAAAAAAAATGTTTTTGCTGCCTATTACAGAGCTTAGATTTAACAAGTGGGAACATTTTTTTTTCGGTTGTCTTTGATGAGAAAGTTTAAAAGAGGCACATGGGATGAAATGATAAATGTGAAAGGCATCCAAGTGTTTGTAAAGTAGTATCGAATTTAATGTCGCCTCTTTAACGAATAATTTTAGGATGCAATCATGATAATAAAATTCAAATGACCTTGTTTTAATTCACTATAATTCCAAATTAATGCTTCTGTCCAAGAATATCGCAGAGCACTTTGTAATTCCAGACAATAATTAACAATTAGAAATCATCCGAATACTTAGTCCAAAATCATAGTTATCAGTTATATTGTTTACAAAACAGATGTTACTGGTCATGTACAATTTGAACTTGCTTTTAGACAAAGTCAAGTCCAAAAGAAAAATTATATATAAAATATAATCATGGAAAACAAAACTAGTATACATAACATATAATGATGGAGAAAAAACTAACAATATAAATTAAATGTACATGACATTTAGATGCACTGTAGCTAACAAACAATTCATTGGCATTAATCATCACACAAACCTAATATAATCTATTCTTGGCATACATGATTCATAATACGTATAAGATAAATAATTCAAACAAATTATATTAAGACTCATATTAGATAAAAATGATGTATGAAATTATGACTGTTCCATCTGCTTTGAAGATCGCTTTTCTTTTCGCAGACTCGCATTTACACCCCTCAAAGACAACCAACTACACATCCATTAGACATTTTTTTCTGAGGGAGTACGCTCTTGCCCTGGATCCTAGACCTTTCTGTTTCACCCATAATCTTCGACTTATCAGTATATCAGTGTAAAATGTATAAAACACAAGACTTCATTTGAGAAGCCTAAACTTATCCAATCATAATTGATGTTTATCTATCCGCCATTATTAACACACGCACTTCCACAGTTTGGACAATTTTATATTTTTTCTAGCTTCCTTAATATATTTATCTCTGCAGAGTTTTAACTTCTGATAAATATTTCATCAGTACATATGTTGTTTCTATAGCATTTGAACCCGTCGCATTTCGCTAAACAAAACCAGCGCTTTACCCCTTTCTCTGTTTTGACTGACTCAGTTATCAAACGGAACCTCGTTAAGAATCATTCAAGTTCCTTCCAGACATATTAAAGTACGGGAATCATCAAGACCATGGAACTAATTCACAAAATCGCATTCCTCAATTTAATATTGCTATCTGTCACAATGTCATGTACAAAACCCACTCCGTTACTTGTTACAATGACATCTACAAAAATCATACCGCTACAATAGTGATGCTACTAAAGTTCTCTCGTTCTATAAGAAATGAAATAATCTCTGGAAGACAGTACAATCAAAATTGGAACAATACGACCAAAAAAAAAAGAGATGCAAATTATGCAGTGGTAAACGATTGAGGTAGAATATTTGTTAAAAATTTTGGACATACAATAAACTTTTCATGTTTAATGAAAACAAAATTTTTATAACATACACAGATCTTTAATTTGCTGTATAGCTTAGGACAAATCGGAACGATATTATGAACGATAAATTAGAAAATTACGACCAGGACAAGTATTGCATATACTATTGGTTCCGATGCTACACAGTTCTGGGTGAAAAGATTAGAATGCCAATAAACCGTCAGATAGTAGCATATATTTGTCCCCCACACACTCCATCTTTTTGCATTTCCATGGGATTAAATAGGTAATATTTCAAGAGAAAAAAAAACAAAACAAAAACAAAACAACAAGATAAACAAACCAAAACCAATTAAGCAATAAAAGCTGATGACCATGACTATAAACAGCGTCATGATTGCCAAGCCCAGCTATAAAGTCATGTGTAAGCTGTAATCTACCTGTCTTTGGAATATTGCCGCGGTCATATGTTTGATGTATTAAGATTGCGCGGGTGAGTGTTAAACTCTTACGCAAGATTATCTGACCCGCTGGTGCCCGGAATCTGGCGATAGATTTCACCATCAAAAAAAAGGCTTGCAGTTATCTTACCTAGGTGTTAAAGCTTTATCCAAAGATCAAAGAGAAGTCCATGTGGTGAACGGGGCGTATTTTTATCCGTTCACACGTTGACAGACAGCGAGAGGGACGTTGACTTGAAAGTTTGATTGGATCGGTTCACAGAGAGAATCCAATCGGAATTAAGATAGAAGATGTGATTACAATGCAGACCGAATGATAACTTTAAATATTGGTATTGGTATATATGCCAAAAATTCATCTTGTAAATGTTTCGCTTATTTCTCGTAAACATTTGGTACTTAAAATGTAAAAAAAACAAACTTTGTAAAATATTGGAATTGGTATTTTATATGATCAATATCTGTAGGTTTTCTTCTGTAGCAAATGTCTCCATACTTGGCTTATTTTATATGATCAATATCTGTAGGTTTTCTTCTGTAGCAAATGTCTCCATACTTGGCTTGCTCTCCCTTCTGGATGAATATTTCCATACATATAATTATTCGATCTAGTCGTAACTTTATGGAAGCAAGTTGCAGAGTTGTTCTACTTATAATATTCTTCCCAGATTTAGCAATATGATTCAAAATTCATGTAAATTTTTATAGTTGCCACCATAAATCTTCTACACCAATATTTATATTATATTATATTATATTATATTTTTATGCATAAAACTCTATTTTTCGTTATGAGTTTATTTAAGTTCTTTCTATTCGTCTTCCTTATATTATTTCTGTTTAGGTTGATAGCGTATATAAACTGGTTGAACTTGTTTGTTTTAATGCCTTAACTATATATTCCAGTACATATTTATCTATATCTTGTACATTAATTTAAATGGTTTACACTATCGTTTATTACGTACATATACGTGATCATTACATGAGTACACTTATGTCATCATTTTCGGTCTGTTGTATCAAGAAATAAAGCTACTGTTTATGTATATACCTTAAACAAAATCGCAAAAGACGCTCACTATTTTCTTGCACATCTAAAAAATAGTGAATGCTGTACAATTTATTTGAGTGTGACTTGGTAAATAATCTTTACGTTGAACAATGATGTTTCACTTCTGGGCAGATTCAAACCAAATATCTATCCATCAGTATTTATATGCGTCAAGTCTACACCACGCGACCCACACCGGCTGATCAATAGTTATCGTATTTTTATCAGTACTCCAATCTGACTAGTCAAGCAATTTTTAATTTTTTTTTTAAAATATTAAATATTGGTCTAGTAATTACAGAGTAGTTTTATATTTTAAAAAAGTGAATGTCTTCGTTTTCATTATAATGGTTCGTTTCTTTGAATATTTAAATTGCTGTTAGTCATCTTTTTTTAACGTCGGTGCATGAGCATAGAAATTTAGTAAAACAATATTTTCTATATACTGTACTGTTGTCAGGTACATATTTTACTTGCATATGTGCGTTTTTTATTTTGAACCTTTAAAAATATTATTTTACTATTGACATGATATCTAATAAAACATTCATTCTTAATAATTTTGTATAAAGGTTATGTTAGTCTCATGTACATGTTAGTCAATAAAGCATTTATTTTCTCATAGCCTTCTACCACCTCATTCTAATTCTTACACCCCTCTAACTCTAAGTCAAAATCCTTCGTTTAAATTCCGCATATTGAAAGAAAACTCATGTACACAGCTGGCATGCAAACGTACACGGCTTCCATGTTAAAAAATAGGATGTTGTTAATATACAAATTCAAGTTAGCTCTTTGTCTTTTTTAACCTTCTGTTTATCATCACGGTCATCATCGACATTTTAATAACAAGTAGAAGAAAAATAAAAAAACGTGTGTATGTATACCTCATTGTTTAAGTTAATTGTTTTATTACTGTATATAGTTGGTAACATATCTATAAAAAAAACCAGAACAATTTCGACTCTAAATAAAATTTGTCCCTATCTAAATTTAAAAAAAAAAAACAAAACCAAATAAGTATTTCAGAACGGTATCGGTATTTGTTATTAGACTTAAGTTGCTAAGTGTAACTTCCGGGTTTTAGAAGTCACGACTCTCGCATTAAAGTTTTCCCCACTTTTGTCAAAATGCAGGAGATAATGGCACCCGTGAATAATTTGTCGTTTGATATTGAAATTGCCTTAGAACAGCAACTAGGGATTCAATCTCTGCCATTCCCTGGAATGGACAGTAAGTTAAATAAACGAAGGGACACAAAACGGGGTGGGGGTGTAGCGCTCCATTTAAATTTCAGCTCGTGTGAGTTTGCTTTTGTAAATAAGATATGTGATTAATGCTTTCGCTGACGTCACAGAGCTAACACTGTGGGTGGCAGAAGATGTGGGCAATATAGGGAAAGTGTGAGAATAACTTGCAATAACTACCAAAACAAAGTTTTGTGTGTAGTCAAGGCTTTTTTTTTTTTATTAATGCGCGAAGGGTGCTGTTTCTACGTTGGCTTTTGTTACCCTTTTATTAATTACCGTCAGTGATTCTCATGCTGCAAAGACAATGTGAAGAAAAAATGGTTCCTATACATCAAATTGCCATTGTTTTCACGCCTTTGACGTAAACTTTAACATTTGCATCAACAAACTGAGAAACGTTATTGGACTTCATATACTTAAATCTAAACCTTACATATAATTCAGAAAGTAATGTCTAAAGTTTGAGCATTTCATGGTTCATGCCTTATATGTAAAAACAATGTTTCTGAAATAAAAATTAAAAAGTAATTAACAGGGGTTAAGCTAGACTTAAATTTTAGGGAGAAGTGATTTCTCCTTTTGGTCAAAACAGGGAGCAGTGGGAGCTAAACAGGGAGAAGTGGGAGTTAATCAGGGAGAAGTGAGACCAAAACAATAAACATTTTATATATATATATATATATATATATATATATATATATATATATATATATATATATATATATATATATATATATATGCACACACACACACACACACACACACACACACACACACACACAGATGCATTATCATATTTTAATGATATACTCTATTTCTTTGTATGCTTTTAACAGTTTTAAGCAATGCCTTATTTTCAAGTTGAAAAATATTTGTTATTTGTATCAATATGTTTTTTACGCGTATAAAAAATTATATTCATACCCATTCTATTCATTCTTAGTATATGTGTTTTTGAATTAAAGTAAATGCAGTTTATTTTGGCTGTATGGCTTAAAAATCACATATGAAGCTATATATTGCAGTTAATTTTCACTGATAGAAGTAACAAGATTAGAGCCTAGTAAATGCAAGTTGGTAAAAATGCTTAATAAACTACCATTTAATTTTTTTTTCTTAAGTTTTGAGTGCAATTTTTTTTTTAGCATTTTTTGAAACAGCCCCTAATACATGTACATAGGAATAAATGCACATGTGACTTCAAACCACACTGTTCGTCCTGATTTCATTGTTCCTGATAAAACATTAATGTAAACTATTCATAAATACTGAAGCACTAAAGTCGATATATAACTAAACTGGACCCTATTTTCACCCCCAAACCAAAAAACCAAGAATATGTCTTGCACAGATGAGTGCATCTATTTTTAGATGGGGGTCCTCGAACTACACACTTTCTTGCTTCATTACAAAAACCCATTAAAAGTTCTGCATATTTATGGTTTGTCTACCTACTGGTAATAATAATATGGATTGGTTAAATTATTATTTGCTTCATTACAATATATATTTTTCGTATTTTCACAGTGTAATGAAGTCGTTCATGAAATACGCAGCGATGTCCGCCATTAAAATGTCATTTACGCTTTCAAACTGATTTTATACAGAAAATATGCAAATACAGCTGTTAAAATTTAGATTTATTAAAAATAGGATATAAATTGGGAAACGCTCTTCACTGATCGTATTTTTAAAGCAAATTACAATTTGCATATTGATGTTTAAATTTCGAAACAGAATTTGGCATCTTCTAATCATAGCACCGTAGGCCCAACTTCATGAAATTAAGCAGTGATATCTTGATCCGGAAAAGGGTTAATGGTCAGTTAGCTATTAAAACTTGCATGTGAATGTGCAAGCATTTCTTTGTCGCCGTAAGCTGATTGGTATCTACACCATGTAAATACATTTGGCATTAGGTTCCAGTAGTGCCAGAACTTACTGGCTGCAGCGAGGGGGCATCTCAAAGTCGTAATCTACAGTCATATTACGTCCGAAAAATCAGAGGGCGAAGTCGTTTTCACTTTCATAACTGAAAAAGGCGAAGTTTACGCTTCTCAGGCGACTTTTTTGCCCTCTTCGCCTGGTAGCGTGACCCCTGAATTAAGTAAAATTATAATATTTAATCATTACAGATTTTCTTTTAAAACCTTTATCATGCTTTTTTTCACAATTTTTAAAAAAATTTGTTTAATTTTAATTTGAAAATTTTCAAAAGAAAAATTCTATACAGTATAGTTTTCCACTGCATTTACTTTTCAAACCTAATATAAGAATTGCATTTTGTAATAACTGAATTTTTATGTTGTTTCATTTTCCCAACATCCGTGATGTGGGTTTACTATAAATAGAAAAGTAAATGAATCCAGTGTATGAACAGTGGCCCTGGTTTAAACAGCTAGCACATACTCTATAGTCACACAATTTGAGATAAATATGGCATTAAAAAAAAATAATTTTTTCCCATCAGTTTGAATTGTAGTACAAATTAAAATCTTAGATATTTCCTTAACACTTGCAGTTACTGTCTATGAACATTTGTGACCCAGTTGATATATGATCTCGAAAGAAGCATGATTTAGTGAGACATGCTACATGACTCAAGGATGGAAACACATATGAGACGATCAACAGTAACATTTTGTTTTTTTAATCATGTAAAAGGAATATACATTAGAATATTTTTGGATGCACTTAAATGTACAGCTACATTAAGGAATAGATGTGTTCATACATCATTTCTTTTTATGAGTGAAAAATGGCTTTCAGAATATCAGAATTGACATGATTCTTTCAACCCTGTTTTTGCAGATAGTTTATCTGAATGTGCTTGAAGGTTTAAGGAAGTCCATAGGGTTAGGGTTACTGACTGAAAAAAGAAGAGTGGTTTCTGTACATAAATTTCTGTTCTCAGCAATGTACTGTTAATGAAAGTTTGTGGATGACTTAGATGTTGGTTAAATTAGAAACCTGTTGATTTTGAAGGGAAAAGGTCAAGGTCAGGGTCAAAAAGAACTTAAGAAACAGACTTTTTTTCTTAATAATAAATTTAAATAAATAATAAATTTGGTTCTTGGCCTTGAGCAAGACTTGTAGAGTGCTGACACTAAGGTATGGAAGAGGTCAGAAAGGTCAAGGTCATTTTGACTCAAATAATAATGGCTTTAAAAAATTTTTTTAGAGTAAATTCTTTGACCAAACTTTGCGAATCTCTTTCACTTAGGGTAGTATATAAACCTATGGTTTCTTAGGTTAAGAGGTTACAGTAATTCTTTTTAAATAGAAGTTTAAATCAAGAATGCATACCTTGTTCAAAGGTCATTGAGACAATGGTTGATAATCTTAATCTGCTGAGTTTACACTGCTTATTAATACTGTGTCGATTAAACATAGGATTTGAATATAACATGCCTTTTGCAGTACTCATTTACCCATAAATTAACAATGCAAAAGAGCTGCTATTTAATGGAACTGTAAGTAAAATGCTCCAAAAAATGTTCGGTGTTTTTTAGAAATGCAACCACCATGCAAATATATTCCATTGTGATTATTTTTTATACCAGATACAAGAAAAAGACATTCTGTTAAAGTCTCAGTGCTTTCTGGTCACATGAGCCATTTGGAGAATTGCCTGAGAACAAAACTTGGACTTCAAGTTTACCAGTGAAAAAGCATTCCTACTTGAAATCACTCTGATCAGAAATGGTCTAGGATGTATGTAGGTTTAGTGATGCATTGTGATCATAACCATGTGAGTAGATCATACAATTCAGTAGGTCAGTGATCTTATTTGGTTTTATGAGTATAGCAGTAACAGAGATGTATCCAGTTGACTTATTCGATCCATCACATTTAATTTTTCCCAGTACTCACTCTTCATTTGCTCATATTTCTCCAGGAGTTGTTAAACCACAATACAAAAGTTCTGCTAATGCATGCATGTAGATAATTGATAATTGAATTGCAGCTTACAGCTGTATATACTTGGCCAGTAATGTAAGAAAAATTAATTAAGTGGCAGAGGACAAGTTGTTGGTCTGAAGTTTAGGTTGTAAAAATGACATGATTTTTTTAAAAATTTCACCTGTCTATATAGTCAGGAAAGCTTATGGTGTGGCTGCTTATTAGCAATTGTGTGTTTCCGACTTCAGAAGCCATATTTATTGCATTTGATTGGTTGTGCCTGATCCACTATGGATCCAATTCGAATATGTCATGAAGAGAGTGCAGTAACAACTGAATTAAATCCATGCATATTAATTAAATCATGCTGAATCAGATTGACCTGGCATGCTACTAAATAAGTAGACTATATTTCTAATATGATTTTGATGAAAATTGTCTAATAAAAAGAATTATATCAACAAGATCTCAGACACCTTTGATAATGAGCAAGATCCATCCAGCATCTGATAGGTTGAGCTTGTTGCCAATCTTGATGACTATTTTTCTGCAGGCACTTGTTGCCACTCTGGAGACCTTTTTCTGATGGCAGAGCTTGTTGCCAATCTGGAGGTTTTTCTTCTGAAACATTTCTGGAGAAAACTTGGAAATGAAATTGATATCATAAAGATGACAGATGTATTTGATAATAAATGTGATCCACACATTTTAAAGAAGGTGATCTTGCATCAGTTTGGTTGAACTTTTAACTTCTCAGGAGACCATATTTCTAATCTGATTTTGATTTAACTTGGAATATTGAGCTGATCTTGCATCTGATTATTTGAGATTTTATAGGGACTGTTTGTTGTATCAAACTTGTTAATAGGGCCAATACCATCAAAGTATCATGCCGTTATATAATAAGTGCTCTTTTATCTGATTGGCTAAGGTTATAACCTCCCTTGAGAATATATTTTTCATCTAGTCTGATAAAAAATACTAAGTAGGTTTATGTCATTAAAATCTTGGATGGCTGATTAATAAAATAAAATGAAGGAGATATAGACTTTAGAAAGAAATATTGGTGGATAAAATTAACATGCTTTAAAATTTTTTGATATGTAGATTTTTTTCTTACAACATTATTAAGCATGCTTATTGAAATGGTCAGTCTCAAGCCTACTTGGGCCTTGTTACTTTAGAGATCAACTATGGAACGTTCTGTGTAAAATTATTGAATCTTCCATATCTGAGTCACCCACTTCATTTTCTTCCATACTTAAACCCTTCACCTCCCCCTTAAAAAAATGACTGTTCATTCATTACACCACTGGTAATGGATGGTGTGTGTGTGATTTAGATTTTTATCATAGCTTTAACAATTTTTCATTCATATAACTACAATGGATGCAGTGTGGCTGTTTATAGTGATTTCTAGCACTGAAGCATAATGCTGCAGACATGTAGCATGATGTACCACCCAGTTACATTATCCTGACATTAGGCCGACCAGTCCTAACAGTAACCTCTTAATGCTGAGTATCAAGTTAGGCAACTATTAGTACCATATGAGCCCACAACCTCCCAGAGGCAGATGCTGTAACCACCAGGCAACCAGAGCGGTGGTAATGAATTGTCATCTCATTCTGGAATGACATCACAGAAAAGAAAACCAAATCAAGAGCATTAATGCAGCTGGTAATTTTGAAGATTCCAACTCCTCATTATCTTGGCAGTAAATTTGGTTAACTTGAGGGAGGGAATAGTAAATTTTACTAGAGAAATAAAGTTTTAATTAAAAATATGTACTTTATTTTTAGCCCTTACATGTCTTTACTTTTTATTGTAAATGTTGTAAACTTATAAGTCAGCAATTCATCTGGTTGTGTTATATTTCAGAGTCGGGAGCAGCAGTGTGCACATTTTACTTGGTAAATGTCTGTAGTAAAGGAAGTGCTTGTCCATTTCGGCATGTCAAAGGGGACAGAACCATTGTCTGCAAACATTGGCTACGAGGATTGTGTAAAAAGGGAGATGACTGTGAATTTCTTCATGAGTACGATATGACTAAGATGCCTGAATGCTATTTCTTCTCAAAGTTTGGTATGTTGTGATTGCATAAAGAATATTTTTTCAGTTTGCATTCAGCATGTGAAGAGAGTATGGATGGCAATCAATTTTCTGCCAACAATGGTGTCATCAACTTTTAGATTCCCTGTTCAAGTTTTATGTCAAAAATTTTTAAAGTCATTAAAAGTGGGGTAGAACATATATGTTTCACATGTTAGTAAAAGTATTCCCTGAAACTTGTTTTAGGACCTTGATTATGTGCCACATTATTTTCTATATTCACACGACTGCATAAGTGTTTTGTTCTGAGTTTGCAGAAAGAACAAATATGAGATTATATAGGGGTAAGTTAAGGTCCTGAGACATTCTTATGCCATGTCCAACAAGTTCATTCTCCCAACAAGGTGCAAAACATGAATTGAGTTTTGTATTTATTATATATCTTTTCATATGCTTGTGAAATATTTTTAGCTTTCTGTATGAATGAAATTCAAAACAAATTTGGATTTATATAAGTTTGACTCACTGCATCTAGTAATATCTACACAGAAACATCAAAGAAGGCACATAAGTAGTCTGAATCTGGGTGTGTGATTTGGAAATATGGATTGAACATCTGGATCAGATGCCAGACAAAGCATATAAGACTGAAGGGGTATGTACGTGGGACAGAAATAGGAAGATATTATTGCCATGGTTAGAATTTATATACATAATTTCTGGCTATCAGTAGGTGGTAGAAGCGATTTTAATATTGGGTTGGGGACAGAAACGATTTAAATGACTTCTGCCTGGAGGTAATCTACTGAATTATTGTGAATCATATATTTTACTGCAGATTTTTATTTGTATTCATTCATTATAATCAATCTTACGTCCTTTTTGTTTGTCTGTCAGCCGTGTATGTCTCTGATACTACGAAATCACAAATTTTCTTGGTAGTTTATTATTTGTAGATGCCATTGATCAGTCCCTTAATAACTACTAATTTAATGTCAGTAAATATAGATTTCATATTAGGGATTTCTTTCTAATACAGAAATCATGAATTTGTGTCCTTACTAGATGTGTTTACTAAAGTGATCACTAGTTTTGCTATTTTTCTTTGTTCTCAGGCATGATGCTTTTGATTAGAATAATAGTTAAATCTTGTATTGCTTTAAATGAGTGGTAAGATGCTGTGATTTCCTTGTTATTATGTTTTTAAATAAATGTTTTGGAAACTTATAATACATGATTTGTCAGAAAAAAATCATTAATGCCTGTGAAAGTGATGTTGCATTATTTCTGCCTATTTTTACATTATATCTTATAAGGGATTATCCATCAAGGACATCCACAAAGATTGGGGGTGGGGAGAGAGTTTGTTCAAATGTGGACAATTGCAGACAAGGGGAAAGGGGGTGTAAAAGACCTTGTAGCCGACCACACACTAGTATTTTTTGTTTAGATATTCTGTGTTGAACAGCTGCTGTATGCATACTGTGCATATTCCATATGTTTTGCAGACGTCCTTTATGGGTGATCCGTAAGTATAAATTATTTGTTAATTTCAATTTGTATGATTCATGCCCCATAATATATATGAATGGGTTGGCATTAATACATAGAAGTCTGAAGTTGATTACATGGCTCACATATCAGCCGTGCTAGAGGGGAATGTCTGCAGGGTGGGGTGGAGTGGGGTAAGCCACATGCGGACAAAAGTGGACAAGGGGAAAGGGGGGTTTAGGAAAACAGGTATTATCTGCAGACATCCCTTATAGACAACCCCTAAAAACATATATTTCAGTTAATGATGTGTTATTTTTATGCCTATTTGTAAGACTAATATAAAGTTATTTTTAACAAAATATAAGAAGTCAAACATTTTTATATCATAAATAATATTTTTTAAAATGGATGAAAGTCAAGGAATCATTTTTTCCGAGAGTACTCATCACTAATGGTCTTGCAGTAACATTCTGCATGTTTAATCCAGTTGTCACAGGTTCTATCTTCATACTATTCATGCTTGTAGTATATGTGTGTTTGAATTGAAGTAAATGCAATGTGTTTTGGCCATAGGACTTAAAAAGCATATTAGAAGCTATACATTGTAATTAATTTTCACTGATAGTAGTAACAAATTAGAGTCTTGTTACTGCAAGTTGGTAAGAATGCTTAATAAACTACCACTTATTAATTTTATGTTCTTTAAGTTTTGTGTAAAATTTCAGTCAAAAAGATTTCTAGCATTCTTTGAAACAGCCCCTAATACATGTACATAGGAATAAATGCACAAGTGACTTCAAGCCATACTGTTCATCCTGATTTCATTGTTCCCGATAAAACATTAATGTAACTATTCATAGACAACACACTGAAGTACTAAAGTCACTAAACTGGACCCCTTTTTATTCCCAACCGAAAATCCAAGAACTCCTATTACATAGTGTGAGTGATTCTATTTTTAGAAGGAGTGCTTTTCTTTTACTCACTTTCTTGCTTCGTTACAAAAATCCATTAATATGATTGTATATTTATGGTTGTAATATTTTGTCTACCTACTGGTAATAATGACATGCATTGGTTAAATAGTATTTGCTTCATTAATGTATATATTTTTTTTGTATTTCATAGTTTAATGAAGTGGTATATCATTACGAGTTCATTTAAGGTTTCAAACTGATTTTATACAGAAAATATGCAAATACGGCCGTTAGAATCTCCATTTATTAAAAAATTTTAGAAAACACTCTTCACAGATCATATTTTTAGAAGCAAATTACTATTTGATATTGATGTTTAAATTTCGAAACAGAATTGTATTATTTCATCTTAGCACAATAGACCCAACTTCATAAAATCAAGCTCTGAAAAAGGGTTAATGGTCAGTTAGCTATTAAAACTTGTGTGAATGTGCACAAATTTTTTTATTGCCATAAGCTGATTTTATCAACACCACAAATACATCTGGCCTTGGGTTACAAAAGTGCGGGAGCTTACTGACTACAGCAAGGGGGCATCTCAAAGTTGTAATCTACAGTCATATTATGTCTAAAAAATCAGAGGGTGAAGTCATTTTTGCTTTCCTAACAGAAGGTGAAGGTTACACTTCTCAGGCGTGACCCCTGTTATATACTTGATTCATATTCAATGAACAGGTTCTAAAATTGATGTGTTTATTTTCAAGTCATGTTCCTCCATCACATTCAAGATTTGAATATATCAAAGGTGAAATTAGAACAGTTGCATTCTAAATTACTATCATGGCTACTTTATATGTTATTTAATGTGAAACTTTAATGCCAGAACTCAAAGGTTCATTGATTTTTGGGTTAAAAATGGATTTCTTCCAAACAACTAAATTTGTTGATGCAGATGTTTTTTTAATGATACTGAAAATTCTTGATGTGTAAAAATTGCACAAGAATTGAACCTCAGATCAGGAAATTGATACCACTTGAGAAAAACTTATAGGAATATGCAGAAATAATATAGTATTATTTAAATGGAATTTGTAGTTACAATATGAGTGCTGGTTCTACAGCATTGCAAAATACATCTTGTACAACTATTCTGTTGTTTCTAACAACACTCTGAAATAGCAATAATTTTTGCACACATGAAGTTGACCCAGTTTTTACTTTAGTCTTGCTAATTAACTGTTTTAGATTTTACAACAAAACTATGCACATTTTACCTTTATCACACCTTTAATACATGATCACAAATATTTAGATTGTAAGAAAATAGAAGTTACAATTTTATTAAAAGTATTGGCACCAGTAAAACTAAAGGAGATGGAAAAAGCATCATGATGAACAGATTAGTAGTGTAGTAAAGAATGCATATATCAGAATGACATCAATAGGTAATGATACTACTTGAAATTGATGTGTACCAGATAATAGTAATCCAATTTGCAATACCAAATCATGACTTGAAAGTAAGTGTCAAAAGGTTTGCAGAAAATATCTACATCATCAAAATATGCATAGGAATAACCAAACACAAATAGGACAAATTTTATTTATCTTGCTATGCATTTACAAATTTCAGTTTCTTTTGCTTAACTTTTGCACATAGAGAGCATGTACATCTGCATTATATAAAAGTTAGTCTCGTTATTCTTTTTTGGCCATAGTTGTTCTGCCAACTAGAGATCTACACTCACTTAATTATGTTGTATGGGGATTCCCTGATGTTCACAAGAGCATTAATATGTCGTTTCTGAAGATGATCCTCATCCTCTGTGTACTAATATTATTCTGTGCTGAGAACTCCCTTTCATTGCCTGCTGTCTGAAGTGCATATGCACAACTAGCCTGACCAAGTTATTGTTCTTTATGGTTGTGCAATTTTCAACATCTCATTGGCATGGCCCAACAGTATTCTCTTCAATATCTCTGCCAAAGATTCACTTCCATTGATTAGTGCTTTGCTGCCTCATATGCCAGATTTTTTCTCTTCTGTAATGCTGTATTAGGGCTTTAAGTCCAACATTCCCATAGTCTGCTTTGTTCAGACTTGAGTATCTTGAATAAATAACATAACGGTATCCTGTCCATCCAACATGTACAGTGGACATACACTCAACATCAATTTTGGGCTCAAAATCACACACTGTTACTTCCAGTGACATTATCCCACTGTCCAACAGACTGATTTGTTGGGTTGGGAATCCAGGCACTTTTCCATGTCATTGCTTAGTTACGACCGCTGAGATGAAAACAATGCCATATTGTTCTTGTGACTTGAGTAATGTGTTTGAGACAGTTATACAACATTTTAAGATATGCATAAGATTTACAGTGTTTGTGGGTACACAAACACATCATTTTCGTTTTTTTAAGTTTATGGTTCACTGGCCAGATAGAGATAATATTTGTACAACTTTTTCCGATGTTTTCAAGATGCACTTTCTGCATTTGACGAATATAATTAGCTGCTTTGAAATCTTCATTGAAATCCCAAAAGTGTACAAAGCTAAAGCTGAGTGCTACAATGGCTACAAAAAAAAAATAACAAAAAAACAAGACAAGAAAAGAAGGGAAAAAAAAACAAACTGAAGTTTTTTGTTGCATGTAATCCCTTGGGATCAGTTGTGTTTTCATCCAAGGCTTAGGGAGGACGTGTTTCTGTTATTGAAATATCACGTAAATCAGGATATATCAATATCAGCAGAGCATTTAATTACCCTGGGGATCAGATTTTGGCAGACAGGGTTTTACTCTTCAAGAAGACATTGCAACTGAATGTTCTGCAGAGTTGATCTTGCCAGTATTCACAAAGGAGAAAAAAAAAAAACAGCTTTCTGCCCCTGAAAAGGAACAATCTTCAAACTATATTCAGTTAGAATTCAGAGAGAGAGAGAGAGAGAGAGAGAGAGAGAGAGAGAGAGAGAGAGAGATTCATGAAGTAAAGATTTGTGAATTCAATTAAGTCAGAAGCACATAATGACATGTTTTCAGTGTTCTTAAAATTGTCAAAACATGTCCCATTCTTAATTTTGTATTTATGGATACATTTTGAGGCAATGTCACAATTGTGTTTTAGTATGCAGAATAAATTTCAATTTTCATGTACATAATGATATATGTAAATGGGCAAACTGAGCTACTTTGTAAATAATGTGTGATAAGCCTATTTCCATAATTGCAATAATGAAAAGCCGAGTGGTCTAAAGCGCTGTCCATTACGGATCACTGCCATCTCACCTCTGTCTTCGTGGGTTCGAATCAAAGATTCGGCGAATGTGGATATAAGAGAAAGCTTGCCAGTAGCTTCTCATGGGTCGTTTTTTTTTCCTGTGATTTCCCGTTTTCTTTCTCCACCATTAATACTGGCCGCCATGAATAGCCTATCGTGTGCTGAAAAATGGCATTAAGCCCAACAACAACAACAACAGCAATAATGAAAAGTGACTTTTTATACATATATTTTTTTCACATATTTATGAGTTCGAATGTTCATTATATAAATGCATTTTAGTATGCCATAAAGATGACAAATAATGCATTTGTGTCATTAAACCATAAAAAATATTTTTATGCTATTTCTACTTTTGCAATCGTTGCTCGTGCCATGCCAATGAATTGGACTGAATTTTGGTGCACTAAATTAAGTACTCCTTTTCACTCACATTCACTGTCACAGTTGGCATGACTTGTTCACACTTTTTACTAATTCTTCTTTTCTAAGATTAATGCTGCCTTGTTTAAAGATATCATTGGCATTGGCAAGCATCTTACTGATATTTCTTTGTCTTTACTAGGAAAGTGATGAGCTGTTTCTTTGAATGTGCTTAGTGTGATAGGCTTGTGTAGGCAGCTCTCAAAGATCTGAACGAATCCCAGTTGTTCTGAAACTAGTGGTGCTGGAGGTGGTGGCTTTTGTGTGTGAATGCTTTCTCCTAACCCATTCTTTGCTTTATTCTTGTAAAATTTAATTGATGGAACTGGTGCTTGTGTCAAAGACTTTACAAAACACTTATTCCATTCACATGGTTTCTCTGTGCATGTTTGGCATGTATATCCATTGTGAACTGTAGCTTCTATTTTGAAAAGAAGGCACCAACAGGAAAACATGACTCTTCCAGCCTTAAAAATTAAACAATATTTACACATAGGTTGTATTCTACCATGATTCAGTAGCAAAGCAGAATATACAAACCTCTCTTTTTTATGTGTACTGATGAGAACTCTGCAGTGTAAATATTTGAAAAGCATTAAGGTATTAAACAATAATAATACAAAATATTACAATAAAAGTTTAATGGCTATCCATTTGATTACTAGAATATGACTAATCTAATGTTTATATAACTATTTAAAAAAATACTTACCCTGCCATGGAATCACAATGTGATTTAATGACCCTTTCTTGACTGGTAACAGCAACCCATGGATGATAGGTTCATCTGCCACTCTCCATTATGACTTGACATCAGCCTTCAACAAAAATATTGTTGCTTTTCTCAGGCTGCATATATTGTTTGTACCCATCCTGATAGTAAAGGTTGTGTGCTTCAAGACTCATGCAATTTTTCATTGACTCTTTGCTGTACACTCCTTGCAAAAAAAGGAAAAAAAATATTATAAACGCTGTGTGAATTAATGCACGTAGGTTGAAAAATACTCAACTTGTAGTGCTTGCTAATCAAGGTTTAACACGACAATGAAAGAATAGAATAGAAAAATATCAAATAATGAAAACTTTAAATAAAAAAATATTAGGATCACAGGTAATACTGACTGAAAATTTCAGATTTTGTTATAGTTTGGTTGAAGAAAAAAGATGTAAGGGAAAGGTATACCATTGAACAAAATATTTTTTTTTTTTTTAAAATTACCAAATGTATCTGTAAGATAGTTGCAAACATAAAGCCATGTCACTTCAGTTCATTTTGTTGGGTTATTTACCCAAATATCCGCTGATACTTTATAAGATCAATCATTAATTTCTACAAATTTTAAGTTTCTGTAAACATCGTGAATTAGCATCGCTATCATGCATCTCTTTGTAATCATAAGGCATTGCAAGACTGGCAACTGATGTCATGATGATTGCATTTATATTCGTCATTTTATAAATGAAAAGTGTTCAATATACAAACTATAAGAAACACATCCTTCAACGCGTCTTGACACTATCTGGCTTATATTGTCGTGTACACATGTATGTGACCCTTACACATCACTTCCATCTGTCTCAAACTAAAATATATTACATATATAAAAATATTCGACAGACACACACTCATGGTTTTATATCCTGCTTCCACAGAAGGCTGCAGCACTTCTGAACAGAAAACAGAAATAATAAACAAAATAAAGGTAAACCAAAACGGTTTGGAAGATCGAACATAGCTAATGCCAATGTACTGGTACTAAGTAATTCTTTTCACCTCCACAATATGGCAGAAAGTAGGTCGCTAAGCTTATGTCATGCCGACCCAACTCATACTCATAAAATTCAGTGTCATCATTGTTATCACCAGCCAGTATTTGCCAACTGAAAATATCGTCTGATGACAAACCCTGTAGTGATTCAGCCATTTTGGTTTCCAGTGTGGACCTTATTTGAAACACGCATTTGTAAAACTTCCATGATGAAAGTAAGGTTAAAATTCCCACATATGTTTGTTCCAGGGTCCATTGAACCAAGCAAATTTAGTTTAACAGCCATAATATTAAAACCGAATCCGATTATTTTAACGTTTGCCTTTCTGAATCTGGTTCATGCATGAAACTCTTACTGGAAGCACGAATATGGCGCAAAATGCACCTTAAAAGTTAAAAGTTGAATAAAAATTGCATTCTGTGCAAAGCACATTTTATATCTGCGACATTGACATAATTTGTACAAATTAAGAGCACTCGCGTGTACTGGCATCATTTTCTGACCCAATGTTTTATTCATGTTAGACCTCTAGGAGGGGGTTAGATGTGATTTTTAATATAATATTGTTGTTTTTATCTGACAACCCCACCAGTGATTTCTCATTCTGTTAACTCAGTTGCTGGTTTAATAGACAATTACCTTATTAGAAAGATGCAGTTTATGAGGCCTTTTTATAGAAAAGAAAAAGGCCTGTAGTTCAGTGCTTTGTTAAATATATCAAATCTTTGGATGGTTGTGATGGACTTCTATACTGTAGGCTACATCCATAGATTAATTGTAAAAATATAAAATGTTATATTGTTTTTATATACAGCTGAAAACCCAATTTTTTGTGTGAAAATAACACAATTTCACTGAGCATGTTAGTACCCAAGTTCAAATTCATATTTTCTAGACTAATATCTTATTTATTTTATAGTGACCACAGGAAACTTTCATATAACACTTAATATTTATTTTGAAATGTCATTGCAACAAATAACATTGATGCTCATTGTCAAAGGTGCCCACTAGTATTAGGAATTTTGAATACATGTACTTCATGATTGACCAATGTTAATTCAAGGCAAAAGATAATATGCTCAGCAGCTGATTTAATAATAAGTATATCACGTGGTGTCTGACAATGGATTCAACAAATAAGTGACAACAAAACTTCACTTTTTTCATGTAATCAATTCATCAAGTGATAGAGAATATCATAGCTTATATGAATTATGCATATAAAAAACTTTGGCATGCTTTCAATTATTGTGTCTTTTTTCAGTCTAACAAATAAGGCCACAGAATAACACTTTTTAGCATAGTTCATGTATCACAATTTTATTGTTTTTATATGTGCATATGATGCACTGTTATTCTTACTTAAAATTTAGAAAGAATTATGAAAGATTGACTGGATATCCACTAGATATAGCAGTGGACACCATTGAAATTTAATATCTTCCTTTAAAGGAACAACAGCCAAAAAAAAATACCAAGCATGAAGACAATTAATACAATTAATAGATTAATAGGATACCCTTTCCTTTTCAGAGGTTTGTCCATGAATTTAAGTGACATTGAAAGTGTAATTTTTTCCCACATTACAAAAATTCTTACCCATGAAAATAATTTGATTCAGATATATGGCTTGATTTGGGTCAACAAGTTTAAAAAATAAATATTTGTTACCTCTTATTTCAGTAAGATAATTTAGCATTACTTTTCTTTATCCAGGTCAGTGTAGCAACAAAGAATGTCCCTTTCTGCACATAGACCCAGACAAGAAAATCAAGGATTGTCCATGGTATGATAGGGGCTTCTGCAGACATGGTGAGGAGCTTGATGCATTATAAAGAATATCCTATTGCAAAATAACTTTATTTCTTGGGTAACATTTTTGTAATTTAATTATTGCTATAAACCAAAACTTTAAAGGTAAGTTTCCACTAGTGAAAATAATACAACCTTCTCCATCAGAGGCAGTCAGAAAATAAAGGATGGATAAAAATGTCATTTTTTTTGTAACATTAAATCATGTTACCTACCCACCCCAATCCCCACCCCCCAAATATTATTCACAGTTACAAATGAGATGGGGTTGGACTTTTTGAATAAGTTATGATATGATCAGTTTTCATTTTTATTTTCTTAGCAGTAATGTTGGGAGATATATAGCAATGTGCCTATTTGTTAGTGAGTTTCTTCATTGGTGCATTTGTTCATTCATTTTACCCAGAATACACCTCTCAGTAAGTCATGCCCAGATAACATGCAAACCTGCTTATAATGCTTGGTCAGGCATGGATCTCGCTTTTTTAACACTAAAAGTACCTCCAAAATTGGTTCCTATTTGTTGAGTGTGAAGAAGATCACAATAAAAATTAGTAAATGCAATTGAATATATTTCCCGTTTCATTGTCAAAAATGGTGGATAGTGCCTGGAAATCTGATCCAACATGATGAAATCGGCAACTTTTAATGAGGACTCGTATATTTTATAAAAGTTTTCCATGCTCCTACATTCTTAGTACACAGTAAATTACAATATTTGATGTAGATGTCAGTAATACCTGTTGGTGTATGCACAGTAAGAAATAAATACCAATTAAATAAGTTTGGTAAACTGTTTTAGTTCTCATTTTTAATTTAATTTCAGGTTAATCACAAATGTTATATGCCCATGTTATTAAAATTTGACAATGGTTGATCTACTGTCCCAGATATGTTATTGAGTTTCTGAAAACCTAATTAAGTGCTGACTGCATTTTGATCTCTGATTTGTGGAAGTGTTTTTGTTGTATTACAATCACTTAAAAGTATACATGCTTTTCATTATGTCTTTTAGATTGGATCAAATAAGGAAAGTGGAACAAAAAGCAGAATAAAAAGCCAATATTCACCATGGTCATCTTGTTTCATTTGACAAGATGAATACAGTAACGAATAATATCATGTAGGGAGCAGCATAATTATTTGACATTGATCAGCATTTTATCCAACTAAGACACAGCTGTGATCAATGATTTCAAGAGAAGCAGAATGAAGGAGTTCATGGTGCATACAAAATTTTGTTTTGCAGTTATGGAGAACTAAGTTCCAAAGTTCAGATTAAACTTAAAATTCTCCAATCGGTACTCAGATCATTGCTCAAGGATGCTCAGAAATGTTACTATTACTTGCAGTGAAATCTTAGCATCATTTTGATAATTGAACAGTATTATTCAAAGATCAAGTTTTGATTTTGACAGATGCTGTATCCACATTCACATGCAAAAAGCAGTGATGTAATACACATTGTTTTAGCAGGTACATATGATGTGTCTCAAAACCTCATGGAGTAATGTTTTTTAATATCTTTCAATGATTGGTTATTTTGAAAATAAGGCTGTGTACATCAGGAAAAGCATTTGATTGACAATTATTGCAAAGGCAAATGTAAAACAAGTTAAAAACCATTTAACATAGCCCTTCCTAGTCTTCTCTTCTCATTGTCATTGTCCAGGTGGGATGGCATCCCATCTTAAGAGGTCTATTGCCTAAACATTCAGTGAATGTTTTTGGACCCTGTTGTGTGTGAGTTATCAAGGGAGAGAAGTATCCCACATAGATTTATAAAAGTGGTTATGTGAATGCAACTCAGAAAGAGTAACTTGGCCATACAAAAGCTGGGTCACTGAAGTAATTTGGAGGCTTGAATGACTTTTGTTTTTAAAATTGTTCATTACACCAGCAAAATCTTGAATCTTATTTCACCTACACTCATGAAAACTTGCAAATAGATGCATCATTTAAAAAGTAACTCAACCATATCAAAACTGTGAGTCTGACCAAATTTGCATGCTTTTTGTAATGACTCCATGGTCTTACACTAAATAACAAATAACATTTATTTCCTTACAACACAAAGTAAAAATTTAAGAACAACCTAAAATATTGTGAATTATATCAAATAATTCTAAATGTTCTGTAACAAGTCCTAAAGTATGCAATGTTCAAGCTAAATTCCAACAACCATAAATGTACTGATGTGCCAGTAGTCTTGATATATCACAGTGACATAATCCAGAATGTCTTTGAATGAATTCACAATAATCCCAAAGCAGTGGTTTTGTCCAAAAAGGCTAAGAGCACTTTGTAATTTCAGTAATAATAAATGAGTCTTCAAATTATGTCTGAACACAACTACAAATGCTGATCAAAGATTCCCAAAGACAGATATGTAGACTTGTGTACAGAACTTATACCTACCTTTTTCACTTGACCTCATCTGCAAAAATAGGTTACAGTTGAAAATCTACAACAGTTGTTATAGCACAATTCAATTTGTGTATGCTTATATAACCAAACATTAGATAAAATTATTCCTTTTATTATTATTGTACCCAGATATGTCCAGTGAACCCTAATTTCTCTTTCAAATACATTCCCTAATCACATTACATTAGGAATATTGGCATGCTACCTTGTGAATCTAGTCCTACTAAAAGATGACAAATCCTCTTTTTCTTGTCCACGTCCATTGACAAAAGGGCAATAACTCTTGTCCATTACATCCCCTTGGCACTGCCAGCTCTTTCCAGTTTTTGCTTCTCTTTTATACAGACCACACATCATTTATCCTCTGACAATCTAGCTGATTTTGTGTTGTTATATGCATCATTTCACAATTTCTGCAAATTTTTGAGTGATTTTGTTACCTTTTGGGACTAGCAGAGCTGCCAATCCTCCGGACTAAAAATTAGTGAAAAGTTTGGTAAAAGTGAATTTTGAACACAGTTAGTGAACAAGTATGTCATGACACTCTTCCACCAACTTCAGTGGTCTGCACTGCATTATAAAATCCCAAAATTAAAACATATTATTTACACTGATTAAATGTACTACTTTATTTGCAGCCAAATTTACTGATATACACAAACTTCATGCTGTTTGTCATGATATGATGATGTGGCAGTCTTGAACTTCCTCAATCTGGATAAGGTAAATTTTTGTTTTCAAAACAGTTAAGACTTCTTGCCTGCTGGTTAATCTTAGTGACTAAAATTGTTGCAGATTTTCAGCACATAAGGAGGCAATAAAGGAAATAATCTTTCACTGTCACTGTTCCTGATCACCAACTGAGAAAGACAGGTTATGTTCAACAAGAAAGCTCACAAACAATGCTTCAGCATGCATGACTTGAATAGATGGCTTAAAGTACTCCAAAACTGAAATCTGCTGGGAGTGCTAGAATAGTGTGCTTTTTTTACTTCATTCTGTCACATGCCCACAGGGGCTCCTATAGTTGGTTACAATTTATTGGTTATACATGTACTATATAATAATATTACTACATGTTACATGTACGAGAGGTATATAGTAAACAACAATACCAGCCCTTGTGCACATTCCCAACTGTAAAATTTGTAGCACACTATTGTGCAAAAATCATAATGTACATTAATGTTTGATGGTTGAATGCATGGTCAAATTTTGGTGTACTCCAATCTATACTTCACTATTTGTGGAATACAAATCTTTTTCCATGGAGGTGAAAATGTTTAAACTGCAGTGTAGCTTAATTATGAAATAGTATTAATCCAGAAGATGGAACATCAAACAGTGGACGATTAGTGGTGTTGGTGCATGCATGGAAAACTTTCAATCTCAAACATTCCAACACTCAAAAAAGCTGTTTTCATGTTTCCCATTTCTGTGTGCTTTTTGTTACCAATGTGTTTCCTCACATAGTCCCTGCCACCATGCTTGATGTTAAATTTGTGGCACACTGTGTGCAAAAAGCATGATGTGTATCAGTATTTGATGAATGAATAGACGCTTATATTTTTGGTATATTCCAAACTAAACTTATTTTTTGTGCAGTACATTTTCTTTCCCTTGGTGGTGAAGTCGTTTTCAAGATCCGATGCCGAACTGTAATTCAAATCAGTGTTTGTAGCTTATGCATGGAGAAAAATTCTGGTTAGGCTCCAGTTTTTTTCAGAGTCTCTTGTAAAACTACTCTTATGCATATAGATTAAAATACACTAAAATGCTTGCTACTAGGCAACTGTAGCAATCAGTTCTACTAACATCATGACTAGCAGCACTGGACGTTTTGGAAACTGCTGATATCATGACTAGCACATAATGGGAAAATTTAAAATTATTGAGAATTGGAAAATTGAATTTTTTTAAAATGCTTTGTGAATCCATGGATTGCTGTAGAAAGTAATGAAATTAATGGACAAATCATAAAGATTGGCAGCTATGGACTAGACTGCCATTTTAGTATACTATAGTTGACCTTATACAAGGTCATTATGAGTTGGCTTTCCTTTGACTTTGTTCACTTACTCCATTCATTAGTGAAATTTTGAAGTGCTGTTTGATATTTGTGCCTAGCTTACTTGTATTTCATGCTGTTTGATAGAGTTATGGTTTAGTTATTAACTGGGCATAAATTCATAACAGGGCCATCAGTTTCCGAAATGACACTTGCACTGCTCAGTCAGTTACATATTTGAGTGACTTAGTAATTTCAATACATTACTAGTTTCTGCTTTAATTTGTGTCATTTCAGCAGAAAATCAATTTTAATGATTTCTATGCAATTTCAGAGCATGGAGATCTACCATGATTCCTGTTTTGTTTATACTATGCATTAAGGATATGCAGCATCTATAATACATAGTGGAAACCTGAGCTTGTATTTTGCCTAATTAGTCTTACACTGATTTGCTAATTTATTCTAGTAGCTATTTAGTCACATACTAATTTCCTAATCTTTGCTTTGTTTTCTCTTGTGTCATTTCAGGAGAATGTTTACTATATGCATGAAATTCACTTTTAAGGCAATCATCCTTTTGGTATTGATGGGAAAGAAAGACAGAATAAGTCAAGGATGGCAACCTACACAGTTCATTGATGGTGATACCTATTCATTGGGGATTATTCCCCAATTTTAGGCAGCTCATGGAGCATAAATCCCCTCCCCAACATATGCAAGCGTGGCCTTCAGGCCAGTAAGTCAAGGATCATGGGGTTCATCAGATCCAAATCTTAAAATTACCATACCAATACCTGCCATCCAGGTATCACAAACCATCCAGTTAATACCAGCAGTTTAGCCATCTCAGCAGGGGGTCATTTTTCTTAAAATGTTTCAGCCAGATATTTAATACAGGCATCTTAGTGATAAATCCATCTGTCTAGCCATGCCATCAGCATCTTATTACTACTATACCGTAGATTTTAATGAGAAATTTGCCTATGCAATAGAGCCTATGATGCGGCTGGTACCAGTGATTGCCAGACCATCTTATATACTGCTAGCATTTGGACCGACCAGATCTAGTCCATATTAAAAACTGCGCCACCTCAAGCAGCTCAGTCATTCCAACATGGGGACCTTTTTGTTGAATCAGTCCAGCCAGCTATGATTTATGGATATTTTTGTGACAGATCTGGCCATCCAACTTTCTGTTGGTTACATGCCCTTTATATAATGGAGATTTCAGTGAGGAATATGTGTCCAGCCAGGCCTTTGGAGTAGCCAGTACCAGTGATAATCCTTTTTCTATACCTCCAGCTACCAGACCAACTATTTGTCTGGTAAACCAGCTGGAAGTGCCAAACTTACACATATTCACTTTCTTTCCACAGGGACAGCTACTTATGTTTTCATAGGGATGGAATTGAGTCATCATACCACCTGGTATGTCTTCTCTAGCGCTGCAAGTATACTTAGTTATTCAGATCTACCATCCTTCACATCTTACTCAGATCTGACCATGGAACAGACTGAAGTTTAGCTTTCAAACTGCTGTTGAGGACATTTTTTTGGGTGTTGGCTACTTCAGAATGCCCTCCACCCTTACTGCTCTCCAAACAATTGGAAGATCTCGATGAGGAGGAAGAAAAGGCCTTAAGGCGATAGATGCCTTCGGATCTGATTTCCTGGCCCTTGATATGAATGTAGTAGCTGTTCATATGTATGCTTGTCTGTTTAATAGGGTGGACATATCTTTTCCATGCCCATCAGAGCTGGTTCTGGATGTCATTGCAGGTACCTGGCAATAGCCATGCTTGGGAGGCAATGGCCACAAATACTAGCATCAATGACCAGGGCTAATTACCAAACCATGGCCAATTCTTTCACAGGTTCGGGTTCAGCCAGTCTTTTCTTGATATGATTTGTTGCATGTGTCATGTCAACCTTGTCACACCCTCACTTTTCGGATGACCCAGTTTGGATTAGCTTTGCCTTGGAGGAAGAATAGAGGAAGTTTTGGGCAGGCAGCTTGGGAACTGCCCCTCCACCTCGTAATTAACCCAAATGTGCAGTTGGATCCACTCAGTCCCCATCAACATGAAAGAATGTTAAGCAGCTTCAGGACAGAAGATCTTCTCAGTCACATGTGCACCAACATCAATCCCTTGGAAGTAACCATACAGAGGTGGTAGGAAACCAATTTTTGGGCACACTGGATCTCCCTATCCACTCAGAACAGGGGTGGGGTGGTGGTATTCTAGGTAATTCAGAGGGGCTTAGGGTTAAAAGAGTGGAGTTTGTGCAAGACCACAACCCCCAAGGTTTTACTTAAGGCTCTTTCTTTTTTGCAGAGCAAACAGCAAATAGAGACCCACCATCGAAGGGAGTCGCTCAACACAGACCTGCCAATTATTTCGATTTTGCCATGTCTTAAAAAAAAATTACCCTTAAAATATAAACTTATGGCATAAAAGCAAAAACTTAAAAATTGGTCATTTCAGAAAAATCCGGAAAATTTATTCATCTGTGTTTGATTTGGATCCAGGTTTCATATTAGAATTAGTGAAATTCATCAGGGAACCAGACTAACTTTACAGCAACACCTCAGATGCTTTAAACTGCCCCTATTTGTTCATGTGAAGCATCTGCATCATCCAAATTTTGATGATAGAATTTGTTTAAAAATGGCATCCAGCAAGCATTGCATGTTTAAAATGAAAGGGAAAATAAACCTCTTGCAGAGTGTTAATAATCAACACCAAAGAATAAAAAAGAATATTCAGATTTTTGTGAAAAAAGATGGAATGGATACAATTACGTTTTTTTTACATCACATGCCAATTTGAGTATGACTCGTGGTGGTAGATATGATTTTGTCATGTGCAATGGAAAAAAGTAAGAATTATGTCTCGTTGAGAGACAGCAACAAATCATTCAGCTGAATAGGATTTGGAACTTGAGTTTGCACAAATGGTAAATAACGTCTTCACTTATTTTACAGTCTCTTCAGTTGAAGATAATGTTTATTTTCACTACATGCCAAACTTTTAATTTTTTGAGCTTTACAATAGCAGTTGATGATATTTTTTACACCTTACTGAAAACTGGTCAAACTTATGGAAAAAATCAACTGCCTTACTGAGACAGACTTGTCAGGGGTGGCAAATCTGTCAACCAATTCAAGATGGAGAATGCTAGTTCAATTCCATTTGATGGGACAAATATGCCATCAGTCTCGATCTGACCGACACATATTTTGCACATTTCTATTTTTTCCACATCACAAACATTTTGTTTCAATTTTTTGCTTACCACAACACAGTTTATCAGTTCATTGTTCTTCCCTTTGGCCTCAGATTGTGGGTTGTGCTGTCACCATGTTCCAGTCAGTGTCATCTACAATAGCAGCATACCTGGACAACCTACACATTGAAAGCTCTATCCTACCTACTCCAAGGCAGAAATGATGATGTCTTCTTGATCATCTAGGACTTTTTTTGAACTGGGAAAGTCAGACTTCAGTTCATCCCAGAACTTTGTCAATCTGGATATGGAGTTCTTAACCAGCTGGAATCTGGTGGGGCTTTTTTGTGTTTGCATTACCAGAATTGTTGAGTCTGTTTCCAACAAGACTTGGATTTCAGCAGGAGAGTCCAACAACTCTGGGGTGGTGAACTATCTCCTCAAACAGGGATGCAACAAATCACCAAAGCAGTGTGTTCTGATTTGACAGTTTCTACATTGGTGTAACAATCTCCATATCAACAAAGCAGACACTTCCTAGCAGTTTCAATATCTTGACCTAGACTCAATCCAGAAGTGGTCATGTCTTTCATACAAAATGGTCTCTCCATCAATCGGTCTTCATTTGGATCTGTGCATTCTTTTGGCGACTAATGATCAACATCTTGGCAACAAGCTTGTGCCGTGGATGCACTGTTATTCATGTGGGAGGGGTTGTGGGTGTATTTTTGCCTCCCTTCTAATGCTGAGTCCGAAAAAAATCCAAAAGTTAAGGGTCAGAATGGCAAGATAATTCTGTTAGCCCCTCTCATATGGGACAAGTCCTGAGTAAATAGAAGATTCTGGCCAACCTGAATGTTCTCCATCATCTAATGTTACTGCTGGTCCTTTCCTGTCCAAACTGTCCTCTTCTATATGCTTGGTTTTTACCAGTTCAGCTATGCAAGACAATTCAAACCTTTGCTTGTGAAGAGAATTTTGAGAGCAAGAATATCATCCACTCTGAATGCATATGAGGGAAAGTGGCATGTTTTCAGGGACTGGTTCCATACCAACAACATTGTCCCTCTGCATACCTCAGTCCCGCAACTGTTTGACTTTTTCACTGACTCTTTGAGGAGAAAAGAAACAGTTCAGCCCCAATCTCTACCAAAAGCTGCCATTTCATGATATTGAACTCATACTGGCATTATGGCTGACATGTTTTTGGGCTGGATATAGACCTATTGGACCTGTTTGACAATACTGGTCTCAATCGACCAATATTCCTATTTTTATCTCCAAATGGAACCAGTCCTAGGTTTTAACATGATTTGGATCTCTAGTCTACACTTTGCTAAAGTCACTATCATACAGATCTTGTTTCCTGATGGCCTCTGCATGCAGGGTAAGAGGGCTGCATGCCCTTTATGCTGACCCAAACTCTATAGTACACATCATTGGTTCTCTTGACACAACATAGACCCAGATAGGTTATAGTCAAAGAGTCATCACTTGCTCATTCTATTCTATTAGGATGAGAACAGCAGCTATGCAAGATCCAGTTCAAGCTGTCAAGCACTTATTTGAAGCACACTGAGACAAGTCATGGCATGTGCAAATGCCTCTTCCTTCCGGTGTGAGCTGGAACACAGGATGTCATGCTTAAAGACCTTCCTTCGTGGCTGCTGTAAGTCATACATTTGGTGTACCATGTCAGAGTCACTTCATGTAGATTACTGCTCAGAAGTTTCAAGAAATCTCAGCAAGTCTGGCATTCGAATGCAATGTTCTGACCAGAGATATAATAGGCTGTTGACCGGCATGTATCATCAGCCTTCTCGAGACTCCATTTCAGAAATAAATTTGGCATCACAAAGGCAACATTGAATCTGGTAGGTCCATTGGTGATAGCACAGGTGGCCACCAGTCCTAACTAGATCAATTAGTTTTACTGGATTCACTGGTGAACTTTCTTAGGCAAGAAGATTATTAATAATCTTAATCATATCTTAGGGTCACAGGTCAAGTGCCCCCAAGCTGTGTTGCTTATGTAATTAGAAGTTTGTTTGCATGGGAGAATTCTGCTATACTTTTCCAGAAGGAACAACAATACAGTGGTTGGATTCTCATCATCACCTCTTCAAATTACTTATTCTTCTAATGTTTAAGATTTGCAATCATGTAATTATCCATGTTATTATCTTGCTCAGCTAAAAATTAGTGACACCTAGCATTTTTTTTTATCAAAGGGCTAATATTCCAAAAGTAATGAGATTAGGTAAGTATTCTTGGAGAAACATAAAAGTTTGCTTTTCTTCAAAATTGACTACAAAAGTTCTGTTTCCCATGTTTTTCAAAAGACCATCTGTGAATCTTTGATGGAATTCCATAGACTGCAGTGTGATGACTCCTGATTATAATGTTCATTTTCCATCTTTCCACTTTCATTTTAGGAGTAAAACCAAATAAAAAAGTTGAATTTTTATTTCGGTTATTAATGCTATGTATTGAAACAAAAGGGGTGGGATAATTTGTTTTAATAGGGCTAATCAAATATTTTTGCACTCACTTGTCTGGACAATTGGCTTCAGAAAATTCACTTGTCCCTCCTACATTTTCACTTTTCAAAAAGATTTCACTATCTTGCCAGGATTTAATGAGATGTATGCATTTTAATCAATAGAAAAGGTAATGAAATAATTGTACTTATTTCTTCAAAGGCTATTATTGTCAAATATCTTAAATACAAGTGGGTTTTTTTGTTGCTTTAATATGGAAGCATCCATGTTTACATCAGCAAGAACAGCAATGAATTTACTGCATTTGAGACTTCTCCATACTTCTCTCAAGACTGTCAATTGACAGTGTAAGGTTGCATGTACAGGATTTGAATGAATAAATAGATGTATGATTCAGACATTCATAATGCCTGGATTCCCTGATTGGCCAGACAAAGGTACGAAAATGATTAAAGTATGAAAATTCTTGCATGCCCGACTTGGTTTGAAATAGGAATAAAACACTTGTTCCAGGCTAGTGCTTTGAACAATTTTGCTTGTCTGACCTTGAAAATGATTAGTCCATGATGTCAGGCTATGGGGTTTGATCAGCCCATGGTAATGCCATAAAATCAGTGCAAAGTGAACTATGCTTTTGGGGCCTGTTTAGGTAAATTACAGAATCTAAGTGACTATTTCACCTGAATCACCCCCTAGTATTGACCATATATGTATTCATATTCTTCAGTTTATGTGTATTATCTAGAAGTAACCAAGAGAGCTCCCCATTTTCATAGAGATAGATACTTCTTCCACAGTTAGAAAACTGTTTGGATAGTGTACACTGGTATTTTGTTCTTTCATTATTTGATACTTTAATGGTTGATACACACATTTTATGCTTTGATTAGCTGACATTGGTAATGGCTGACACACATTTTGTGTTTTGAGTAGTTGACACTAGTAATGGTCAATGAAAACATCAAATGTTATGATACAGCACATGGCCTGATATTCATCTGCTAAATAATACTTGGAATGACATGGTCTAGTGTGAAATGCTAAATGACATGGCCTAACGTGAATGACATGGTCTAGTGTGAAATGCTAAATGACATGGCCTAATGTGAATGACATGGTCTAGTGTGAAATGCTAAATGACATGGCCTAATGTGAATGACATGGTCTAGTGTGAAATGCTAAATGACATGGCCTAATGTGAATGACATGGTCTAGTGTGAAATGCTAAATGACATGGCCTAATGTGAATGACATGGTCTAGTGTGAAATGCTAAATGACATGGTCTGATGTGAATGACATGGTCTAGTGTGAAATTCTAAATGACATGGCCTAATGTGAATGACATGGTCTAGTGTGAAATGCTAAAAGACATGGCCTAATGTGAATGACATGGTCTAGTGTGAAATGCTAAATGACATGGCCTAATGTGAATGACATGGTCTAGTGTGAAATGCTAAATGACATGGTCTGATGTGAATGACATGGTCTAGTGTGAAATGCTAAATGACATAGCCTAATGTGAATGACATGGTCTAGTGTGAAATGCTAAATGACATGGCCTAATGTGAATGACATAGTCTAGTGTGAAATGCTAAATTACTTTTTTGTCTACTTTATTCTGCTGAACAAAAAGATGTCTTTTTTTCAAAATCCTACTTCATGTTTTTATTTTAAATATAAAAATAGAACATAGTTTAACTAATGTTTAGTATTCTATTCTGTTCACTTGTGTCTGTCTGGTAAATATGCTGCAAACATTCTTGTCCTTTTAAACAGAATCCAGTAGGAAACTAATGGTGCCTTATAATCATTCTGCAACTTTATTCCATTAGCACTTGTAAACAACAGAGTATGTTTTAATGAAACCTAAAGTTATACTGTGCTAGATGAATTGGTTTCTTATTGAGAATGTGTTATTAAAATATTTTTATACCATGAACAGAACAGCAACATCTTTTACTTCACTCTAATTTAAAATGTCAAGTTTCTTTTCAAAACAAGAACATAAGTAAATCACTCTGCAGTATAATGCTTTGATCGGCTATAAATAAACAACTGTTGATAGCTGAGTTGTAACTATTAACAGTATTTGGTGTTACATATATGTGATTAAATTACTTTTGTGTAAGGTTTAAAATTACTTTTCTTTCATTTTTGTTTCATTGTATTTAAATGCAATGAATATTTTTATTTTATTTTATTTTTTATATTAAATGCAATGAATATTTTTATCGGATTCGTTATTCTTTATATAGTAGTGAGATATAATTTTAGCATAAACTTTGTTTATTTAGGACAAAAAAGTAATATGTGAGGGTTGGCAACAGGAAGTAAAAATGATTGGTCATACTTCACATGATCACTGTTTGTAAACAACCTATTTTTATAATTGGTTTTTTAGTCGGTCTGTACTTCGGACATGAAATAAATAGCGTAATAATAGACTACATGACCATCTCGCGAGAGTTGAAGTGAAGTTTCGAGGTTAAATAAGTATTCTTAATATTGGTTTGGCCAGAGTCATTTAAAACCTTGAAGAAACAAGGTGTTATTTTTAAATTTGTTACCGGAATATTTTATTGTCTGATTTTTGGATTTAATAATTTATTTTCCTGGACATTCAACAAGTTGACTTTCTTAAGAAAAGTTCTGAAAGATATTCAAGCAAATTAATTCTGGAATTATTTGGAAACAAAGACTGTGATTCAAGTGAGGAATTATTGTTATTCATATATTGGACTACATCTGACGTCATCATCCTCCATATTTATATGTCGTCGGGACTCGCACCTGAATTCTTATAGGACTATTTAGTGATAGGACTAGTGTTTTTATTCTTTAAGTCATATTTGGATTATATTCACAGATTGTAAGTCCTATTTACAAATTTTTACATTGTTGTCTAGGGAAATAAATTGTTTTGTTGAAATATACAAAGCTTGTTGGCTTTCACTCTTTTCTTTGTTACTGAGTACAAGCCCTTGTCATGTAACACTGGTTCATGGTACAAACTATCAGGTTTCAGTAAAGTAACCAGGTATGCACCTGTTTAAGTGTCTAATTAAACATGGGGTATAGTTCTCTCTAAACAATGAAGCATTTCAAACCATGCCCCCCTCTCTCTCTATCTCTCTCTCACAGGAGCATGCAAAGTAACACCAATATATATATATATATATATATATATATATATATATATATATATATATATATATATATATATATATATATATATATATATATATATATATATTTATTGGTGTTAATTTGCATGCCAGCTTCATCTAAGATACCATGAAATGCCCATAAACTGCTTATATTACATTACATTCCCATTATTCCCAACTGCAAAGAAGCCCAATATGATTGCACATCTTAGAATTTCAAACATGTATTGATATTTTTTAATAATTTAAAATGTTTAAATAATTTGTTCATTTATTGAATATTTCAAGTTGTAAAAGTAGTTCCAAGGCTGGGTGTGAGATATAGAAGTTTTAGGTGTGTTATACTGAAACAAAGATAGAACATCTTCCTTGAACGCTAGATCAGCCATGTAAGAATAAAAGGATGTGTGATCAAACAAAGGAAACAAAATCTGTGATAACTTGGTATATTGAGTTTTGTCAGAAGATGACATATTTCAAGTGAGGCTTCATTGTAAATTTGTGTAACCTTTCGTCTTTCATTTGCTTTTTTAAAAAAAATTTCTGTTTTTCTCATTATATTCCATATAGGTCCAAATTGCAAGAATAGACACGTGAGAAGGACTCTCTGCATCAATTATCTAAATGGCTTTTGTTTAGATGGACCAAACTGCCAATATATGCAGTAAGTATTAATGTTTCTAGTCTAATTGAACTGCATTTCTCTCTACCAGGAAAAATGACTGGTATACTTGTGATGCTCATTTCAACCAATGGATATTGCCATTGGTTGTGTACATACTAATGCATTTTTGCATGTAATAACAAAAATGTCAAAGATAAAAATCACAACATTTAAATCTGAAATCATTTTCACATGTACAATTTTAGTTTTAACATATCAAAGTAGAAGTGGCTTTCAGGTCTTTAAAGATTCCTACAAATTCTTGAAGACCCACAATTATGTTGCATGGTGGTCCCTTTCCAGCATTCTTCTATTGGAGAAAGGAGATCATGATCTCGTATAAATATTTGTTGTCAATTCTTTTTAAAAGAATTTTATTCCAGATGGTCATTTCAGGAGTCTTAGTGTTGTCTAAAATTTGATATTTTAAAAAAGAAAAATTTTATTTAATTTAATTTTGTATGATCCTACAGTTTAATATATTCACCATGTTGTTTGGGTCAACAAACAATTTGAAATATCAGGGTGGACATCTTTCATTGCAGGACTAAATTTTGTTGAACTTCCTTGATAAAAAAAAAAACATAATTTGAGTTATTTCCCCTGGACTATGACCCTGGTATGTGTATATTCACTTTACTTCCAATTTGCCTCAATTTTAATCATATTAGTGAAATTGTCATGGGACTTCATTTAGTTTAGCAATCATAAATGCAATTATTTTATTATTTGAGGATTGCAACATTTTTTTTTTTTAACATGAAAAATGTCTCAATATTCTATCTCTATGTATATTCCCAATCTCATACTTATCAAAAACCGAACAATAGATGTTTGTGTGTGTGTGTGTGTGTGTGTGTGTGTGTGTGTGTGTGTGTGTGATTTACATTTTTAACATAGCTTTAATAATTTTTCAGTCATATCGCTACAGTGTCTGCAGTGAGACAGTTTATAGTAATGTCTAGCACTGGGGCATCATGCCACAGACATGATGCAGCTGTTAGTACCATTTTTAAAGTCTTTGGTATGACTCCGCAAGGGTTTGAACCTGCAACCCCCCCATATCCGAGACAGACACTCTCACCACTAGGCCACAGGAGCTGTCAGTAATAGATATATTAACATGATAATTGAACAATAAAGTCTTTATCAGTATACCTAATAATGAAAACTAGTGGTAATTATGTTTAAAGTAAATCTTTATCTGTTAAAATTCTTCTGATACATAAAGTTTTAAAAATGTTATGTAGGAAACTCTTGTAACATACATGATTGAAATTATGGTAAAGAAAAGTTTGGGTAACCTACATTTCACTGATTTGGACAAAATGTTGACAATTTTGGCTACAATTACCATATAATCAAAGTATAAACATGCACCAATAAGTTGTTCCTGTTCCGGTGACTAGGAATTTCCCAACTGTTTATTTTCACTAACCCATCAGATAAGGCATTACATTTTTGAGTTTGAAATAATTATTGCTTGTAATGATGTACTTTAAAATGTCATTTTTTGCTTTCATTGATAAGAAATTTGTAAACTGATTTGTGAATGAAAAGGTGAACAGTAACATGAGTTGGTATCACTGCAATCAGATCTGCTATCATTAGTAAATCTCTGCTGGTATGTGACATCCTTTGTACATTTTCAGGCTTGAATTTTTGTTGTCCTTCCGTATTAAGACAAATATCTGCATTATACTTTTCAGTCCTTCCTTTGATCTCCCAGTCATGGACCCAGCATTACAAGCCAAGAAAGCCTCCATAGTGTGTCATCATTGTGGAGAGTCTGGACACAAGGCTGCTTCCTGCCACAAACTCCTCTCAGAAAACAAAATCAACAGGCCTGAAAGTAACAATCACCACCAGGTAGGAAAGATTCTGGTCCTCATCTGTGACCCCCCTCATTCCAAGGGAGGCTACTCCCAACCCCCAAGGAAAACCCATGTAACATACAATAGAGAGTACTTTGTGATATTTGTTGTTCATATGATAGCTCCTTGATGAGACTGCCTATTAATTGTAGAAACTGGAGTTATGTGTTTGTAAAACATGCCTCTGTGCTTCCCAGTTTAAACCGCTCTTCCACCCACTCCTACCAGGGTAAAGATTCTGGTCCTCATCTGTGACCCCGTCATTCCAAGGGAGGCTGCTACCAACCCCCAATGAAAACCCATGTAACATACAATAGAGAGTACTTTGTGATATTTGTTGTCCATATGATATCTCCTTGATGAGACTGCCTAATAATTGTAGAAACTAGAGTTCTGTGTTTGTAAAACATGCCTCTGTGCTTCCCAGTTTAAACCGCTACTTCCACCCACTCCCACCAGGGTAAAGCTGGGCTCTAGAACAGATGTTAACCGCACATGTTCATGATGCATGTTCGACTTAAATTATGGATGAAGTGACTTCTCCCCACTGCCAGAATAATACAAACTAGAGTTTGAATTGAAATGAATATTAAATTTTCGCTATATATTGCATGTGTTCAGATAGAGTTTAAATATTATTCAATGCTATTAAACCAATAAAAAAATTTGTTTTAATTCTTTTGCTTGGGTCTACCTAGGTATTTAATGACAGTTTCACCCCCAGCCCACCCACCCACAACCCCAGATGTATACAGAACATGTTGAAATCTGTAATTTAAACATCTAAATATAATGTTATGTATATTTAATTTGTATCATGTGTTTAGGTTTTGACATTGATTGTAAATTATTAACAGAATATTTAAATAACATTTGAGTTCAAGGTCAGTCTTTTTAAAGTTAGGCTGGGTTTTTCTGTTGGAATTTTTCACATCATGCTAAGATATAGGACAAGTGAAAATGAGTATAAATAGGGATTTGATAAACAAATGACATTCTTATTTTGGATTAATCTGTGGGAATCAATTTTTTTTATCTTAGTTTACAGTTGTGCTGTTTAAAATTGGATATAATTAGAGATGAATTATTTAAAATATTTTTTTGAATTACTAAAGTGATCATTGACTTTTGAATAATAAATTAATTTACATTTTTGCGAACTCCTTCAAAGACATTCTGGATTGAATTATTGTGTTATATCAGGACATTCAAGACTATTTGAATTCATTTGTTACATTCTGTATTTTTTTACATTTGATAGGACATTTAAGATTATTTAAAATTTAATTCACAATATTGTGATTTTTGAATTTTCATTTTGTCTTGTTTTGGAAATAAATTGCTTGTTGAATTTACTGAAATTATTGGTTTCACTCTCATTCAGTTACACCTTAATAAATCTGAATTGTATTACAAATTAAATAATAGTTTAGATATCTTAGAAAAGGTTTTTGTAATTTTGACTTAAAAAAAAAAAGGAATGTAGGTCCTATTTGTGCCAGAAATTGTGCCAAACAAAATGTTTAAGTGCAGACAGTGGAAAATTGGTAAAATTAATGGCATTGACATGTCATTACTTGTTGAGCTAAATGTGGGTTTAATCAAATAGAGCCACAGTGGCTGAGTGGTTAGCATGCCAGTTGAGATGCTACCAAGTTACTTTACTGAAAAGTAGACTTTCATGTGAATAGGCTGCTTTCAGTGCTGATTACTTGTTAGGGTTGGTAAAAGTCTATTCCTATACAGTAACCACCAATCAAAATTAAAGTAAACTGTTTACTCCATGACATACCAGAAGTCTATACCCTCAAGCTTGAATCCAAGTAGACAAGATATGAAGCAATGGAGAAACTTCACACAAAGTTGGCTGTAAAAGGGCCCATAAAGTACATAGGGTAAAGTTTGGAAATACAGTAGTCCCCCTCTTATACGGCCACCCCTTCTGCACCGGGAAAGTGGCCTTATAAGGCGGGTGGCCTTTCCAGAGGGGGACTAAATTTTTTGTGAGAAGTATATGTACATAGTAAGAAAGCTTCATTTTTCAAAGCATTTAATATCTTCGTTTAAAAGCAACATTAAATATTGAGTGGTTCTTGTGCTATAATAGTTTACTTATTTTATCTGAATATGCATTAATAGTTCTTATTCTTGGCGTAAGCGTGATATGCGAGCGGGAGTTGTCTTGCACATTGCAGAACCATTCAAAAACGTCATTTGAATCATGGTACATACGCAATTCTCTTTCCATTTGCTCCATTTTCCAACTGCTGCTAAATAACTTATCGGTTACGATGTTATTTTTTCGAGTCTTTTCAACATAAAATTGTTTTATTCGAGTCTTTTCTACCTAAATTTGTTTGATCAGTTCCCCTCCCCACCTCACCAGATATCGTAGACTATAATAACCGACGTTTTCTGAAATAATCATCTTCGTTTACGTGATGACATGTTAATGTTTGGTAATGAGTTATTCTGATTATGCTAACTATATGCGCTTTAATTATGCAGACGACACGTTTGTTGAGCGGACGAAATTCTTTCTTCATAAAGAAGCGACAAGTTGTGTTGTCACGTGATTTTTCAGTCTTTGTCTAGCACTGTTTCTCTTTTTAGCCAATGCAGACCGTGTGATCTTGACATTACGTCCAGTTATAGTCATCAATGTGGCAACTACAAGACTGATAAAACAATTTTTTTTCTGCATTTAAATAAGATGCCGTATATTTTTAATAGCAGTGATAATCACGTGATTCATTAGTTGCAGTCTGGTACCCTATTGTTTTTAATTTTTTTTTTTACTTTTTAAGTGCGAAAAGCGGCTTGGATATGTATGCTGATTTGATCTGAACAATAGCACATCGCGGCCGTTAAATTTTATAATTGTGGAGTAATAACCATTAATTATGTAAGTTCAACATCTTGCAAAGGGAAGCCATAAAGGCTATCAAACCATTTTCTGCGCAGACTTTTGTCTTGTACATCAATGTTGCCACTTCTCTGATGTTACTACTATTAATAGGTGTAATCTTAACAATTATCAGCGGATAAACCAAACATCTTATGATAACACGCAGTAAGGATATATGGATTACCTTTAGGTAAGGAATAAAATTTGAGTCATTTTCGGCTTTACGGAATAAATGTGGCTTCTCGTGAAGTGTAAAGGATATAATATTAACCTTACTGGTACATGTAGAACACTTTTTTGAAGAACGAAAACCTGACTTCGGGAAACAAATCGGATTACTTAACACAATTAGAAAAAAAAATTGTTCTAGATACATATTACAAAATAAAATGCAGCCACTTGTGAGGGGTAAATTTTGTTTTTGCAAAAATATGCTGGCCGCTGGTCGCGTTAGCCGGGTGGCCTTTCGTGAGGGGTAATTTTTAATACAAATTCGTCGGTGCTATCAGATTCTGGCCGTAAGGAGCAGGTGGCCGCTGGTGAGGGGGACCGTTCAAGAAGGGGACTACTGTATTTGCTTTATATTACTGTTATTTGTGGCTAAACATGTCAGTGATATAAGAAAATTTGCATGGAATTTGCATGTTGTCAGGCTTTTCATCATGAAAGTCAGTCACCTTGTGTTGACAGAAAATTATAGTGGGTGTTAATTTTCCTTCTTTTACTGACTGCAAGGATTGCCTGTGGTTATCAAGATTTACTGCCAAGTCAGGTGTAATGTTGCTGTTCACCAGGTAAACAGACAAAGATTCAAATACCAATTTTATTTTTAAAATAATTTCAAAAAGTACTCAGATTTAAATGCTAGGGTATTTGCTTGAATTGTGATGGTGAGAAAGTAGGGAAAAGAGAGTGAAGTGATGTTAGGATTTACAATGATGAAAACAGATGTGTTTATTTGTTTGATACAAATAATATGGTAATGCTCATTAAACTTTGTTTTGTAAAAGATGGCAAACTTATAACTAGATTATTTCTGAAAACAGGTGACAGATATCAAAATGCATGTTTTTATCTATTTTACAATATGAAACATAAAGTATATTTGTTTCCTGTCACTAACAATCAGCCTTATATGCAAGCAGAGTACTGTTTTCTAATGATTGGACAATACATGCATTGCACATACTCCTTTAAGCTTTATATGTGAAGCTTCTATAAGAATTGTATATTGAAGCATAATTACAGTCATAAATTCATTAAATTGGCACAGAATTTGTTCAGAAAGCACAAAAATACATTGTTACATTATATACTCAGTTGCATTTGCCTTTTTATGCCCATTAAGTGTGTATAATAATAGTTTTCAAGTTATAACCTAGGACCAAGTTCCCAGTTATGTAGAGAAAGAGAGTTATGGATAGATCACAAGGGTAAAGTTGGTTTCATATCTGACCTTGTATTTTTATAAGAGTATAATTTATGTATTTCTAAGGTATAAATCTAAATAGTTTTGAAGTTATAACCCATGGACCACTCATGTATAACATGGAGTCATCATATACAACTAAGAAATGATCACTTGGGCCAGTCATCAAGCATCCTAATTCTCCCACACTCAGAACTGAAGCTTGGGAGTTGTTAAAAAATGTATGCCAAACTATTACTTCCCCAAGTCCCAACCCCAGGGTCTGGATAAAAATTATAACAAAGTTGTGCACATATGAAGACCACCACAGTTTGATCAGGATTGATGCAAATGTCCTGGAGGAGTAGTTGAAAATAGGTTTACCATATGGTTGCTATGTAAGCTACATCATCGCTAGGGGTTGCCCAAACACAATTTTGATAGGGTATGTACTGACAAACATTCCTACCAAGTTTGATGATTGAAATTGGCTTTGTCATTCTGGAGCCGAAGATAAAAATAGGTTTTCCACCCAGTTGCTAAGGATTTCTTAACATTGCTAGGGAAGCCACGCTGAATAAATCTTTGATAGAGCATGAATTAAAGGCATTCCTATGAATTGGCTCCAGCATTCTGGGGAAGTTACATATAGGTTTTCCATATGGCCACAATTCTTGAAAAATCACTTCATACGAACACCCCTTCTTAGTTAAAAAAAAATTGGCTCTGCCATTGTAGAGATTTCAAAAAAGCACATCCCAAAAAATATTCCAAACAATTTGATAAAATTTTTAGCTGAGTGATTCTAGAGAAGTCAAAAATATGTTTTCTACTTTGTTGCACTTGAAGCAAAAGAATTTTGGTTGATGATCCATTTAGAAACATTCTACAAAAATTTATTCCAAATTAGCCTTTTGAGAATAAGTTTAAGCTAACACTATTGAACAGTAATAAATGATGGATAATGTACACCAGATGCAGGGCCACATGATCAGCTGATTTGTCCTTCGAAATGACTTATTGTGATAAATCCCTCAACAGATTTTGACCCAGTATGACTTTTAGGATCCAGGTAACAGGGCTTTTAGAGGTACTGATAAGTTGTTGAGGTTGGCTGCCATTTCTGCAGATTTTTAGAAAATCCTTTAACTGACTTCTTAAGAACCATGGAACAGAATTTGACTTTTTTTAATAGTAAGCAAGGCTTTTCATGTATGTTAAAATGCAACTGATCTGCTATCAGACATGGCCAACTTTACTCAAATGAGTAAACCTTTAAGTAACTTCTTCTTAAGAAAGTTTGAGAGAAAGTATCATGGCAATGAGGCCTTTTTAGTTGACACAAATGCCTTTTCAAATTCTTCTACAGAATTCAGTTTAGTTGTTTAGTTAAAATTCCTGCATTTAGTTATTGTTAAAATGTTATAAATGAGTGATCACAAACCCACATAGTCTTCTTGTTTATTTACATTTTCCTTGCTTGCATCTGGTATATTTAAATATACTGTATTGGATTATATTATTATTATTATTATTATTATTATTATTATTATTATTATTATTATTATTATTATTATTATTATTATAATCCCTGTATATCAATGGCATTGTATAGTAAGGGTGTAATTGAAGCTATGAGAACTTGAAGCCTACCTTCAGATATCTTCATACTGTATTTGCTTTGTTTTATTGGTTTATCTCACAATATTTCTTTTTGTTTTATAAAAGGCCTGTCTGTTTGTCCATCCTGTTCTTTTTCCTGTCAAAATTTGTATTAATATTTTATTAAAATTAAAGTAAATATCAAGTTGAGGTCCAATAATTATATTTATATTTCATTAGTTTCAGACACAGTTGCAATCAGTTCCAGTTGAAATGAATGTAGGACCAGATGGAAGAAGACCACTAGAATCTGTCACATGTTTTAAGGTGAGAGTGAAGACCACTAGAATCTGTCACATGTTTTAAGGTGATGGTGCAGTATAAGGTCACTGACAACACTATTAATGAGAATGAGAAGTTTAGAAATTTAAATTGTAAAATGAAGTTGTCACTAAATTCTAATATACGTGTCCAGTCAATAATTAAATTCTTGAACGAAGAAGTTTACACTCTCTTGCAAATCAAGTTATATTGTGGTACAAGAATGCAAAGTTTTTCTTTTCTTTTTGTAATTGACCATAACAAAAAATGTTGAATGGATTAACTCTGGGTTTTGATCAAATATTAAATGAATACAAAGCTATCAACAATAGTGAAAGATGCTTTGGTAAACTAGATCTATCTTTTTGACAGAATTGTACAAATGATATTTCTGTTAACAATTTTTCATTCAACTGCTAGAGAAAAAAGGAAAAGACTTCAATATAGATTTGAACAAGGTTATATTTATTCCAGTTGAGATGCAAACATTCAGTTAATTGGTACTACAACATTTTATCTTAATATTTGCTGTTAAAATCGTTAATCACACTGGAACTCATCATACTTATAAATTTAGATGCTATAATCATTATATAGTCTTGTAGATTCCATGTCTGATCCCACATTGGAAAAATTGGAATTTTCCAAAAACAATTTCATTTTCTTATAAATCACATTTGATGAATCTTCACATTGAGAAACAATATGTTCAAATTTATATAATTTAGACATAGTTAAGTGCATACTAAATCTTTTTTCAGTAGCTTGTTTGAGGAGGCAACTACTTCCTGCCCTCCTAATGTAGCTCTCACTTGGGTACACCCTAACATTCTTAAAGAATGGACTGTCTTAAATCCATGTGGCTTAAAATAACATTTATTGTGTATATTTTGGGACATTACCTTTGTATATCTGACCTCTATTTTTTTCACTTAAAGTGTAAATAATGTCACAGTAGAATGCATAACAGTTATCTCATTCATAGAGAGGGTGTACAAAGAAGTGACTATAATGTATTGAAATTGTAATGACAGGCATCAAACACCTGCTGTGCCTAGTAGACTGGGCACAATACTTATTATGGTTGTATACTTGTGGAATTGTTATTATTGCAGCAAATTTGAAAAAAAGAAACCAGTTACCTCCCCTAGATAAAAATTGCAGGATGACCAGTAGTAAATTCAATCAACTAGATATTTCCTTTTCATGTGTTTATCTATGTTATTATCACTGTTCATCAGAGTATGGCTAAATCCTAAATGTTTGCATAATGAAACGCCTCTTTTATTGGTATTCTGATTAATGCACCTTTTGTAAACCAAATCCTTTTATAATTGTTGAAGATACACAGATGAGATGTCCCTTTCCATTTGCACAGAGACTTGACATATTTTTTTGCTTTTGATTTAAGAACATATACCAGCAAAAGAATTTGCTTTTTTTGTTAAAGTATAATATATCAAAATTGCAACAGATTACATCATAGTTTTTTTCTTACTGTATTCAGGATTTACTAGTATGGCTTATATTTAAAGATATAGCCCTTAAATAATACAAAATGTTTTTAAAAATGGATATGGTGACCAGTTTCTGCACATATTTGCAATCTTTGAAATACATCAGTATATGATTGGTGTTACTTGTAGGCTGGTACAAATGTAACAAATGAAAATAGTGAAGCCAACAGGCTTTGTAAATTTTAACAAAATAATTTATTTCCCTAGAAAACACAGGTAAAAATATGAAATAGGACTTTTAAGTTTATGAAAATAATCCAAAATTAGTCCCAGAATTGAAAAATGTAAGTCCTATCACTAAAAGTCTTAATTGAATCCAGGTTAAAATTTCCATGAAGTTCCAATATGGAAGGCGATGACATCAGATGAGGTAGTGCTGATGACAACAGTTCCTCATTGAATTTTTTGAATCAAGAATAATATTCCGGCTTTAGAATGCCAAATAATTTCCAGTGAATGTCTTTGTCCAAGACATTGATGAAGAAGCACTTTTTTCCAGAGATAACTCAAACAATGGCAACAACATAAAATACCTCTGAGCTCCTAAAGGTATTTTTTAATGACTAAGCAAATTTAATACCAATTTGTTGTTTTAATCCTGATTTTACAAACAGAATTTACTTGAAAAAAAATATTGAATCACATGAAAATAATCATTACAATAAAATGGCATGAAACAGAAACAAAATAAAAAAGAATTTAAAACTAACTCACAAGGAATTTAATTACATATTCATAACACTTGGTGTCAGGATTAATTTTTTGTTTGGAAACAATTTAGTTTCCTTTTAAAAGCTAGTACCAAGCATGAGTACCATTTTTCATCATATTTTGATATCATTTTAAGTATATTTAGAAATACAATCATTGGATGTTTTCCATATGTATGTATAAATAAAAAGCCTTTTTGTTTGTAGAGTAAGATAAATGTAAATCTTATTGTTTACATGAGATGACCACTTTGTTAGACCTACAGGTATAATGCAAAAATGTCAATCATAATGGTCAGGCGTGCCATTGACCAATCAGGTGCCAGTTTAAAAATGTTACAGGTGTTTTAAGTTTCCTCTTACTCCACCAATCCTGTCCTTAACAAGCACTAGATTTGTTTTACAGATACACTAATAATTTTGCAGTCCCTACATCATCATGGCACCAAAGACTTTGAATTATGTTTTCACTTTGGGACAGGGGAAATTATTATGATATCTGCCATCTGTCTGTCTGTAGCTCTGTTTTCCTCCTGAACAGTTGGGTGGAAATCCACAACACTGGGTTGCCATAGACTGCCATTATCATGCAAGGTTTTTGGAACCTGGGGTCCAACAGATGTAGTATACAAAAAGTACTGCTACAGTGACATTATTTAATATTTGTTTTTAAAATTTTAAACATATTTTTATAGCGTGAGGTAATTTTGTGCACACTTGATTTCGGTTCTACTAAATTCTTTTCTTTCTTTTCCAGTGTGGGGAAAAGGGTCACTATGCCAACAAGTGCACTAAAGGTCACTTAGCCTTTCTTCAGGTGCCCTATCCAACCTGATAAGAGTTATATTCTTTTATATTGTCTTCTTTATATGAATCAAATGTGAAATTAGTGTAAATACAATGCTGTACAGTTGGGAGAGAGAGAGAAAAAGAGGGAGGCTGGTTCTGATGGTGTGTAGTTGAATTTAGATATATACTGTACTGGTTGATATTGGAACAGATTTTGCACAAGATCAGATTAAGAGAGAATGATTTTAGGTTTTATTTTAATGTATGCTGTACATGCGAAGATCAGGGAAAGAGTCAATGTTATTTGTTGGAATATAAAAGGGAGTACAATTAAGATGTAAAAGATTGGACATGATGTTAGTAGTTAACAACTTCCAATATTATAGCAGGGCAGAATTAATTAGTATTATAGGAATTATTTTATTTATAATGTGATTTAGAACTGTTTTAAATAAAATGCTTGAACTTGTTCACTAAAGAAATGATATATTTTGTCAGTGTTATTCAATATATTTTATCTCAATTGCTATGAATACAAATTATCAATAAACAAAAAAGTACATGCCATTTAACTGAATTGTGATTTTCTGATAGTAACAAGAAAAAAATGTAATATTTATTTTCAAAATTTGGAACTTCTTTTAACAGTTAAAATATAGAGAAGTTTTCATTATAAATTGCTAGTACATTGTTATATATTGTTACAGTGAAGTAAATATTATATTTTGAAAGGATAACATCATTTGCATGTAATGTTATGCAAAATAAAACTCCCTTAAAATTATATTCTTTTTTATTGTTTTTCTTACTTTCTTTTGTTCAAAATGATGGGTTGGTCTTTGATGGTACATTCAGCATATCATTTAAATAACATACTGGGAGAGCCAATCCATGTTGCCTTAGTTCCTTCCATTTGAATGCAAATCCATAGCTCTGCTGAGGTCAGTAAGCAATATATGAAACAGATTAAAATATATGTTAATGAAGAATGTATTTTATAAATCCTTTCAGCAACAAGTGACTTTCATTACAGGTTCATTGTATCACATCCAGTCATGATCAGATCATTAGTTATAATGCTTGTTTTGACAGATTTTCAACCAGCAGGTATAATGGTTGTCTTGACAGATTGGTCAGACATTAGCTATAATGCTTGATTTGACAAATTTTCAGACCAGCAGGTATAATGGTTGTTTTGACAGATTGGTCAGACCATTAGCTGTATGTTTTTTGGCATCCATTAGTCTTGAGAGAGAGAGAGAGAGAGACGATGTAAATGCACCCATGAGATATATCCCAGTTAGTAGTTGGGCAGCATCTTCTGTGGCTGTGGAGCTCCACACTTGAGTGGCAATCCTTGCAGCATTTTATTGCCTTTTTCTGAAAATTTAAGCCATTTGCCCAATGATATTTGCCTTTCCAATGTTTTCCACGTTACAAGCCCAGCTTGATTTTTGTATGTGGATATGAAACTAGCAAAATGCATTCTTTTAATGCAATTCATATTAAATTTACTTTATTGGGAACATTGTTGTCAGCATTGAAAGCTGGATTTGTTTTTAATATATTAGATCCTTCTTGCATCCCTGAATGTTTTCCAGTCCATTGTAATTTGTTAACAACATCTAACAACCTTTTGTTTTCTGGCTTAATCATTTCATTTATTACCTAACCTTTTATCACTTTCTTTATACTGTTCTGATAATGGTTTTGCTGTTTCAACAGATGTTTGATATAGCTTATTCCACTAAAGATATTTCCTGTGTTTACGTAACTTACATTGTAATCTTTTTATATGACTGTCCATCAGTTATTTCGTCAATTTTGTCATATGTTATGGAATGTGTAGCATTTACCAGCCTGCAACAAGGTCTGCATATTGTTATATAAAATACTAATTTTTAAGTTTATTATATGAAAAACTTGTAGCCAAAGTTAAATGCATATATTAGTTTTTCTATTCTTCATCCATTGTTACTTAAACACTGTTTTCTGGCTTTATTTTTGTAACATTTGGGTTTATAAATATACAGTTCAAAATCATATTCCTTAATGTATCTTGAGGCAGTTCTGCAGCATCATGTATTTTGGATTTGGATATTTAAGAAATATACTTTGGTGATAGTAAGAATGGAAGAAAATTATTTTGAGTTATTATAGCTGGTAATTTTATGATATTGCATAATATGTGTATAAAGACATGACGTAAAGTACAAAAGCAAGTAATATAGAAATCCAAATAAATATTGAAATACCAATTAGCACTACACCTATAATGCATGTAGTTCAACTTTTTTAAAGATATGATTAGACAAGCTTCTTGTGTCAGAATTCGTTTCAGCAAAATGCCAGATATGTCTATTAACTGATCTTAGGACTCTATAACATGCTATAACATACTGAAGTATGGCAAAAATATATTTCAAATCCATCAAACCATTATCCTACTTGTTGATGCTTGTGTGATGATAGGTTCTTTTATTGCAAAATAAACAAACAAAAGTAAAGGAAATGTTAGGGTATAAGGATGAAAATGATACCATTTATTGTATAACCCCATACACCTAATTTAGAAAAACAAGAACAAATATATTAAAAATATCATCCTTTGAATGTGTTGATTATTCCTCTTTGCCTTCTCTTTTTTAATTCGACTTGAAACTAAAATGTTTACTAGAAATGTTGTTTTCCTTAATGCTAGAAAGTCTTTGGTTAAGCAGACAGAACTTTATCAGGGAACTGTTTGCCTGGTCATGTTAATATTTTCATGGTACAAGATATGTAGCAACCAGAATTTAATAGACAAAAGAACACAATCAAAAGAACAAATCATTATGCCTGATAAATGGGGAGGTCAATGATAATCAGGCAGCCCAGGTGAGAGAATCTATGCAAAGAAATATGACACTTTTGCTGTTTGGAAAAAAATATGTTAAATAGCCCTAAACATTGACATTTGCCAGGATAAATGTCCACTTCACCAATATGTTGGACTTTTATATTTGTAGGGATCAGGTTTCAGGTTACTCACATGATGCCAAAGAACTTTTAAGTTTAGAATAGCATTTGCCAAAGCATCAGAAGTCATTGAAGGAATATAATACTATTACACTGGAATCAGTTATTGGAAAGTTAAGAAGGGAATTCCCAATATACTACACATGTGTAACCAAGGAAATTGCATGGGATGCTTCATCCAACACAAAAGTACACACTATACAATGGACACATCTAGAATCATGGAAATTATATTGGGGAAGATTTATTATGCACACTAGATGTCTTTTGTGTTGAAAATAGATTCAACCAGGAAAAGAAAAAAACAAAATTATAATGAAGATTTGTTAAATATGGTCTATTAAAATACTTTTAAAGTTGCACTACAGTCAGTGAAGTAAGAATTTATTCTCTTGATCAATTGTGAAAGTAGCTGAAATAAATATCAGTAGAAGTTCACAAGAGATTTACATTGATTGTATTTGAAATTGACATTTTTCATATTAATCCCACATACATAAACTATGGAAATTATAGGCAATGAAATATATTTTGCTATATCTTATCAGTATATGTAATATCTTGTAATCTCCTCTTCCTCCTCATCCTTGCCATGATCAACTTGGTTGATTGCATTCTAACAGTGGTTAAGTGTAAACATGAGTCTTGATGAAAGCTATATTAAGTTAAATGTAAAACTTAAAGCCATTCTTTGCAGACTGCTGGAGGTCAAAACTTGGAACGCTTCCATAATGAATTGGAACACTGTGCTCTATGGGAAATGCCTTAAAGATATGGTTCGGGGGAAAATGAATTGGTAGACAGTGCATAATTGAGTGCATTTTAGAATTGCTTGCAATGTCCCATACTAGTAGAGATAATAGATATAAGATATGACAAAGGTACGTCAACTAGCTGCTAGATAACTTCTATAAGTCTTAGTGACTTTAGCATTATCCCTCTTAATATGGCCTTCCAGTCCAGTTGCTTTAGCAACGACATTATGCTGCTGATGCATTGGTTTTTCACAAATATAGCTAATCTTCGCATTGCTAGTTCACAAAAACTGTTGATAGTTTTTATCACTATTTGGACAGACCAGCGGTCGACACATGACCACGAAGTACATGGAAGTAATTTAAATGTATCAAATGTTAAAGTGCCACACCAGTGCAGATAACGTTAATAATATAGAATATTATTTGAATAGAAAATAAAATCTGGAAGTGGTATAAAAATACCCGATGAAAAAATTTGCCGTAATAACTGAGAAATGCGCTCAGGTGGGTTTTCGAAATTAAGGCACATCTGACCGATTGAATTGCTCGGTAATTTCCAGAGTGTGAAGATGTCTGACGTCACATTATGAACACATCTTAACTTCGGTTTCTGTCAAAACATAAACAAAGAATGTGTTGAGTTTCATATTAGTTTGTTTGAAAAGTTTTATCATCATAATCATGCCAAGAGGAGATCGTGGTGGTACAAGCAAGGGCAGCGGGGTTAGGTATGTTGAAAAAATAATTTGAAAATTAAGATGAATTAAAATATTCTTTATGCATTAGATCAAATTAGGAAATCAAAAGTTTAGTGGATAGTGTTAGTAGTGGCCCAGTGTGATTTATCGTTATTTTGTATGAAATCAATAAAGTTAAATGATTCCTAATATAATCTGCACACACACACACACACACACACACACACACACACACACACACACACACACACACATATATATATATATATATATATAACCATTTTATTTTCAAACATGGCAAATGAAATAAAACAAAATTTGTATATGTATGTGTTGTTAATTTTGCATGATTTGTCAGTATCACTGTGGTATAAATGTTAGTGTAGGCTGTATTAATAAACTCAATACTAGGCTGTGATGCATAGATCATGAAAACAAAATTTATGACAACAAAACTACATGAAAAATTACTCAGACATTTTACTTACTCATTTCCTTGTTCTGGACGTTCTCCAAATTGTTGTCTATATGGATAGTATGCAACTTTAAAACATGGATGTCTAAACAAACTGGTCTGAACTCCGGATGGTCTGTTATATATATTGTATCCCCTGGTATTCATTGCAGACACTTGTAACCTTCTCTATGTCACAACAACATACACATTCTCTAGAAGTGGACATTACCAAACAATGTCCACAATTACACCTAAAATAGAGTTTTATTCTTTAATGCAAAGTGCTGTGCATGTCAAATTTATTTATGAAGACATCAATAGCACACATTACAATGATACAAACTGACTAAAGTAAGGAACAGGTAAAACATTTAGTACAACAATGTAAAATTGAATTTGATCTGAATAAAACTAAAAGCTTCAAGTTGATAATTACCAGAGGAAAAAAAGGTTTTATTTCATAGTTTGCAAAACTCAACTATATGCATACATATGAGAAATTTGAAATTTTAACTTATAATACAGTGTACAGAATATGAATTCACATTTAATGTCATGAGGGTAATGTTGTGCCCCCTCTCCTAGGAATCAAAAGTTTTATTGTATCAATTTGTTGACAGGTTTTCGAAACTTACAACTGTGAGCCGATATACGTTTTACTTATGAATGTATAAATACGTCTCTACCCATGAAATGCTATGCATTTTTACAGCCTTTATTATAGGTGAGAAAAAAATTTGTAAACGAACACGAAACTGTTGAAAACTATTTTAAAAAATATCGTCGGATACATATATCTAACGTAACTTAAGACCGCAGACATATTCAGAAAACAATTACCATGAATTGTCTGCCAATCTATCTTGTCTTTTTTCTTCATCATCATCATCTGCAATTTCGGATTCGTCGGTATTGGAAATATATGGTTCAAACTGGTAAGGATTAATTTGGTAGCCGGCAGCCTTTTCTACACCATTATCATAGTCTTCCAAGCTTAGTACCTCCGAATCTTTGAATGGCGAAGACGCGCAGGATAGTGACAATTCACTTCCTTCAGAATCGCAGCTTTCATGTTGAGTTCTGAAGACTTTTCTATGATATGACGATACCAACTCGGCCTTTGTTTACAATAAGTGTTCATAATGTGACGTCACGCTTTGTTTACACTAAATACCGGAAGTGGAAGGCGGTTGCATTCGGTTATTTCCGTAGACAGGTGAAAACGCGATATTCTTTAGGTTCCCACGCAGTTATTATTGAAAATTTTTCAATATAATATTTTACATTCGTATTTTTAATATATATTCTCATTCATTAAGAAATGAACTGAATAAATGTAGATACACTGTTGTGGCACTTTAAAAAGGGAATGGTGTTTAAAGTAGCAAGAAATGACTGTATTCCTGTACATCCCCTGTCCTGTCAAATATGTGGCAGTAAACTGGTAACCAATGTAGAAATAAATAAAATCTTTTAGCTGATAATAAATCAAAAAAAATTATTTCTTTATGAATATTTTGACCAAATTAATGTAAAGCAGTATGCAGATGATCGATGAAAGAAATCAGAAAAGATGCAGTGATGATGCTTTTGCTGGCGAAGCATATTGTTTTATGGTGTTTTTACATTGCTAATAGAAAAATACAAAACAAAAGATTATGAATTTGAAAATTGTAATTGGACAAATAGAATTAGACATCAGTTTGAAAAATGTGGCACATATATGCAATAGTTTTTAAAAATTTACCATTTTGTACCAAAGATAGGTATGCAGGGACAAGATATTTTTATATGGTATGTATCACTATAAAATATACATATTTATAACTGCAACATTGCTATTGAGACGAGTATTTGAAACCCATTACACAGTGGAATGTACTGATAACAGGATATTTAAACAGCATATATGCAAAGAATGTGGGTGGTAGCTTGGCAGAAATTTAGTTATTGTCTTTATATAAATGTGGCAAAATAAATCACTTAGCGTGAGTAACCAAACGTGGATGAGTAAAAACGGTACTCGGCCTTTAAGAGACAGAATAAAACATTTTAATTGCAATTTTTTTTAATTTACCATACCTGTACTAAGAATCAAACTATAACAGAACATAAGCACACAACACCATAAATGTTTCTGTCATTGACCTGATAAACAAATTAAGTACATGACTGGTTTTGTGACAAAGTCAGTTGCAGGTGCTCAGACATTGTTCATAACAGACAATCTGGATGGTATGAAGGAAGGCCAACATTGTCAAATATCTGGTTGCATAACAATATAATTTAGTGGTAAAGACTTTAGGGCAACATTATATTTATTGTTATGTCTTTTTTCTCTTCCAAAGAAAAATAATAAATGGAACTTATTTTTATAATAAACGATCTCGTACTTGATGAACGCCAAAATGAAGTAATATTGTAAAAGGAAGTAAACAGTTGGAGTAATATCTACTTGATTTTCAAATAATGGAATATTGACCACAGGGAAGTGTCTTTATGTTTGTTAACCAAATAATGGTTGGCATCGTAACAGGAAGAACCCACCTTGTTTACTGTTCATGAATATATGACATGGCTAAAGGACTGCAAAACAATTTTCTTTTTGGTAATTAAGTATTTCTTTTCTCATGCATTGTTTGTACATTTCACATTTTCTATTGTTAATGAAAACATATTTTGCGAATTCCTTTGCAAGCATTTTCTTGTTTTGAATGAATATAGATGTTACCTTCCTCAGATAAATGTTGGACTGGAATTCCTATAATTTTGTCTTAGAATAGGGCAAAGACTTTGTCATTAAGCAATGACTAAGATTTATCATTAACAGTGACTTCGAGCTTTGTCATTCGCCAGTGACTAAGTGACTTAAGACTTTCTCATTAACTAGTGGCATAAGACTTTGTCATTAAACAGTGAATTAAGATTTTTTCATTATTCAGTGGCTAATATTTTATTAACATGCGACTGCGAACTTTCACGTCAATCGGCGACTAAAGACTTTCTTATTAACCAATGTCTTACGTCTTTCTCATTAACCAATGACTTAAGACTTTCTCATTAACTTGTGACTTAAGAATTTCTCATTAACAATTGGCTACAACTCTCATTAACTGGGGACTCAAAACTTTTTCATTAACCAGTGACATAAGACTTTCTTACTAACCAATGACTAAGACTTTCTCAATAACCAATAGCTAAGACTTTCTCATTAACAAATAGCTAAGACTTTCTCATGAACCACTGCAATGTTGTAGATATCTGATTGATATTAACAGGTTCCAATGTATTTAATGCTATTTTCATGGCATGGTAAAAATCATCAAATTAAATTATTATACAAGGTAACTCGTTATATGTCTCAGTAAAAGCTTATTATTTTATTAATATACAATGGTTTTAATGTGTTTAATAACGATTTTACAATACTCCTTTATTGGATTTTAGGACTGTCAGGTCATTGGAAATTGGTTCAAATAGTGTTCATTTTTTTATTTCACGGTCTGACTAGGACAAGGTCATTGTCGATTGTCTTTCTGTTACAGTAATTATTCCTTTAACTTGTATTGTATCATTTTGTATTCACTGCATAATTCGAGTTTGGTTCTTTTCCGAAATATTCTGTTTGTTTACGAAACACGTATTGTTCATTACGTCTATATAAAAGAAAGCGTTTGTCATAGAGTTTAGGGTTTCTGTGCTTAGTTTAGTTTTCAGCATTATGAACCTACTTGACAAGTTAAATATGATTAAACCATGGATTATTGGTTTTAAACCAAGCTATAAGTACAGTTTTAAATTTCTGTAATGGATGATATAGCTGGTTCTCAAGTACGGGGAATGTAATAAGTTTTATGTTATTGGTTTATAACCATGTTATTTGTTTAATAATTTTTCTTGTACACATTGCTTCAGGTGGCAAAGTATAGTCTTGCACATGTTCAGGTATTTGGGTATCTTATTATATGATGTAGCTATCTGTTCAATAATTCTTTCACTTCATATATTTGCGCTCATTTGACCAGTAGCATAATTTCTAATGAAACAAAAAGTTGGCGGTTATTGACATATAGTCCAGCCTTATAAATCATGTTCCTTACAAAATTAAACATTCTTTTGGTTTTGTTATGTAATATTTTCCATCATGTTTTTAACTGTTTAGGGAAAAATGTAATATTTTGCATCGGTTTCAACATATTTGTTTGAGATCATCGAAATACCGCAACGGATAACCGATTCTATCATTAAATAAATACTAAAATGTTAATCCATTACGATGTAAAAGCGGATACACTGAAGAAAAAAATCATTAGACATGTATATGCCATATTTTTTCAATCAATAAGGTACGCCCAGCATGGGTACATTTAGATTTACTTGCGCACTGTGAGCTGGCAGATCAGAGACTCTAGCAAAGACATGCCCAGGCTTTATCTGAGCAGAAATTATCGTATACCAGTCTAGGAAAAATACGGCCAGACTGGGTTCACTTGAATTGGAAAAGTTAATTATGTTATCACTCTTAGTTTTTGTGTGAATCTACACACAATGCAGCAGAATATAAATGGTAATTATTGACATTAGCGTAGGAAATATGCTACTTATATCTGTTCCACAGTTTAGCTAACCACTGTTTTAACATAAAATAAAAAGAAAGTTTGCTTGTGCAAACGAATAATGAACATATTGAAGTTCACTCACTCAATGAAATATATACGTTATTTAGTTAATACAAGCAAATGCCCTATATACAGTTGTATATTACTTAAAAAATGATGCTAAGCTATATATATATATATATATATATATATATATATATATATATATATATATATATATATATATATATATATATATAACGGTATATCACATCATTCTTCTTGATCAACGCTTATAGCGTTGTATAGTAAGCAGAAATTTGGGTCGCCTATTCTTCGCTTTACTTTTTGTCCTATTTTTTAAATTTTATTTTCCGGCCTTGGTTAGGCTTCTAAGTGCTTTGCGATCAAGGCCGAAGCGACCGGGTAACCTAGGTTACGCTAGTACATTATGCGACGGAAAATATGATTCAATTTGCGATGCAGTTGGAAGCGCATGATACTCGGGTAGATTCTGCAAATGCATATTCCCGAATGATTGTTTAATAGAGAAATGCCAAATGAAAACTTTGTATATTATTTCAACAGATTTTTCTGCCATTTATGTAATATTTGTGATGGAATGAACTTAAACCCAGTAAAACCTTATCAGACTATCTATTTAAATGCTATACTTTGTAGACCTGCTACGATAGTTGTGTGTGTGTGTGTGTGTGTTTGTATGTGCGTGCTTTGGATTTTTAAGGCAGCTTCAAGAAACGTTTCAGTCTTATCGTTACGATGTATACAGTTTGACAGTATAGTGATATCTAGCACTGAGATATCAAGTATAGTGATATCTAGCACTGAGATGTACAGTCAGTTAGCATCATGTCCTACCCAGTCACACTATCCTGACACCAGGTCCACTAGTCCTAACAATGCTGAACGCCAAGCAAGGCACCTGCCAGTACCATTTTTATAAGTCTTTGATATGACTCGGCCGGGGTTTCGTACCCGCGACCTCCAGCATTCGAGGTGGATGCTCTAACCACTTAGGTTGCTGTAGCAATGATACGATAGTTAAACAATTAAGTTAATAATTAACGGCGTAAACCTTGATCTGCCGCCTTATAGTATATGGATAGATCTGGTTCTGTGCTGTTCGTTTTACGTTTGCTTTCAAACGTGTATTCTATGGCAGCATGATAGAGCTAACTTTATGTACTAAAGTGTTAATAAACATTTTCCCTATTTTTCATTATTATATATTTCATGTGCTAAATTATATCCGTAAAAATTTAAGTCATGAAAATACAAAATATCAATAATTAGAATTATTACAATTCTATTGCTTTTCACATGTTTTTTTCTTACCTCAGAGACCGAACAATTTAAATGAACAGTTCTAGAACTACATTATTTGTTTAAGTATATAATTTCCAAAGCACGTTGGTTTTCATAAACTGAACATCGGTTTGTTGATATGTTGACATTGTAAATAATTACATTTGATGTCTTCTTGAAAAAGTTGAAACACGTGTAATCTTGCTTTTCATGAATGGTCATTCATTTATTAAGATTGTGTAGTATAACTTTTACTTGTCGAAAGCTGCTGGTTTCCAACTTGAATTTTCTGAGTACGTGAGAACTTTACAAATTCATCTTTTGAACTTTAGATAGAACTTCAGGAATGAAATGGCTTATATACTATGTCTATTAACATTTATGTATTGGCATTAGAAGCATTGGTCTAATCGTGCTCTTCTATCACACATGGCCTCGTGTAATGTTTGGTGATAAACTGCATGAATTGGGATAGCATGATGAAAATCCTTATCAAGCAGTGATCGTGGTCTTTGAAAAAATAAAATGTTACGTGTATGTTTTCATCTTCAGCTTTGCACGGACGATAATGCATCTAAAACTCAAAGTTGGTAATATAAAGAAAGATATAGCAGTGTAACTTTGAACATTTCTATGGGGCAGAACTGGTTTGATTTGGTTTGTGTTTTAATGGATAGCAACACAAGTAGATTATTCGGTGTCGACGCAGTGCGCTATGGTAGCAGTCTCGAGCTGGTCTGAGAGTAGGATTTGAACCTGCACCCTTTAAGTCATTCTAACCACCCTTAGTCCCTTTTTACGGGATCAATGATTGCAATATCCGAACAAATGATGCGCTCTTCCGGTCTCAAATGATCTTTATGTTTTCCTATGAAGTCTCTCTACCTTTGTTTCTTAGTACTGAACTGTCCACTGTCCAAACCATCAAATATAATATGTTAGTCTAAAATACCTTTAAAGATGAAATCACAGCGATGTTCATGTCATGGGTTATCTGACAGAAGCTGACTCCGATGGCCTAGTGGTTAGAGCGTCCGCCTCGGATGTGGAAGGTTGCGGGTTCGTAATCCGGTAGAGTCATGATACTGGCAGCTGCCTCTCTTGGCTCTCAGCATTAAGAGGTTAGTGTTAGGACTGGTCGTATCGTGTCTGGAAAATGTGACTGGGTGGGACATCATGCCACATGTCAGCAGCATGATGCCCCAGTGCTAAAATATCACTAAAAACTGTCATACTGCAAACATCGTAGCTATATGACTGAAAAATGGGTAAAGCTACGTCAAAAATCTCTTTCTCTCTCACCCCCTTCTCTCTCTCTCTCTCTCTCTCTCTCTCTCTCTCTCTCTCTCTCTCTCTTTCTCTCTCTCTCTCTCTCTCTCTCTCTCTCTCTCTCTCTCTCTCTCTCTCACACACACACACACACAGATGCTGAATTGTTAACAAATCACCGTTCAGTGGGTTGCAAATTTCACTTCCTGATCAACATTAAATCCTCACTTTATACTGTGCACTGTCGCCGAAATCCATACGAAAAATGGCACAATAATGATCATATTCTAAAGAATAAATATTTAAATGTAAATCAGTGCCAAGAGTACCTAAATATATCTCTTGTATCACCACACCAAAATGATGGAGGAATAAGATGCTGTAAAAGACTGGAACTACATTCGTTGTAAGATCTAAAAGACTGGGACCTCATTCCCGAATACTAAACCGTAATTAATGATTGTGACCGGCGTCCTTCTCTGTGTGGTAAGAGACAACGTTGGAGACTGATTCAACGGCGTACAGTTTGTCAGAAATATTGATAAGCACTAATATCGTCTTTTCATTCATGAATTTATAGTTTTTAATGTTTAGTAATTTGATTTTGGTCTGTTTGTTTTAACCAAATTACATGCACAACGAACACAACACTCTTGTACACCAATCATGGATATCTAGGACATACAACGCCGAATATTAGGTAGGTGGGTGTATTTTGAATCACAATGTAAGTCTTCTATGATTTCACATTTTTCAAAAGTGTGGTTATGTGACACTCACCACCTGTTATGAAATCGCTTATTTAACTGCCGACCTGGTTTGTTGCTCTGACATTTATAAGGTTTGAAAGAGGATAACTGCGTTTTGAAAAGGTGATTTCCCTTTTGCCACATTTGAAATCTCTGTAAAAAAAAAATATTTGAATAATATACCAAAAATCCGAACAAAAATGCCACTTGTACTGATAAATAGACTATTTCGCGAACATATAAAATGCCATGATAGAAAGTTATTAGGAGTGAGGAACCAACATTTTATTTTGCTGGAAATATATTTTTGTGAGGTCATTTTAACCAATATTGTTTCGAATTTTGGTATTTCCTCGTGAGCGAACGTTGGAAAATAAAGAACAACGGTACCCTGTAATTCTTTTCTTGAACAACTTAAACGTTTGAGCCAATTATATTTATATGTGCTAAACTTTAAGACGACTTATTGGTTTTAAGATTCAAGATAGCATGTCAAAAGTTAGATTTTTTCTCCAAACTAAAACTATTGCATAGTAGCGCAAAGCTTGCTGTTGTTAAAAAATTAAATATCACAGTATTTTATTTTTCTTTCGTTTTTCCGAATGAGGTTATTCAAGTTCTCATAAGGTGATGACCGACTGCAACTAGTATGAGGATTATGATTGAGACTTGTTCAGTTGAAGAAATTCGTTTGCTCTGTATTCTATCTTAAGAAGTTTAAATTAGCGGTTCTCTGTTGTTTTATTAAATCTAGAGTTGAAGATTAGATGCATAAGAAATTTACTCTGGAGATGAAAGAATCTCAACGTTTTTCTCGGTTTAAATAAAATGTGTCTGAGTATTCCAGACACTTTTATAACCATTTTATCCTGAGATCTAGTTTTGAACAGAACAATATACTAAATCAACAGAGTACGAGAAAGTTCCAGCCAGTTTGCATCTTTATATCTCGACCACAATGATATTTTCAAAAGTTTCCACGACCAAAACGAGGAATTTAACTAATTTCCATGAAAATTACATATCCTTGTCAAGCCATCAAATTCTAGCTGCATATGATCGTGCAAGATAAGTTATGTTTTTTTTTAAATTTAAATTTATTTAAAACGTTTTTACCATGTTCCTAAGGTGTTTTACAGCTGGTAGGATCCAATCGTCCTTAATAATGCAAACTGGTAATATACCAAACTGCAGATAAATGAGATGGGGGATATAAATAATTCTTGTATTATTTGTGTGCTTGGAAATATATCTTTTATTTGGCATTTTACATTACCTGTAATCATTAAGCTTAAGAACGACATGAGAGCTATGATGCAAGATTAACAAAGTGAATGGAGGTTCATTTTTCGCTCTTTTGGGAATACTTGAAATATGATTTTAACTTTTGCAAACAGCAACAAAAGAAAAAGTGATTATATTTCATTTCAGGTATCTTTTTTGCATGTCCAAAAAACATTTTAATTATAGAAGCGAATACTATATATATATATATATATATATATATATATATATATATATATATATATATATATATATATATATATATATATATATATATATATATATATATATATATATAAAGAATACAAATCATATGGCGAATAACAACCCTCTCAAGCGTACTGGATCCACCAAGGGATCACGTCTGTCAGGGATTAATTAAAATAGATGCAATAAACTGACGACGAACAGTACGAAACTAGTAACTAACTAGCCTAAGCGCTTTCGACTCCCAATGAGTCTTTTTCAAAGGCAAATACAAAACATAGTTACGACAAACAAATAAACACAAAAACGTTGCGTTTGTAAACCTCTACATTTCTATCTTCACATGTGCTAAAACTATACAAGCTGGTTGTATTTATAGTTTTAGCACATGTGAAGATAGAAATGTAGAGGTTTACAAACGCAACGTTTTTGTGTTTATTTGTTTGTCGTAACTATGTTTTGTATTTGCCTTTGAAAAAGACTCATTGGGAGTCGAAAGCGCTTAGGCTAGTTAGTTACTAGTTTCGTACTGTTCGTCGTCAGTTTATTGCATCTATATATATATATATATATATATATATATATATATATATATATATATATATATATATATATATATATATATATATATATATATATATATATATATATATATATATATATATACACACACACACACACACACACACACACACACACACACACACAAATCTTATGGCGAATAACAGTCCTTTCAGTCCTAGCAAGAATCACGACGTGTGTCAGGGATTGATTAAAATAATGCAATAAACTAACAACGAACAGTCCAAAAGTAGTATCTAACTAGCCTGAGCACTTTGGACTCTTAATGAGTCTTTTTCAAAGGCATGTTATAAACATAGACAAGACACACAAATAAAAGAGAAAAACCGTAGTGTTTGCAAAACTTTACATAGCTGTTTCTACAAGAATTAAAATTTTAATGTGTTATGTTTCAACCAGTTGATATCAAGTTGTTGCGGATACTGGAAAATATTTGTATAAAGCTATAAATAGATATTCCATAACAATATCTGTTATTTTGTGTACATTTATGATAGTGTAAATTATATCTAGGATATTTCATTGTTATATTAGTAATTGTAGACTATTAAGCAAGTTTAGAAATTTGCATGGCTGACTTTTTCTAGTCTTTTTGGTTTAAACCGCTTGGTTTCAAGCAGAGGTGTTGTTTTGTACATAAACCATGCAGTGTATGTGTGCTGTTTGTCAGCACACCATTATTCGTACGGGTACAGTTTTCTCATTACACCATTTTTCATAGACGTACCATTTGTCATACCATTCTTTACAGACGTGCTGTTTTGTCAGAACGACATGCTTAACAGATGTGCTGTTTTGTCGTTACTCCAAACTTAGTAGACATGCTGTTTTGTCAGCACACCATCCTTAATAGACGTGCTGTTTTGTCATCTCACCCTGATTAAGAGAGTGCTGTTTTGTTAGTACACCATGCTTAATAGAATGCTGTTTTATTAGCATACGATGCTTAATAGAGCGCTGCTTTGTCAGCACACAATAATTAGTAGTGTTGTTTTGTCTGCAGACCAAGCTTAGTTGCGTTCTTTTTGTCATTACATCAAGTTTAGTAAACGTGCTAATTTTGTCATTCCACCATGCATTATAGAAGTGTGTCTTTGTCAGTACACATAATAAGTAGACGTTCTATTTTGCCAGTAAACCATGCCTAATGGACGATTTGTTTTGTCAGTACACCTATATTTGTAAACGTGCTGTTTTGTGATTGCACTAAGCTTAGTAGAAGTGCTTTTTTGCCTTTACACCATGCTTAGTATCATTCTATTTTGTTAGTACACCATGCATTGTAGACGTGCTGTTTTGTCATTACACCCTGCATAACAGACGTGCTGCTTTGTTAGTTCAGTAAGCCATGCTTTGAGACAAGTGCAGTTTGGTCATTATGCCAATATTAGTAGTCGTGCTGTTTTGTTAGCATATCATGCTTAATAGTGGTGCTGTTTTGTCTGTACACAATGCTTAATAGTGGTGCTGTTTTGTCTGTACACAATGCTTGATAGAGTTCTGTTTTGTCTGTACACAATGCTTGATAGAGTTCTGTTTTGTCTGTACACAATGTTTGATAGAGTTCTGTTTTGTCTGTACACAATGTTTGATAGAGTTCTGTTTTGTCTGTACACAATGCTTGATAGAGTTCTGTTTTGTCTGTACACAATGCTTGATAGAGTTCTGTTTTGTCTGTACACAATGCTTGATAGAGTTCTGTTTTGTCTGTACACAATGCTTGATAGAGTTCTGTTTTGTCTGTACACAATGCTTGATAGAGTTCTGTTTTGTCTGTACACAATGCTTGATAGAGTTCTGTTTTGTCTGTACACAATGCTTGATAGAGTTCTGTTTTGTCTGTACACAATGCTTGATAGAGTTCTGTTTTGTCAGCAGACAATGTTTTGTAGACTTACTGTTTCGTCAGAACATCATGATTGGTAGACATTTTGTTTTGTCGGTGCACCAGGCTTAGTAAACAAGCGATTTTGTCAGTACAACATTACATGAAGAGGTGCTGTTTTGTTCGTTCTTCATGCTTTGTGGACGTGCTATTTTGTCAGTACACCATGTTTAATAGACATGTTGTTTTATCAGTACACCATGCTTCATAGACGTGCTGTTTTTTTTAGTTCACCATTCGTTATATAGAACTGTTGTGTCATTACATCAATATTTGTAGAGGTGCCGTTTCTTCAGCACACCATGTTTAATAAAAGTGCTGTTTTGTCTGTGCACCAAACTAAGTATAGTGCTGTTTTGTAATTACACCAAGCTTGGTAGACTTGCTGTGTTGTCAGTACACCATGCTGTGTATACATGTTATTTGATGGGGGATGATCGATTTCATGTCTACTCTCTCGGTGTCTTATACGTTTCTTGTTTAACACTTTCTAATAAATACATTAGCCTGATTACAAATGTGGGTATTTTTAATGATTGGGCGAACGATCGATTTAACTGTTTGCTTCAAAACATTTTTTCACAATTATTGAATGAAAAAATATAATATTAGAGATGAATTCCCTCCAAAGACGAACATAGCATCATTTCATAAATAAATATGTTGGATGTTTCTTAGAATATAAAATATTATCGACTGCTTGTCCAGATTTAATGATTGAAATGAAAAGCAAATACCTGTTGTTGTGATTTAGATTTGTAACGTAGCTTTAACAATTTTTCAGTCATATAGCTACGATGTCTGCAGTGTGGCAGTTTATAGTGACGTTTTGCACTGGGACGTCATGCCGCAGACATGTAGCATGATATCCCACCCAGTCACATAATCCTGACACCAGGCCAACCAGACCTAACTCTAACATCTTAATGCTGAGCGCCAAGCGACTCAGTTGTAGAGACCATTTTTGTAAGTCTTTGGTATGACTCGGCCGGGGAAGGAACCCACGACCTCTGGCATCCGAGGCGGAAGCTCTAACTACTAGGCCACTGTAGCGGATAAAGTAATACTTTGATTATAAATGTTAAAATCTGTTTATTTTTCACAACTTGAAGCATACATGTGAAATAAAGGTAGTCAACATGATTTAATACAACTAATTTTAGTCACGTTATTTGCATCAAATTTTCTCTTTCGTGAATTTCTATATTCAATTTGCATCAAGCGTTCTCTTTCATAACTTTATAACAAATTTGCATCAAAAATATCCTTTTTCGTAACTTTCTATAGCAAATATTTGTGTCAAAATGTTCTATTAGGTAACTTTATACATAAAATTTTCATTAAATGTTCTTTTTCTCATAGTTACCAAATTTCCATCAAAATGTTTTTCTCTGAGATTTTCTGTATTTGTATCCGTTTTTTCTTGTTTCAGATAAGTTGGATGCATATTCTAAAGATTAGTGAAATTAAGATGGTACATATGTCTTATGTCTGATGACAGAAAATGTTTTTTGAGGTCAAAACTTTGAATTTATGCAAATGTTATGATATAGCGCAGTATTTAGGCATCACAATCAGCCTTTAGTATTTACAAGCAAGTCAGAACAAAGGAATTGTATCATTTTGTTTTTGTTAACACCTTCACTAATTTTTAAAAATTGACTTTCAGTAATTTAAATATTTTTAATCAAACCTGAAACGAACATTTTATGAGTTTGTTACAAAAGACATATAAAGTTGGATTTTGCCAGTTTGCAAAACAGTAATAAATAAATGATTGATTGATTGATTGATTAAATTTTAACGGCGCACCAGCACTTTTAGGCTATTTAGCGCCATACAGTAGGTCATATTTGTAAAAAAAGTTCAATATTGACCAGCGATATAGTAAAAAATCCATAGTAGATAAATATAAAATGGTAAATGTTGGTAACAGTTAAAGATATTGGTTCCCGATCAACGGGAGATGTAAATAATGTATCTTGATGAAAAGATGTAAATAATAGTTGGTATTGGTATTAGTTAAAAATTAGTTTGGGTAAGGTCATAAAAAGTTACAGTTTAAAATAAAGATTTACTTCCTTTAGGAACTCTAAAATACTAGTGATTTGAATAGTATCAAAAAGTTCCTGCATGTCGTGTACATTATAGTATTTATCACGCGTAGGTTGCAGGTCGGAACACGTGGTCATAAAGTGTTCAACAGTAAATGGTACATTGCAAGGAACGCACTCTGGTGGATCTTCACCTTTTAGTATGTGTGAGTGGGTAATGTATGTATGACCGATTCTGATTCTTGCAATGACAACCTCCTCCCTACGAATAGTTCTGTAGGAAGGAGTCCATTCTCCCAAGATTGGTTTGATGGCATGAAGTTTGTTATTGATTGCATCATCCCATGATACCTGCCACTTTTGACGTAGATACTTTTTGATACAAGGTTTAAAATCAGAATATGGTAATATTTTTTTTTAATAAATAAATAAATAAATCTGTAAATATTTTGCTACAGCAGACACGATTAATGGATCAGTAATCTTCTGTCAAACATCGCATGGTATTTACCATTCACTGTTTAACGATCCACAAGCTTGTGGTAATTTTTAATGCATTAAAAAGTACACGAAGAAGGAAAATAATACTTTAAAATTTTGTTTGCATGAAATTTTCGCGATTATTCCTTGACTAGACTTGAGATTACTTATTGGCATCCTGTCTTCAGCCCATAACCCCATTTCATTATAGAAATTGCACAGGTATATTTCCATTTTTTTTTCTAAAAAAAGAAATAACAATGTTTCTCTTCTTTTAATTTAATGAAATGCAACTCTTTTTCTCGAACCTAGCTATAATGACATTTTTAAAATTCAAAGTTGTATAATTATATAGATTAAGAACATTTAGTTACTTTTTTAATCGCCCCATTTTAAAAAAAAATATTATTTAATTTTTCAGGATATGCTGAAGTCTGAACTAAAATAAATTTGTACTACTATGTTATATATATTGCAAACGACCACATATGTTTACATTGCTGCTATTATTTTAAATTATATAATATGAGAACATTAAATTTTGCATTGCATCTCCAAGAGACTTGTATGCAAAACCAATTCCGTACCGTTTCGACACATACCACTTTTTACAACGATGTCGAATTAAATCAATCGTTAACAGAAATCTGCGATGCATGTTATCTGTAGATTTATCAGATAATAAACACAGGACAAAGGTCAGTTTCTGTGTATCATTTTGGCTCTCCTTCTATCCAACACAACGTTCCAGTGTTCAGGACGAACCCAATCATCCTTATTGCCCCAGACTAAACATATTATTATCTTACTTTATGTTGTATGAAATTGGCAAACACCATATAATCTAATTATTAGGTCCAAAGCAAAGCAATAAAAACCATTCAGGTAACAAAAAGGGAACATCATCTCTGCCGACCTATATTGTTCGTCTATTAGGTGAGATACTAGACATGAAACGTTAGCACATTATTGCTCTTTAATTTGATTTGATGAAATACCGAAAATTAGTCTTGCATGAAATCTGTAGGTCGTCGCTTTCAATATGACATGTGTCTTGAAGTCAGCAGAGAAATATTGTGACTGCTTTTTTACCAAATTTTTTTTTTGTAGCATGTCTTTAATCACGACAATCAATATCAAATTAAAAAAAATGTAAGAATCCTGTGACTGCTTTTTCTTTTTTGACTTATGTTGGATAAATCGTATATATTTTCAATGTGGTGTTAAGCAGAATTATCAAAGTTTACTTTCTTTTAAACAATTTTACATCTTTTAATAATGATTAATTGAATTTGTGAACATTATATGTGAATACAGTAACCAACAGTCATAACTATGAAGTATTTAAAAACAGCTATAGTCTTAAATTGAACCATCTTTTAATGATCGTTATATAAAACCAAATCACCTTGGATTTTACCTGTGCGATTGTCACTATAATCCCTTTTTATTTTGTTATATAATTTTGAGGTTGACGTTAAAAAATAGACACGTAGCATACTGCTTGTAATATGGATTTTTTTAAGAAAAAAAAATAACTTTTTTCTTTCTTCTATTTTTATGTCTTGCTCAGATTTCTCCGTCATTCAATAATGTGGGAGGGTAGATAAAGTTGTGTGTTTTTTTTTTAAAACTTTAGTTTGGGTGGTGTATGTATTTACAGAAGATATAACAGCTTATCGTGAAGATATCAGTAATGATCAGATGTAAGGATGATCTTAAGGATGGTCTTGACTGATTGCAAGGGGCTTCCGGTTATAGCCATGATATGGGGCCTTATTCCTATTGTTAGGTTTCTGAGAGTAACACAATTAGTACAGTGTATCAGAAAATGCCACCAGTTTCTGGTTCCCCGCATGACCACCTATTGCTAAGCGATCAGTGGTTTTACGTTTAGTATACTTTGCTTTTAAAATTATTATCATTTCATACTGAACCTTTTTTGACCATATAGAGAGTATATTTTACAAAAAAGAAACTTCTTTGTGATAATATTATCAATATTCAGTAGAAGAAAGAGGATTTCTTGAAAATTCTCTCTCGAAAACAAAACTTCATATGCAATTTATTTTAGTACGTTAAAATCCCATCATTCTGGGAAAACTATCTTAACTGATTTTCAGGAAGATAATATAATTCTTATGGGATTTTCATCCTAGTACCCATACCAACCAAACACATAAACACATCAAATATTTAAGTGTGTGTGTGCGCGTATATAGGTGTGTGTGTCCCATCCCCACAAACTGTTAAACATAGCTTGGTCATATAAATAATAAATTAAGCTATATTTTTGGCCATCAGCCAGAACTGCAGTTAACATCTGATTATAGTCATAAATACTTGACAAACATGTATTAGTCTTAAAGTAAATTTCGTAAAATTATTATTAAATTTCTTCAATTTTAGGAAATCACTCTCTGTCTCTGTCTACCTGTCTGTCTGTCTATCTCTCTGCTTCAGTGATCCCTCTGTAAAAAGCACCCCCCCCCCGTTTACTGATGTCCCTCATATAGCATGCGCATTGTTATGGATACTAAAAAGCTAAAAATGTTTGCTTGGTCACTGCCACTTAGTTTACTGGACTATTTTAGTTTTTGTATTAGGAGAACCAAATATAATGTGATTTCACAACATGAAATACTCTTCGTTTGTGCTTTAAGTACAATCAGGAGTTTTCCTTATTTGAACAACACTCAATACGAGACTGCGTTACTTATAACACGGATTAACAGTGTGGCTCCCTGTTACAGCGTTATTAAGAATGGGTTCTACTTATAGCTGCTACTATGACCAGCACCACCAGCACCAGTAATAATAATAATAATAATAATAATAATAATAATAATAATAATAATAATAATAATAATAATAATAATAATAATAAATTAAACAAACCTTGGTGCGTTCTTGGGCAAGCCACTTTGCTCTAATTGCCTCATCACTAAATAGCCTAAATTTATTAATGTGCCGTACAGTACCAGACTGAATAATAATAATAATAATAATAATAATAATAATAATAATAATAATAATAATAATAATAATAATAATAATAGCAACATCAACAACAACAATAATTATAAAAAATGATGATAATAATAATAATAATAATGGTAACATCAATAATAATAATAATGGCAACAGCAATAATAATGATAATAATAATAATAATAATAATAATAAAAATAATAATAATAATAATAATAATAATAATAATAATAATAATAATAATAATAATAATAATAATAATAATAATAATAATAATAATAATAAATAATGATAATAATAATAATAATAAAGATGGCAACATAAAAAATAATAATGATAATAATAATAATAATAATAATAATAATAATAATAATAATAATAATAATAATAATAATAATAATAATAATAATAATAATAATAATAGCAACATCAACAACAACAACAATAATAAAAATAATGATGATAATAATAATAATGGTAACATCAATAATAATAGTAATGGCAACATCAATAATAATGATAATAATAATAATAATAATAATAATAATAATAATAATAATAATAATAATAATAATAATAATAATAATAATAATAATAATAATAATAATAATAATAATAATAATAATCTTAATCATAATTGGTTGCCCAAGTTTTCCCGTATACAATTACTTTATATTATTCTATATTAAAGTTCTTTATATTATTCTTTTTAAAGTTAAAGCAACACATTTTATGAGCCGAGTCAAATTTGGCCTGTCTGTATTTAATTTATATTTATAAATCTATTGTTTTACATAGAAAAAATAAAGTTATTGATATATCTTCATCCTGAGTTTTGTATTAAATGACAAAGATAATATTTATGTTTGTAAATTCCAAAATTTGTACCACTAAATTTACATTTTATCCATTGAAAAATAAGATCCATTAAAATCTTTCTTATGTACGATATATGAATTATATCTGCATTTAACATGCAAAAAGAACAAAATCCTGAATATTTTGATAACCGTATTAGTAGTTTTTATTATACATAGCCTAACCATTGAAGATTTGGACTTCTGATCAGTAGTTATTATTATATCTAACCGTAACCATTTAAAATTTGGACTTCTGAAGTTTTATATGATAACATTTTTGCCAATCGCCATCTTTTAAATTGGCAAATTGATTCCAAATTCCATTTTTTTCCCTAGACATTTCAATCAGTTTTTTAGTTATACCTCTGCCTCCATTTTTTCTTTATTATATTAATATGTTCAGCAGTATTAATAAATGACGTTGCAGATTTTAATCGTAATTGATACTAAAATTTTTTTATGATTTTATAATGGCAAGTAGTCATTGAAAATTTATAAAATTAATGTCATTAGAAATTATTTTTTTTTAAAAAAAAACTCCCAAAATGTATCCAGAAACCATCCTAATTAATAAAATCATTCTAAAATTTATTGCCTTTCTGAAACCTTGTTTTGTAATACACACTTTGTCATCTACTATACAAAAAAGATAAATCTATATTAGGGTTTGTCCAAAAAATGTTCACACGTTACGTTTTTTTTTAAAAATAATTTAGTTAGGTCTAAATATGCTACAAAAATCTAAGGAAAAGAGATTTTTTACTGAGTTAATAAAATCTCTTCCAAGTAAATTTAAATCATCAATATTTGAAACAGAAAATTGTTGTAATGTTAAACGCATTCACAAATGTAAATGTATCAGTCACATTCGTCCACCTCATAACAATTCTCCACAGAAATATTTCTTTTGATTTGGTCATTTGATCCTTGCCATGAAAATCTTGTAAAAGATATTATACACAAAGAGTCTTCTTGGATGGAATTAATAATGATAATAAAAGATATTTCTTTTGAGCTAAATTCTATATCACATTTATTCTTCCGAAGGTAGTTAAAATCTCTTAACCCACTGAGTTAGTAGGCACTTAATTCCACGAATTTGAGATGGAGTTTATAAAAGCTTTACACTTAAGACAACAAACTTAATATAGCCCAAAATTAAATTGACATTCTAGACAGTGTTTATTGTTGCTGCTTGCTGTCTATCAAAACTACTTGTAGTCAATATTTATAAAGAACCACAATGTGGAATATTGATATAAATTATATGAAGCACATTTAGAGATTTATTTGAACCATCAAGAGTAAGTGACGCATAGTCATCATACCTAGAGAGAACATAGATTATATTACGTATATAATTTGTTTTAATATTTTAATTTTTCTTATCATATGGTATAAACTCTCTGCACATAGGATAAACATATATAGGGATAGTGTATCTCCCTGTGTGCAGCCTCTTTTGATACCAAAACAACTGAGACTTGAGCGTTAATAATTACTCAAAGCTTCATGTTTTTGTAAAGAACAGTTTTGTCCAATTTATAATTTGTTCATCAAAATTTGCAACAGGCGATAAAACTTTATTAAGAAATGACCCTGCGATCGAGTCAGTGTTGCTTTTGAAAACCAATTAAAAGAGTCCAGGAATGTTATGCTTTTTGGCGTAAAACATTAAATCATGATTAATGTTCTATCCAATATATCTTTCTTTCAAAACCCCTTTTTTGAGTCAGATATATAATTGTAAAACGCACGGTTTTAATCCTGCAAGCAACACAATGCAGAAGCACTTTGAATGATACATTTAGAAGTGAAATGAGTTTCCAATTTAAAATGTACTGCTTAGGTTTATTTCCTTATGATATACATATATTGACTCCTTATTTCTGAATCGACGATATTCATATTAAATCGAGCAGGTCTAGTGGTAGTAGTAGTAGCAGTAGCAATAGTAATAGCAACAGTAGTAGTAGTAATACCAGTAACAGCAGAAGTAGTTGTATTAGTAGTATCAACCGTATTAGGTGTAGTAGCAGTAGTAGTAGTAGTAGTAGTAGTAGTAGTAGTAGTAGTGGTAGTAGTAGTAGTGGCAGTAGTAAATATTGTTGCTTTCTTCTTCTTTTTGTTCATCGTCTTCTTCTCCTTCTCCTTCTTCTTCTTCTTCTTCTTCTTCTTCTTCTTCTTCTTCTTCTTCTTCTTCTTCTTGCAGAAGTAATATAAAAACGGTTGGAGACAAAAGTAGTTTTATTCGTGATCCATTTCGATGCAGCTTTTTTGCCTTTCTTCTCTTAGGTCTGAACATAAAGTTAGAAAAGGCCTAAATATATTCAGAACCGCTGTCTATTCAGATCAAAATTTTGTTATATTTTACTATTAAATCTGTACCAGTGAATTATAAATTGCCTTAATATCATTTTCAATTGTTGTATCATATCCGGACGGTGAAAGATACTAAAATTTGATGTAAGCATTTCACAAAATTGTATATATAATAAATAAGAGTTTAGATTCATATAATTCGCAAATATACTTTATTTGTGAATATAGTTTAAGAAAACAAGACTTGTTTGAGAGAAACTATGCATAAAATGAGAAATGTATTTAAGCCATTTTCGCACATAAACTCTTGAAGTTATGTTAGATATTAACGCCATACTGGTGACATAAACTTAAAAAAAAAAATTTCTTGGCATTTGTGTCATCAGGTATCATATATTGATACTTCCAAATTTGGCTTAAGCCATTCCGATATGTTTTGTGCAGCTCGTTTAAAGTATACGTTGAAGTTCGGAGAAAGAAATTTGGTGTTGATTTGTGTCTCTTTGGAGAGTATAGTTGTGACCTCATCAATCCACGCCTGGAAACTGATTATTCCGTAGCCACAAGCAATGGTTTCTGAAAGATGATATGGGGAATAGGCCCGACGATTAATTGGGTTTTGTCTCGAAGTCATGATTATAAAAATAAAAGTATATTTTAGAAACAAGCAAAGGAAGCACAATTTGATATATATGTCTGCCTATCTGAGCCATAATCCAATCAAGAAGTGTCAGCAAATTCAGAGAACTCTATTTCAGTCTTTGCAGTGTTATTGCAGACGACACTCTTGACAGACTTATATGGTACACTATTTATTACAACATTTGTCACTGCTAGTCCCGGCATCTTATTTGTAGAAATCCCTACACAATTACTTTCTTTTATTAGCACGCGTGTGATGAGATGTAGCAGTGCACGGCCTAAAAGGAATATATATCTCTGTTTATCCGAACCATGATTTCCGGTCGGTACAATTAGGAGAAGCAGATACTGTTCCTTATTTCCAATAAGCAAAATCACAGACTCTATTTGTTCTACCCCAGTGATTCTAATGTCGGAACCTTAGTTTAGACTCCTGCAAGTCTTGAGGTCATCGATTTGGACCAAGCGTCAAATCAGCGCCATGTCTTTGCACCTAGAAAAATACAAGAAGAGCCACGTACAGCAAATTATACTTTGTAGTCAATTGTCATGTCTATGTATGTTGCTTGCAAGCGAAATCCATGCAAGGAAGAAGACTTGCCTCGATATTAATACTTTATATTCTGAGCCACATGTTGCTTATATGTAATTGGAAAAACAGTGTCATTATTATTTGCAACTGTATAGCATTTGTTACTATTGTTATCCGATATTTATACAGAATGTAAATCTGAGAGATTTTTTTTTTACATATATGCATACATACATACATACATACATACATACATACATACATACATACATACATACATACATACATACATACATACATACATACATACATACATACATACACACATACACACATACACACATACACGCATACATACATACATGCATACATACATACATGCATCATACATACATGCATACATACATACATACATACATACATACATACATACATACATACATACATACATACATACATACATACATACATACATACATACATACATACATACATACATACATACATACACGCATACATGCATACATGCATACATACATACATACATACATACATACATACATACATACATACATACATACATACATACATACATACATACATACATGCATGCATGCATGCATGCATGCATGCATGCATACATACATACATACATACATACATACATACATACATACATACATACATACATACATACATACATACATACATACATACATACATACATACATACACGCATACATACATACATGCATACATACATACATACATACATACATACATACATACATACATACATACATACATACATACATACATACATACATACATACATACATACATACATACATACATACATACATACATGCATGCATACATGCATACATACATGCATACAATCATACATACATACATACATACATACATACATACATACATACATACATACATACATACATACATACATACATACATACATACATACATACATACATACATACATACATACATACATACATACATACATGCGTACGTACGTACGTCCTGACGGACGGACGGACGGATGGATGGATGGATGGATGGATGGATGGATGGATGGATGGATGGATGGATGGATGGATGGATGTGTGTGTGTATGTAAGCATGCATGCATGCAGACTGAACATACAGAGCTAATTATAGACTGTTTTATGGCCAAGTGAGCTTCTGGTATTATCCTCTGTCCGTCCCCTGTCAAATTTTGCCATCTTAAGCCCCTGTTTTAAAAAAAGAGGACTGAGGTGAATTTCAACCAATTTTACTAAAATGCACCGTGTCAACATTGATTTGGTAAACTAAAGAAAAGATCTAGAAACCGCTAAAAGACTTTATCTAAAATAGAATAACGCAACACAATCTTACCATGTTTTGTCAGAAAGTATTCTGGACCAGACTGGTTTTCAAGTTTATAGACACAATGCAGATCTTGAATCAAATATGCACACCGTTGCTAAAAATATTAAATCTTTCGAAAAAGGTTTCATACCTTTATCACCAGAAGTTCACTAAATCTGACAGAAACTATCTGGAGATATAGGGCTTTCAATTTGATTTAGGAAGTATATTGATCTACCATTAAAGTTACGAAAAGTAGACAAACCCTCGAAACAACTTATTGACTAAAACGGCTAGACAGGATTTGACCAAATTTACAATAAGGCATATTGGTATTAATGAATTTTCAGTTTCTGTGAATGACGTCGACAGGCTATTATGTATGGCCGCTGATACTACAAAATAGAAAACCATTTAAAGACTTCTGAAATACCATTTGATATTATTCAGTCAAATCTACCAGAATTCTTTGTCATAACTGGCGTCTTGATTCATGAAAAAGATAGTAATCCGCCATCAAATATGGTGAACATTATTGAAAATAAACCAACGCTATCTCGAGAAAGCACTGAACATAATTCCCCATTTAATAGAAATTACCCTGAAATAACAGTAAAGCTGCTACAAATGATGCCGATCTACTATCACATTAATCTGCCGTTACTAACACTGTTACACAAATAAAATCTGTCAAAAACTACTCAACATAATTTGACTAAATGTTACACTAAGCACGAACCGTGAAGATATTCAGATCTGTGTAACTGATGCTGATCCGACATAATAAAAATGCTTGCATTACTAAAACTAGGAAAACTTTTAAACAATTTCTTCACAAAATACCATTCGGCAGAATTTTAAGAACAGGGACAGAACACATCGTAGCATAAAGACTTTTCAACATTAATAAGGGATCTGCCACCAATATTAATGAAGGTAGAGAAATATTGATATCGCTATATTCATAACATATGTAATCAACAAAACGGAAATAAATTCATATGCAAAGAATTCTTCTCATATAGCTTTTGTTTTGGGCAACTTTTCTCATATTTATATACTAGGCAGAAGTCATCCAGGTGAGCAGCCTCATGTCCATTCAAGCCTTGTGTTATTTATGTATTTAATTTTTAATGTGGACACATTTTGTAAATGTTTAATGTACAGCATAGAATGGCTAGCATTTCAGTAAAACAGAGAGATGAAATCGCTTGCATATCCGGAATAGCACGACATAACCCTGGGGAGAAAGGAGTAATACTCTGTAATCACGCTAGCAGCATCCGGGGTAGATTTCCCTGAATAAGACAAGTGATAGACTGCTTGTTACAAGATGAGCCAATAAAATGGTAATTTTTCCTGCTTGACAAGAGACGCGTCACGAGGTCACGCAACCGCATTGTAAAAGATGCCATTATTAGATACAATTACCAGCTGGTTGGAAATTAAGCGTTTTCATAACATAATGCCAGTTTTAAAATACGGGAGATTGCAGTCCGATTTTAAGCAGAGGAAATATTTCGATATATGGCTCTTTCATGGCTAAACTATATTATCATTGGGCTGAAATCGACTTAAAAGAACCTGCACAGTTCCTGCCCATATTTGAGTGGAGGCATGAATTTTACACAACAGGAGATAATGGGGCGATATATGATCAAATTTTGATGAATTACTGACAAAAATCTTTGTTTCTTTTGTACACGACATATGAAGTTGAACTTCGAATTCACATTTCAATTTTTCATTTATTTTGTCTTGGTGTCCAAGCAGACACAAAGATGGTTACAATGTTTACCATTGTCGTTTTCCACCTTTTGACGTCAAGTTTTGTTACAAATCAGTTCCCTTAAAAAAGATCTTTCAATAAAACCTGCGAGATATCTTTGAACACTGCACATTCAGTATGGAGAAGATATAAAGTCTTTGGCAAAAGTGTGCTGTAATCATAGGACTAAAATATATAAGTACTTTATGATGACTTCATGTGAATAACAGATAATCTAAATGTAGTTTACTTTTGTTTGCACAGTTTTAAAGAATTTAATATTGTATTTGTTTTTATTATTAAGTGCATTAATGTGAAACCACATTAAATTTATATGAGAAATCAATATAAAATACATTCAAATGTTATTCTTTCTCCGTCAAATATCAGTAACTAATTAACAAACAAATTACAATTAATAATATCTGCAACATGAAAAAATATTCGTGTCATTAAGTCTTTGATTTGAATTAATTTCTTATCCATTGTAAAAACAATAAGCAAACTCAAACAATAAGATATAAAACGTGATTCACCGGTATTAACTATTACTATGCTCCACGTTCAGCAATTTGTTTAATACTTTGTAAATTGTTTTATAAATAGCTCACTATGATGTGACCATTCACCATATTATTAAAAAAAATAACACCTGTCTTACCTGGCTAGCTCTGTCGACCATTCTAAACCGTTTAACCAGTCTTGATGATTAAAAGCAAAACAAAACATCTCAACAACAAATGACCCCAACACCATCACTTCTTTTCTTTAAAAAAGTTAAGTTTGTGTATGATTACTTTTTTATTTTAAAGAAAAGCTGACTTACCAACATCTGACTATACAGCATTTTTTAAATTTTAAAACAAATATGGCTGACCAAGAAAAGAAGTGACTATCAATTAGTTTTAGCCTTTGAAGAAAAACTACCACCACCACTATTTATTTTATGGAGAAAAAACATGGTGCAACATGTTTAAACTATTTACAAGATATATAGGTTTTCTAATACAAATAAGGAATTATGTTATGCGTGAAGTGGAAACATTGTATTGTCACAGGTGGCTTCGCCAAACTCTAACACGTTACAGGCAAAAGTATTTACTATCATTGACTAGAAAGAACGCAGTTCTTTTTATTGTATAAAGTGTTAAGGCAAAAGCTTTTGACTTGCATGGATTTATTTTCCATCTTTGTATGTGTATTTTGTAAAATTGTAAGGAATACATTAATACGAAAATGAAGAGATTGTTATTGTTGTTAACACATTTACTGAACGACTGATACATTGTATATTGCGGGGATGGAGGGGGTACTGTAGAAATATGACAGAAAGGTCCAACAGACTTCAGAGTGTGATATCATTAAACAACATATCTTTATGGTTGCGAGTTTACTTATAGCGACTTTGGTTTCCAACTTTGCTTATTTCTGCATTTAAAGGTGAATTGTCTGTATATAGACAAGTCTGCAGTCTATTCGGTAACTAAAGCTGTGCCCAACGTCTTTTGTCACTTTTTAGGGTGCAAAAGACATTAATCAGTGTCTGGTTTCTCAGTCATTTTCCAACATGATTATGATATATAAAACAATTTCATTACTATTTGTCATCACGACAATATGTACCGTTTATCATTGAGTGGTACACAGTATTGTATTGAGGACATAGAATAACGAACAGCAACAGGTCACTCAAAATTTGAATGATTCCTGCCGAATATCAGTTATAAGAAATAGTATATTTGAAGAATGCTTTTTGTTGGTAGGGATTGATTTTAGACACACACACACACACACACACACACACACACACACACACACTAACACACAAACAGACACACACACACACACAAATATGAAGAAGATATGAAAGAGGCCTAAATATGGAAATATAGGTCTCAATAACATAAATACAGTCATCTACTTTCTAATTGCAAAAAGAAAATAGTTCCAAAAGTGATATAACCACCGAGGCAATAAAACTGGTATCACATTCTACAATATATAAAATCTAAAATATATAATGAAAGCACATATTTCTTAAAATTGAAGTTAGAAATCGAAAGGAACAAGTTCTTTAAAATAAAAAAGACTAAGTTATTTTGACGAACTCAGGTTGTTGAATTTCACCAATGTCTATAGTTAATTTATTAATTTAATATATTCACTTAGATATAAAAAAATCTTGAATAAAAGACATAAACATATGAAATAAATAACTCCATTTAATGGTCCTAAAGAATAAGTGTTTCTAATTTTAAATATTTCATTTATGATTTTTAATCTTCTTAGACCAAACAAAATGGATTCAAAGGAATAAGGAATTCATCATTGCTTTTAAATACTTCTTTTTCTACCTTTATAAAAGGAACTTCATATAACTTTCAAAATTAAAAAATATAGCCACATGTGTACGTAAATTATATTTTTGTCTAGACTAATTATTGCCATTTATCGACCGCTTCGGTGGCCTATGTGTTTAGAGCGTCCTCCACTGATGCTGGAGGTCGCGGGTTCGAACCACAGCGTGGTCATACCAAAGGCTTATAAAAATGATGCAAGCAGTTGCCTCGCTTGGCGCTTATAGTTAAGAGGTTAGTGTTAGGATTGGTCAGCCTGGTGTCAGCATAATGTGACCGGGTAGGACACGATGCAACGTCTATGGCATGATGCCCCAGTGTTAGATATTGCCATAAACTACCACACTGTAGACATCGTAGCTATATGACTCAAACTGTTAAAGCTACGTTAACGCAAACACAAATGCTACTTAAATTAAACTTAAATTTTTGTTTAGTTATAGTAAGAAATATTTAGAATACTTGAAATATTTTTTTTTCTACTAACCAACATTGAACGGTTTATTTCATTTTAAAAACATTTAACAGTAGACGAGTCTAAACAGATGGAAAGAGATATTTATAAAGATAATAAGATTTGTTAATAGTTTTCGTTTTAAAGTGATATCCATTGGAGCATCTTTCAATAATATAAGTAGTGATAGATTTACAGAAGGAAATTAAATTTTGGAACAATAGGAACAACCCTTGTACGATAAAGACGTAAATCTAAGAAAAGACACATATCGTAATGAACTACTAAAATTGAAAGATTTATTTCAATTGAACGCAATCGAGAATTAGTAAAGATGATTTCAAACACATAAAAGATCCTATGAAATATTTCAATGTAAACACTTGATGAGAACTTCGCGATTATTACAAGGAAAAATATAATAATACAGAGTGATAATTTTGCATAATTCATAGCAGTATTCATCAGTAACAACAAATTAAGTCCTTTATAAGATTTTTTTCTCAGCTAGTGTATGATGAATGTTTGGGTATACCTCTGGTTGTTGAATCAGAGTTCGGAACAGATTATTACACTTTTCTAGTCAGGAATAAGAGAAAGAAAATGTGATTTTACACATACATGCATATGCAAACAAGAAATTTTACTTTAGTGACAAAATAACATAATTAATAATGAAAATACAACAACTTAGAACCAAAATCTTACATTGCTTATTTAGCAATCTGCATGATTTGGCAATGTTCACAAACATGCCCGCTAAAAGCTGATTATATTTGGTGAAATTTTATAAGTTGATTTTGAAGTTTTAATATGTATTTTCAAGACTGTCCTCAATAACCTGAAAGATTAGACCCATATTAAACTTAATTATTTCCATTACAATAAGAAATTGAGAGATAAAAATGTAGGAGCGAAACATTCAGTTGATAAGTTATTATATACGTTCAGAAATAAAGAAAAACACGTTATTCGCAGTTAAAGTTGGAAAGCATTTATGCAGTTAGGTATAACACTAAAAAGATAAATGAAGTGAACGTTTTGATCAAATTAAAGCTCTTAAATCATACTAAATTTAATACAGATTAAGACAAAACACAAGTTTAAAATCATGTCAGTAATTAAGACAAAAGCAAACAATAGTTGTTTTGAATAAAATTTCTTACTAATTTGAATAATGTAGTTCATGAAAAACAATTAGAAAACCATAGAAAGATACCTAAAGAACATGTAAATATATAGAAAAGTACCTGAAACTAAAAACATTTAATTTAAGAGAAGCAACATAATGCATGAAGATATGGTATTAATAACTATACAAAATAAAACAATGAAATTAAATTTTGGGGGATAGTTTAACAGTATGGTTTAAGAATATTAGAAGTTAGAATATTTCTGATGTGTAACTACAATGACAACAAGCTGGCGAAGATAAAGGTCATAAAACGAAACTTTTAATGACAGATAATTGTTCTATATATTCATGCTAAAAAGATAGCTATTATGAACAGATGACGAAATATCCAGCTTTCTTTTACACCAGTAACAACAATAGAATAACATACTTCGTATTCCACACATAAAAATAAAATAAAATGTTAGAACATTGTCAAGATGGATTGTACCACCCTCAATGAATTACATAATTCTAAAGTTTATTTTCTATAAGCTTTTAAAGAACGCCAATATTCATTATTAAGGGACAACATTATCTAAATTTCTCTTTATAGTTTGGAGAATGATTTTACTTTTTTAAATTTGAGTTTGTTTCTTAGTTGGCAAATGATCTCTCAAATTATTAGCCGTAAAACTCTAACACATATGTGCGTCTACTATATAACTTTTGCACACTGCGCAATAACTAAACCATTTAAATTTTATAAATCATCAAACTTTATAATCCGGTTGTTGTTAAAGAGAGTTTACTGTGTTATTTAGTTTGTATTCGTATTGCTCTTATATTCTTAAACTAATTTAAACTTGAAATCACGTGACCTATTAATGATTTTTTTGATACACAATATTCTGTTTACCTAACGCCTAAACAATACGTTACGGGCACTCGATAAAGATCTATGCATTTCAAAGCTTCGTCTCTAATGCTGGTATTTAATCTATTTATTGTCAACGCAATAACTTGTAATTTCCATCAAGACTAGAGGATAAAACGAAGTGAGCGTGACCAAATTGTTGACCTGCAACTACTTGAATTGAATTAACTGCTAATGAAGTAATTTTTGTGCGATTGATTTTTATCAAGCAAAATATAAATATTTTAGCTTTAAAATATCCACAAACGACATTAGATTATTCAGTAGTTTGTCTGCAAAGGTCCCTGACTTTTAATGTAGAAAAAGTTGGAGTTGTAGTTGATTAATTCTTAGTAGAACGCATTAAAACTGTAGAATTGTATTTTGAGCACTCAGTATCAATATATTGTCCTTATTTAATAATTTTACATCCTCGACTCATTCATGTACATTCTCACGTGTTTAATTGTCACTGTTAATATAAAGGAATATGTTCTTTTCTGTTTAAAATATTGTAATACCGAATGACACAATCTATTGTCTGGGGTGAAATTGATAATCTATATTATGAACTAGATTGAAAAATAAATTTTGTTCAAAACTTTACCTTCTCCTGGTATTTACATTTAAAGGATTACATTTTTTTATACAGCAGTTTCCATATACTAAAGAAACAGAAGACTAATATTTTCTCTTTATCTTTATCAATGCTAGCTTATTAATTTTAGGTTCACTTAAACTCTTCTTTCATTTATTGGACTATTTTCTCTAGTAGTACACGCTTAGCTTTCAGATAATGATTCGTTAACTTGTTTAAACAAACTGAGATATACAATTTAATGAAATCTTCAAAACTCGTAGTTAATGGTGAATCTATTATAAATTTCAATAACATTGAAATCACGCTACAAACCAATGTATCAGTTGAATGTAACGCTGTGTTGTAAATAGTGTACATTATGTTACATTTATGGTTCTACATCCGTATTATTTACTAAATATTTAAGAACTTTTTTGCTTTTACTAATCTAATTTTCGGATACGGATTTAAGATGTTTTCTAAAACATATATAGATGATAGGAACTACTGGCATAAGCACGTATCCTCTGTTTATTGAAGTAATAAAATACATTTGAAATAAATTACATACATTATCCTCAAAACTACAATAGTCCAACGAATATAAACATAATAATTATTGCAAAGTAGTACTTTAATTTCACTCGTTAATCATTGGGTTACTAAATTATAAAGTGTTCGCTTAATAAAATGATAAATGCAAAATGTTGTTAAAATATTTGTTCCCATTCTTCTACTTTTCTTTTGCTAAATTTCCATCTATAGCAAGTTGTTTTGTTTTTGGTTCATATCTTATTATACATAATATTCAACAATATAGTATAGTATATTATACATAATATTCAACAATATCGTATAGAAGAATTACAATAGCTTTGTCTGATATTATTGGCAAATTTGCATCTATTTTAAGCATCGAGCACGCATTTATTTAGGAATCATTTCGATAGCTCTCTCTCTCTCTCTCTCTCTCTCTCTCTCTCTCTCTCTCTCTCTCTCTCTCTCTCTCTCTCTCTCTCTCTCTCTCTCTCTCTCTCTCTCAATCGGATCAAAATTGCACCCATTAATGAGGTAATGCTAAAACAAGTGATAAAAATGCCATTCAAACGTGTTGTTCTATTTGTTGTTGTGAATCGTCTTTCATTACAGCGTGTAAATGTCTTCACTAATCAGAGATGTTTCCTCGTGTATTATTACGCCTAACGAAGTTTACGAATCTTGGATTATATAGCATTAAGAATATATTTTATCTAAACCCTGTTAAATGTTTAGCAGTTATCTCTTCGTGTACTCCATTTTACAATATCAATTTTTAATTCCTGTTCTATACTTTTTTTCGCTGCTTACTTGTTCAAATGCTTCATCCATTTTATCCATAGAACCCAGTTCTTTTTCAAGTTCCTCTTGATCATGGTGAATATAATGAAAGTGACAGGTTTTGACTAAATTTAAAGTCCATTTTAAGGGGACATTATATGTTTGATACAATTGTAAAAATGAAATCACTAGCATTCCGTTTAATAATAATTTAATCGATCATGAGTTCAAAAATATTGTACATTAAACATCATATAAAATATTGCTGTGTTACATAATTAATGTATAATACATTATATAAACATAGATGACCATGAGTATAAAGTAATTGAACTCCATTTTCTAATAACATTAAACCAAATACTTTAATATAAATCACGTTGGAACAGAACACCAATTTAAAATGGGGAAAATTTAAACGTATGCTACCTAATAGATCTATTGAATAGTATGATGTAAGTGAATTTATATGATTATTAGGATTCGGTAGAGTATAAAATAAATCAGAACGACTACAGAAAAAAAAATCGAATGAACTTGAAAGGGTGAACAAAGAAACTCCCAATTAATTTGCACCAAGAGTTCAGGAAAGACAACTCGCTAAAGATTTAGATGAATAAGAAATGGAACAAACTAATCAACAATTAGGAAATTAAGAGACTTTTTCGATAGATTTTATTCAAGATTATTTACCCAAGCTGCAATAATTGGTATGCTGCTTGTAGGTATTATCGAAGTTATAGAAAAAGCAGGAACGTATGCTTAAGCTGCTAAAGAGGGATATCTAGGAAGATCGTATGTTGTTTCCTAACAAGTGTAAATTATACCAGCTCATATTGTCATCAGCAGAAATATAAAGGTTCGGGTTTTTTGCTGCCTGAGAAAAGCTTGCTATTGAGTATTTTTTATTTATATAAATAAGATTCGTCAAAATTTAATAAATCACTGCTGCTTTCTTATTATCAACATAATTCTCAAGAAGTAGTTCGCAATGTTCAAGTGTAACTCTTTTGATATATTTGGTCTAATTTGTACAGTACAGACTGATCATGTGCTGCTAGTATTCAAATCTTTACAACATCAGCATTCATGTCAGACGATGTTTCAAAATTACTATTACGCTTTACTATGCTACCAAGTTTCATCACCTGTCACCTGGAATTAAAATTTTCCACCCGTAAAGTCATACTTTAGACTAACTTTTCATTTTTAAATATTTGTTGAAATCATATTGTAACATTTTTCATCGGAGTCATACCTGGCTGGTCTAGAATTAAATTTTTAATAAACTCTTTTTAAAGTGTTATGTATATTTATTTTAATTTTTTGTTTGTGATGTTTACATTTTTTAATTTCATTACATGTTATTGTAATGTAACTTTGTTTAATGGATTTGATATTATCCAGAGATTCATCGTAGTCTTGTTTGACCTGACTGTTTTTCTATTTCACTGACAAACAAACAATAAGTAAACATTGTATCTAGTTGCTGACCTCGTTTTAGAATCAGTGACAGTTTTGGGAAACAACTTTTTTGTTATTTTTTTAAAATCTTTCTCACACTAAGAATCATTAAGTTGAAACAAGGTCATACATAGAGTACGTGATAAGAAACATGTGTTTATTGATAAAAAAGTTTCATTTTCCTAAAAAAAATAAATAACCTTTGACCCTCATTTGGAAATCTGTTTTGCGTCTTAAATTAGTGCATAACTTTCGTTTTGTTAAACGTTTGTTTGTCTGTCTCCAAGCAATTAACACGTTAAGTTGTCCTTATGTTGTGACCAGTTTGAGTTAAATTTGTATTTTATTGAAATCAAGTGATTATTTTCCCTAAAAATATATTAGTGATCCTACAAAATTCTTTAATGAAGATATTTATTGAAATTTATACGTGGTTAAAAAAATAGAAGAATATTTATTTTTGTCATTCAACAAGAAATCGTTGATAAGTGTTATGTGTCTAGGCTTGTACAAAAAAAAACAAGAAAAAAGTGAAATCAACAAGCTTTGTAAAATGTAACAAAATAATTCTTTTCCCTAGAAAAAACCCCCAAAAATTAGGAAAAGGACTTACGGATCATGAATCAAATCCAAAATTAATCCAAGAGTTAAAAATGGTATGTCCTATCAATGAAAAGTTATGCATGAATCATAGTTCAAATCCCGATCAAATTCAAAATGGAAGGCGATGACGTCTTCTACTATCAGCTTTGTACTAATGTGTCAACAGTTCTTTGTTGAATCACATAAATAATAATCCAGTAAGTGTCAAAGGTTTCAAGCCCAACTGGCTATATCTTCTCAAGAAAACCATTATACAGACGCAAAATAGATTCCTGTACGAGCGTCACGTATTCACCTGCTGGAACGACGGAGAATATTTTTTACATGTTAATTATCACGTACTCTGGTTATGACCTTGATCCCACTGAATGAATCTTTCTCTTAGAATCAATAAAAAATAAAATTACAAAAAATTGTTGACAAAAACTCTATCTGATTTCTGAATCAAGGTCAGAAACTAGATACAACGTTTCAATCACTGATTGTTTATCAGGTCAAACAGAACTGAACTGAATTTCTAAAACGTATCAAATCCTGTAGAAAAAAAATTATCATTACAAAATCATGTAATGGAATAAAATAAGAGGAAAAACTAAAACTAACAAACAAGTAATTGAATTGCATATGCATAACACATGTCCACACTTTGAAGGCTATAACAATCTTCATCGCTTTCCATTATGGATTTCATCGAGTTTCGAACTCACTTTCCTTCGTGGATTTTATTAGTAGGACGTCTAGTTTTTAAAACTTGGATTAATTTTGGATTTGATTCGTAAAACCGTAGTTCATTTTTCTCATTTTTGACTTCGTATTCTAGGGAAATTGATTATTTGCTTAATTTTACAAAGCCTGTTGACTTCAGTCTCTTCTGTTACTTATATCAAGAGCATAAACTCGTAACAACAGTGATTTACATATGTATTAAATAACGTGTAATATTAAATAACGTGTACTCTGTGTATCTGGCCATGTTAAATACAAATAAATTAAGATATCATATTTTGTTCCACAATTTGCTAACCCTCTGCTGTCTTATGGAAAAATATCCAATCCTATTTTGTCAGCATCTGAAGACTTTAAATGCATTCCTTTGTCTTGCGTTTTTCTTTAATATTTAGATGTTTCGGCTCCATAATTAGAATGTCCTATATATGTACATGATACAATAGCTGATGTACATTCCCCTCAGTTCTGATGTACAGTTGTATGTAATTAACGTCGCTTATCATTTTAAAATTAAGTTTTCTATTAATACATCTTCAGGCATATTAGGCAGGAATATTGCAAAAACTTAGAAGTTATGTAAAATTGCTTTAAATCTATATTATTGTATGTGTAAATAGAATATTACAATCATGTAATTATATAATAATTTTAGATAGTAATAGTCTTATTTGAAATTTAATGTGAAAGGTGTAAATTAATTTATTAACAACTATACGTGGATCATGTAAATATTCCATATTTTAATGATGTCGTCCATTTTGTAACATTTCTTGTAATACCATGTTGATGTCTATTTATTAAGTTATTATTGTCAGATTTAAAGTACAGTTTTCAAACATGTTTCCTATTTTATTTATAGTTATTTTCTGTTATATATCTGTATAACTTCCTACAGAATTTTTCTGTATCAGTTGCTCCATAAAATGAACTACAATACAAGAATAAGGTACACAGTTTGCTATATTCTCAACTCTCTCTCTCTCTCTCTCTCTCTCTCTCTCTCTCTAAATATATATATATATATATATATATATATATATATATATATATATATATATATATATATATATATATATATATATATATATATATGAAATAAAAGAGTAAAATAAATATTCCCATATCACCATCAAACGTCTCTCTCTTGTTGATAGTACATGGGACAAAAACTACTTAACAGCAACATATAGAGCATGCATTTTCTTTCATAATCTTTTTTCTGCTCGATAGGAATTTGTTCTGACTTCAGTTTGTTTTTTTTTTCTGCTAGCTTCAAGTGGCTCGTTATGTACGTCATGCATGGAACCAGCATCTTTCTACCGTCTTTCGGACTGACCTGGGCTAATTAGTCAATTTGTTTCTTTAACACTGTCATGAGATTCCATTTGGGTGTCCTTTGCACAAGACCAGCTCTTTTTCTTCGCCTTTCTGACAGATCTGGGCTATTTCATTTAGCGCTTACGTAGCAATATATTTTTTTTTCTCTTGGAATTTGTTGTATTCTCGATCTGTGTTGCATGCAGTGATCTTGAGGTACAAAAATTGTATTCAATTACGTTTGAAAAATCTAACGGTGAAGGTAAATGTCAATCCGTCAGCCAAGTGTTTAAAAATCTAACATTTATGCCAAATAATCAATTTCAGTCATTTACGATTTATATAAATTTAGTCCTTTTGAAGCTTGATTTTCACTTGGGTGGTGGTGCTGCTGCACTATATATTAATCATTGCTAGTTCGTGTGGAAAAATACCGTATCTAGGATATTTTTACGAGTTTGTGATGTTTCGAATATTATTATTGCGTATTACTTAAGAACATGTTCTCTTTGATTACTTTTTTGAGACTCGATTTCAAAAGAAATGCCTATATTTTAAATATTTTGAACCAGATTTATTTTTCAGCAACAAATGATGGTCGCGGTGGGAGGGAGTCAAGTCTTGCCTTGGCTAATCACCTCATTTTAAATAAATAAATAAATATGGCTGATTGTCTTGCCTTGATCATCCAGATTTTTTAAAAAAGAATCAAACTTGGGTACCCTCATTTGTTTGTTTGCTTGTTTTGTTTTCTTTTTTAAATGGTCGCGGTATGATATGTTGTTAAGATAGGGTGATTTTGAAACTTTTTATCAATAACTTAAGCCATCCAGTCCTTTAAAGATACAATGCCTTCATACATGGTGGACAATGCAAGCACTATGGAGATCGACATGAACAGTTGCCGCATCAAACGAGACAATTCTAAATATAAAAATTTGTCGATATGTGTTGGATAATTCAATATTCCGATGATGTCTTCATCAAACTTTTATATAGAGTTAAGACAATGTGCTTGGTGGGCTTGTTGTCAAGATCACTTGTACTTTCCATGGATGATATGGCTTCGTCCTCCAAAGAAACCACATAAACCAAATAAACCATAGAAAAACATGGTATAAAATTGTTTAGTAATTATAATATTACTAACGTAGAATATAATTTTTATGTGAATTATATTCTTATTTCTGTTTCTTTTGTAAGATATTAATAAAACACATCAAAATACCTGCAACAGTACTAGCCACTCTGAAGACCAAAATTTCTTTGGTTGAAATGTCTTATTACGTTTTTCTCATTCTCGTTCTCATATTATATATTTTCTTATTCTACCTCACATAAGTGAATCTGCAATCGAGGATAATTTACCACAGAGAAGATCTTGTAAAATTAAAAGAAGTATTTTTATGAAAATGATATATCTCGGTAGTAATGCAAAGTTACTCACGATAATCTTCATAAGTTTCTCAGCTTCTGCCAGAATTGCCTGGTGTTTAAATTTCTTTGTTAAAACCATATGATATGTATTATATGCGATGAGAATGAATACTCAATCACTACATACCCGTATCAGTACGTTTGACGCTCTAACATCATGTTGGGTAATCGCAGAGTTATCTTAACGAGAGAAAGGTAAATCGAGATGACCACATATTAATTTACGGTGCCACTTTTTTTTAAAACAACTGTTTTAAATCATCCGTTATGTGCTTGTTAAAGCTGTCATTTAAATTGTTATGGCAAATAAAACTCGCTGGTAATATACACAATTGCTGAGGAAACAACAGCGTCACACACAATATGGTTGCAGATAAATTTGGCCAGCGTTCACATGAGAGAAATTGTAAAAGACGGTGTTGAGCAAAAGGCCAGATAAGACTTGACCAGGGCGCTATATGAAAACTTACAGTCCAGAGTGTTTTAGGCCTAAACTTTTTAAATTCAAAAACACTCTAACATACTGCACCCAAGCCTGGGACGTGAATCTCGAGTTAGAGGACTGTATTAAAACATGGTTAGAGGACTGTATAGAAACATGCAGTTGTAGATCAAGGCAGGGGTGAAATGATTCAAGCATGGAATGATGATTTTTGTCTCCGAATTATTAAAAAAGAAAACAAACAAAGAAATCATACAGAAACACCAAAATTATATCACCAAAATATAGCGATCCTTACCACGTATAAAGTATTTAATTTCCACAATAACTGTTTCGTCTGACAACTAGACATAGCAGAACCAACAATAACATAGCGATTGAGCTGAGATTTCGATCTATAGTTTTGTATTTTTGCACTGGGTTTAGTTTGAAGGAAGAATTTACTATATTTCCTCTCTGGTTACCTTGATTATTTAAAAATAACCTGGTATATTTTAAGGATTTTTCTAAATAATTTTCAATTCCATTTATGTTAGTCTTTGATAGATCTAGTGTAGATTATAGAGTATACAGCTTGAAGTTTCTTCAGATGCGCATATTTCAGAAGACTGATAGCCACATTTAGTCATTTTCAATTTCTGGACCTTCAGAGCTAAATTCTAACAAATCTTGCAGATAACTGTTTTAATTTTTATATTGCATAGTTCATTTATTGATCTTTCAGATGTTAGAAGTGTTAATTTAGGCAAATCTAATATTTCCTATTGTAATAACCTCTATAAGTTATACTATTTCTGGTTCATTTCTCTAAAACATTATATCAACCATTTTGATACGCCGTCTGCTTCAGAAAATGCGTTTTCCCCTATAACCGCATGTACAAACTTTTAAACCTGTCCCGTTTTCAGAAGTACATAATAACAGTAGAGCAGAACCTGAATGTACTCAAATTTTTAAGGTTTAAGAAAGCCTGCTATATGAAGACATATATAAATTCGATTATTTTAATTAAAAGAAAACAAATCCTGCATACACTTCTTTCAAGGATTACGAAAGTATTGGTGGATGCTTTACTATGTAATATTTTGCATACAATATTAGTAGTGTCTGGCTGAGTGTATCGACATTTTGTACCTTCTTGCTTAAGTCTGTAACAGGATGAAGCCTGGTTTGGATTGGATTTAGTCAACACAATAAATTCTGCTTCGTGAATGAGATGTTTATTTGTAATGTAACAGAACGATGAATGAATTCGACACCATGCACATGCGTAACAATGGATTTAACAGAATGACGCGTACAGTTCAACAAAGGATATAAGAAAATTATATCGGTCCTAAAAGGAACTGATCAAATGTATGACAGTAACGAATAATCAAACAAGAAGCAACGTATGAAATTTATAAATATGATTGCTACACGAATCTATCACCATGGAATATCAGTGTACAGATGTTATAAATGAATGTGAACTGTGTATGGATCTATCACCGGAGATGATAGAGCCTTCTTAATTCATAAGGACCGATTGGTCCCGATGCTTTGGTTCCCCAATGAGTGCAAACAATTACGGCCCTACGAACCAACGGCGCCATCGACCGTAGCAGTTCTACGACTCCAAGTGAAACAGTTCTACAACTGATGATTGCGTCCGAAAGTAGACCGCTTCTTGACAAACTCGCCTGTGTTGTATTGCGACAATTCAACGAGAATTTGCTCTATAAGTACACTTGCTATGGTCATATCCACAGACAGGGAAAGTTAGGAAATCGGGTTTCTCACTGCAGGTACTTTGTGCATGCAGTAATGGCATTACCGAACTAGATATTTTGAACTTTCCACCCTCAGCATCTTAACAATAACCATTCACTGGTAAATCTGTACGCAGCAAGGAGAACCGAATACATTTTCGTTCATAAAAAGTGCATTGACATTAACTACTCACAATTCCGTGACCAACTCCTTATATTCCCTGACGATTCCTTCAGTTATTTTGTCAAAGGAAAACCTTTACAATACAATACCAAAACAAACGCATTTTTAACTTAACTTCTGCAGAAAATATTGAACTTTTACAAGAAGTTTTAATTAATGGATGATTTTGTTTGCTGTCCTAAAAGTAATTGCTTGGACCTGAACTAAAATGCTCTCTTATAGCATGTTTCCTTAACAAAATGTTAAAAATATTCTATGATCAACAATTGTTTAACACGGAGTAGTTTTTCAAAAGGTCTTAGAGAAGATTAAATAAAAAAATAGCCGTATAAAGGTAAATAAAAATTGCAACATTCTATTTTCATAATATCTCATGTTAATTAATTAATTGTCTCCATTTATTTATGCATTTAATTTTGATCCTGTTGTCAAAAGTTGGTACATTTAGTAGTTGAAATATTAAAATGAAGGGTAGTATATACGAATTTATTTATGAATGTACTTTTCTGTGTACTAGAAGAAGGACTATGCTATTTAGCAGTGATTGAGATACCATACCCATATCAATCTGTAAACAATGCTAATATAAAGACAAAAATATACATTGCTAAATGTATAGAAAGAACTTATCAATGATGATCAATGGTAACCTTGCCACACAATTATGGTACAAATGATAAACGTTTCATATCAAATTATCTATTTAACCAAAGATTTAGAACTAAGATTTTGTTCGATCAGCTTTCCTCCTTTTTTATTTCTTTCCCTTCACAATGTTCCTGGAGGAAATACAATATTTCCCTCAGACATACTATTATTGTCATCGACTGAATGGCTACAATGAGCAGTATTGATCATAATGTTCTATAAACTTGGAGGCTATGTTATGTAAACCAATCAGCATCGCGTGAGAAAATCTGGATGTCTGAAGATTGGGTGATCCTAATCAAACAATATATCTTGCGGAACATTTTGTTTGTGAAACAATCTAGAATTAAAAACGTCATTCTGGATGAAACACGATGGTAATGGAAATATAGATGCTGAGAACTCCTCCTGATATCGGGTAGCTCAAATAACTGAAATGCTCCATTAGATAATACATGTTAAGTATTAAAGGCGATGAAATTGGAGACATTAAATATAGTTTTGCATGTAACTGGAGATTCAATGATTGAATAATATGGATTAACTCTTAAATAAGCGAACCATCTTTTATCTTTCATTGAGAAGCTTTACAAAAGAAGGAACAATTGCATCGATTATTTTTTTTCCTAAAATATAACATAAACACAATCATGTAAATAGAATTTTATTTGCCTGTAGTATTTTAGGGACAAAAATAATGTTATAGGTTTAATAATAAATAAATAAATAAATAAATAAATAAATAAATAAATAAATAAATAAATGAATGAATGAATGAATGAATGAATGAATGAATGAATGAATGAATGAATGAATGAATGAAAATAGAAAATTATGTATGATTGTTAGGCTTTCTGTTGTAAAGATGTCACTTGCATAATTTCTCAGCGTGTTCTCAATGTGCTTTTACAGTCCACTGTCTGCGAGAGGAATGGAGGTACTATGAGGCAATTTTCTTTAGTGACGCCCAGGAAAAACGTTTTTGTTTTTCACTCCACCACCACCATCACACCATACACACCACCACCAACAACTCACTCCACGCCACGCTCGCAAAATATGTTTGTGAAGATCTGCCCCCTTCACACAAAGGTTAAGTTAAAATAAGATGAAAATGTTAGCTGCAAAGAAAGAAAAATCACTCCCCTTCTCTTTAACTGCCCTCCCTCTCCAGAACCCTCTTGCGCTACCAATTTTCCATTCATTAATTACAGTATTCTTAATGGTGCTAACACGATTGTAGAATAATGCAAAGTTTTTCGTGTAGTCAACTAATTATGCAACGTGCTGAATGTTGTTTGTTAACTCCAGACTGAACATTACGTCACAAGTCTTGCAAAGTCTTACACATGATATCTTCGCCAGACAAGGTTCCGATTGGTTTGCCCAATCTATGTAGACAGGGTTAACACATCGCCAACTTAGCTAGCGAAGATGCCCACCTTGTTACAACCAATACATTTTGCATTTTATTTCCAATGATCGTTTGCTACAATTATAGATGCATATCATAAATTGCAATTTAAAATGTCGCAGTTTATTTAAAAAAACCAAAAAAACTTCTACAAATTTTTGCATGTACTATTAATTTATAATAAGACATAACATATCTGGATAATTTAGCATATATTCATATTTCAGAATATAAAATTAAACGAAAATAAATATAAATACACAAAGAAAATTACATTCTATTAATAGTCGTTATCTTATTAGAAGCCAATTACCAATTCTTTTCTTAAGAATTCTTTTCTTTGTATGTATGTATGTATGTATGTATGTATGTATGTATGTATGTATGTATGTATGTATGTATGTATGTATGTATGTATGTATGTATGTATGTATGTATGTATGTATGTATGTATGTATGTATGTATGTATGTATGTATGTATGTATGTGTGTGTGTGTGTGTGTGTGTGTGTGTGTGTGTGTGTGTATGTATGTATGTATGTATGTATGTATGTATGTATGTATGTATGTATGTATGTATGTATGTATGTATGTATGTATGTATGTATGCATGCATGCATGCATGCATGCATGCATATATTGCATATATATATATATATATATATATATATATATATATATATATATATATATATATATATATATATATATATATATATATATATATATATGTATATATATGTATATTCACATACATACATACATACATACATACATACATACATACATACATACATACATACATACATACATACATACATACATACATACATACATACATACATACATACATACATACATACATACATACATATGCGCCTAATTTATGACATTTTTGTATAATATCATTAGCTCGTCTAAAATAACCAAACAACAAAAACAGTATCGATGAAATCAAAACTAATTGAAATGCAAGAGTTGGTGTATAATTACTCACATATAATGCACACTATTTGACTGTGGCATAAATAGATTTTGATACTTTTTAAAATATTTTCTTCGTAGTTCATATTTAAATAATTTAAACCATTTCTAATTCAATACTATTAAATCACAATAAGGTTCGCTTCATGGCTTTGAGACGCACAATGGTTCAGTTCGCTGAAGATTTCTTCAGTCCTGGTAAAATTAAAAAAAAAATGTTTTCTTTGTTGTTTGTTGTTGTTGCTTTGTTTATAAAGTCTTTTACACCATTTCAATATTTATTTTATCACTGCTCAATTTAGAAATATTAATTATCCACAAACTTGTCATCAGTATTTTATCACATGATTAGGATGAAATGAGACGGATATTTATACATTGTATTCTGTAAATTTGTAAGCATCCATGAAAATTGTCATCATAATTTATTACTGTAAAAAAGTTTAATTTTGGAAATTGAATATATATATATATATATATATATATATATATATATATATATATATATATATATAATATATATATATATATATATATATATATATATATATATATATATATATATATATATATATATATATATATATATATATATAACTTAGCGATATTTGAGTCAGTTGCCTATGTGTATGGAAAGAAAATCAAGAATAGAAAATAAAATAAAATAACAGATCAGAACTGAGCCGTTATTGACGACAACAAGGTACAAGTCCGTACCAACTTTAATTATATGTGCTATCAGTACACCGGCCAGGGCTGTGAAAAGGCTTTGTCATTCCCAGATTTTGAATTATCGAAAAAAACAACGTCTCTGAAAATGGTATTTTGCATACAAGATGGATGTCGTAAACAACGACCATATTTTTGTCTCTAAGGAATGTAATGTAACCTGAAAATACCTGAATATAAAAATAGTCATTCAGGTTGTTTAACTTAATACCGTATCTCCATGCAAGTATGCATTAAATCTAGGACATAAATGCATACATAGCATACACTGTATATATGTATATATATATATATATATATATATATATATATATATATATATATATATATATATATATATATATAATATGAATATGATCTGTAACATCGGCAATATTGGTAAATAAAGCTCTTTCATTAGTTCACCTGAGCCTTACATTTTCTACTTAATGGGATGTTTCTACAACAAAAATTCAAATCTGTTTAAGGTTAGTGCTAACTGTATGTACGTATAAATGGTTTTCGATCAGTGCCGGATTAAACCCTGTGCAGCCCCCTCCCCTCCTAAATTATCTCCTAATACGTTTTTAAGGTACTAACTCGAAAATGCGTGGGGCCCATGGGCCGACGCATACTCTGCCTATTTGGTAATCCGGCACTGCATTCAATACCAAATTGTCCGGAACAATAGCGATATGTTTTGTAGACATAACTGTGCCTAATGCACTCTAGAGATTTCAACTTGGATTTACTTTGCTAACACCGCATATGCTCTCTGACTAGGTAGATAGAAGTCGTGTTTTCGTGATTTAAGAGATGAAATTTCTTTAACGTTTGGTTGAAATAATTCGTCTCAGGTAAAACATTGCCGGACACACCTGCAAGCGAAAATAATACCCATTCTTTCTACACACAGTCAGATTTAAAAGATAACGATTTGTTTTCGGGTTCTTTCACACTTGATTGATCGTGTCAAGACTTTGACCTCCGTGACCCGGATGAACCACCCTTTAGAACCGGTGTCGAGGACAAATTTTATCCTGATATTCAATCCATAGATGAAATTTTTTACCAGGGGTCATGCCCATGGCTCGTAAATCATGGAACGTATACGGTTTAATTTTACGCATTTCAACCCAATACTACTCTAGGTATTATTTGTACTATAATTGGCTAACAATTCGGACACACTTTCAAGATAATAAATAAGAAAGGTCTCTGTTATTTGATTTCAAAAGTGCGACCTGAAGTACTGACATTTGAGCAAATAATGACTTCTTGTATATTCAGCACGCCAAAGCATCACATACACGAATACGGGAGTCACCGGACGAACATTTCATGATCAAGATGTTCGGTATCGTTATTATATGGCTTTAAAATAACACCGTTTAATCTGACAGTCTATTCCATCCAAAACGTTCCATGAGACACAAAAACAGTGGGGACGGCTTAACTTATATAACTCATTGAATTATGAAGCTTATAGTTATAATTAGAAAATGTCTCTTTTTATATGGTGTCGAGAAAATCACAGTGAATAAAATTAAATGTGCATTTTTTAATTGGGCTGTTTGCAAGTATGCAAGGAAAATATAAATAAACGATGTATGTATGTATGTATGTATGTATGTATGTATGTATGTATGTATGTATGTATGTATGTATGTATGTATGTATGTATGTATGTATGTATGTATGTATGTATGTATGTATGTATGTATGTATGTATGTATGTATGTATGTATGTATGCATGTATGTGTGGTGTTTATAATTTTTAACATAGCTTTAACAAATTTTCAGTCATATCGCTACGATGTCTGCAGTGTGGCAGTTTACAGTGATGTCTAGCACTGGGGCATCCTGCCGCAGACATGTAGGATGATGTCCCACCCAGTCACATTATCCTGACAATAGGCCGACCATTCCTAACACTAACCTCTTAATGCCGAACGTCAAGCGAGGCAGCTGATAGTATCATTAAGTAAGTCTTTGGTATGACTCGACCGGGGATCGAACCCACGACCTCCCGCATCCGAAGAGGACACTATAACCACTAGGCCACCGGAACGTATGTATGTATGTATGTATGTATGTATGTATGTATGTATGTATGTATGTATGTATGTATGTATGGATGGATGGATGGATGGATGGATGGATGGATGGATGGATGGATGGATGGATGGATGGATGGATGGATGCGTATGTATGTATGTATGTATGTATGTATGTATGTATGTATGTATGTATGTATGTATGTATGTATGTATGTATGTATGTATGTATGTATGTATGTATATATATATATATATATATATATATATATATATATATATATATATATATATATATATATATATATATATATATATATATACACGTAAACGACATTAAATGTTGACTAAAGAATGTCTTTATTTATAAAAAAAAAGTGCGTTGCATTGTGAATAAGCTTTCACGTCCAACCGTCTTAATGACGTTATTGTTCACATTTGGCCAATAATTAGATTGGTCAGCGAACCGTGTTTAACTAGTTTGGTCTTATGCAACTATTAGGCCTACTGGTAACACCACCACCACAACAGCAACAACAACGATGAAGACGACACAAACGCCTTTATTGTTAAAAAAAGACCATTACATACCGTTACTCTTTTTATATGATTACAACAGCATTGCTGCAACAAGTACTGCTACTACTATTTCTCTTACTGATGCTATTTGCAACATTGCTATCACCATTACGACTACTACATCCGGTACTTTTTTCTTTTCGTATGTAATAAGGAAAAACGTGTAATAAAAAAAACTGTAAAAAATGTATGGCATTGCTCTCATTGCATTTTAGCATTGGAATTTGAATAATCATTCATCGATTTACCGGACATACTAGCCTAAAAGACTAGTCAAACTGCACAGACCTAGATCTGCCTAGCATAATGTTCCAGCAGATTCATATATGTGCAGTTTGCTAGAAGCATTCAGCAGAACAAACAACATGGACACCGATCTGCATGCGCTTTATGCTACGGCAGATCAAGAATGTTGTCGTTTTGCAATTTTAATCGGCTTTTACGCGAATACAGAGGGTACTTCCTCTGTAAAAACAAAATTCGACATTGTGAAATACACATAAATACATGTTCATATAAATTCTTTACAATCAAAACTGCTGAAGTTATTAAATATTTCAATCTCTTTAAGGACTGAATATTCCCACTAGGCCATAAATTTTAAGTAATGCTCCCCAAACGAGAGCTTTGGTCGGATGTTTCGATGCAATGATTACGGTGTCTTTATCAATATTTATGATAATTTTTGTTATTAAAGCCTTTGAAAATCCCCATGAGTGACTTCCATTAATTTTAAATATGACTATAATTTTTAAGGATAATTATCACTAGATTGTCGTACTTGTATGCTCTTTTACTGTCATGTATATACCCGGTATAGCATAATTATGCAAATCAGATTAAAATGTGATCTGCTGAGCAACAAGAAGATAGATAAACGGTTAGGATATAAAGGTCATTGTGTTAAACGTTGTTTGAAAAGGTGGCGACGAGTGCGACGAGTGCTAGCTAAGAAGATGATGTATCGTTGTGTAGATACATCACACCTGAAACTGCTTTCTCTTTTCCTTTAGAAAATATATATCCCCTTAGGTGTCCTATATTTCTATAATTTAACCTAATTCGTTTATCCTGTACACGTACCTCACCATAATCCCCTCCATCACAACGAACATATATTTCAAAATGCCAACACTTTACATGTATATGTACGTCAACAATGAGAAGGTAGCAAAAGAACAAATGACTCCAAGCAATTCCAAATCATTACATGCTGGTTTCATATGGTAGCTTTTCACAAATTATGCAACTCCTCATCGATTGAAATTGCATACCATGTTTCTATTCGATTTTGAGTGTAACCAACACCTGCAATATTTTAAGACAGTCATTAAATATTTCTCATTGTTTACTGGATTATGAAACCCTGAAAATGATTCACTTCGCGGTTTTAACTCTTATCACGCAAATAAGTATAGTTGAAAAAGACGGATAAATCGGGGGTGAGTGAGTGTTGATTGGAAACCAAAATTAAGCGACTATCAAAATTTTAGTGCATCGTTTGTTACCAAACTAAACAAAATAAATTTCCAGGACTACAGAACGCACATTTAAAAGTAGAAATAAACAAAACAAATACACTAAAAAAAAGCGAACAAACTAAATAAGCGAAATCCTAATTAGGTAAACCGACAATCATCAAAATCTTTGGTTTAAATATGCTACGCTCTGAAGTCTGTCGGATCCGATCGTTTTGTGATGATACTGACCCAACGCCAACAGTGTTTACCGAATCAATAATGTGAAAATATAAATAAAACAATTTAATGTATGAAAACAATCAGTAATTTGACAAGATACGTAATTTGAAGCACAATGAAAATCTAAAATGTTGGTATTTTAGGACATATCAGAAAACTAGTTCACTCGTGAAATAGAAACATTTCGTATTGCCACTTGTGATAAACCAATGTGTCCAGTTCACTCGTGAAATATTTCTTTTGTATCTCTGTAAAAAAAACAAAAAAAACGTAAATCTCCTATAAATCTGTTCGCCGAAATTATATCTGAGACGAAATTTTCTACTGGAAAAAATTATTAAGCCTTATTCTTATGAATAAAACAATTTTATTAGTGTAATCGTTTTTCCGTAAATTTTAAAACCGTCAATGCAAAAAAAAATTATTCAACGGTTCATGTCGAGAGTAATTGCAATTCGTAAGAGAATACACGTTTGGAGAGGCCAGATATGCATTTGTGTCTAAGGGGAAAAGTATCAAGACGCGGAGTCATATTGACAGTGTTAAATTGTGCTATATTTTAAATTAAATTTAAATGAAGAATAGAAAAGGACAGAAAATTTGAAGAACTAGAAATATATAATAATCATGTATGATAATTCTGCAATTTGAACATGCACACTCTCAAAGACTACACACTAGATATGATGATGGTGACAACAACGATTATGATAATGAAGATAATCGGGAGGAGTTCTACCTATTCCAGCATCAGAGCCAAATGGATGTCAATAATAATAATAATAATAATAATAATAATAATAATAATAATAATAATAATAATAATAATAATAATAATAATAATAAAAACAACAACAATAATAATAAAAATAATAATAATAAATATTCTAAATAATAATAATAATAATAATAATAATAATAATAATAATAATAATAATAATAATAATAATAATAGAATAGTACGAAAATGATCGTTTTATTAGAAATTCTTTCCGTAATTAAACCGATACTGTCATGTATGGCAATATATATATATATATATATATATATATATATATATATATATATATATATATATATATATATATATATATATATATGATCGTGTACGGTTTTGTATGAATTCAGATTCGATCTTCATTTACACATATATACTAGAATGCCCTTTTAAACATTAAATGAGGTATATAATCAAGCAATCAAAGCTCAGCTAAGGTATTGTCGCTCATTTTGTCGGCGTTGCTCTTCCATGCGGTTTCACAAGGACGCATATATTTGTCTCACCATCTATCAGTCCATTACTTGTCCATTACCTTGATAGGAATATCTTTAAAGCGATCGCTATAACACAAGCATCAAGCAGATAGCCGACGTTCCGAAAGAGCAACTACTCAATGACAGCGCGCAAGTAATTATTAAGTAATCTTATAAACATGTAATTAGATTATGTAACAGGCTAGCAGATGATATCTGTTAAACGCATGAAAAAATGCTTTGATTCAAAACGATTCAGTGTTGTTATATATTTAAATATGAAACAATTAATTAATGGGATATCAACTATCAATATACGGTGAACGTATTCTTACACGAATACGTGATAAGATTAAGAGAAAATGACTTAAACACGATACATGACAGACAGCGTTCATATGAGCCGAGTTGACTGAACTAAAGCAAATGGAAAACGTTGACGGCAAATGTGGTATAATAGCAACCTGTAATGTCAAATCGTAACACCATAATTATTATCTGAACATCTTAAATCACCATGTAGAAAATTTATCAACATTTGCTATCTACAGATGAGTATATTTACATTAATTTCAATCAGTTTTACAAAATCAAGAAATAGGAAACTATGGTGTGAATAAAATATACATTTTTTGTTTTAGAGAAAAGTTTAATAGCAGGGCAATTTAAATTGCAGTGGTATAAAGTACATTTTTGTTCTGGTCAAATTTCACAAGGTTGTTGATTTCACGAGGTCAGAAAATTGTATCACAGACTTAATGTTCATATCTTTTAAAATCATTGTTTAAATCTTCCGCTATGCCTAATGAACTAGCCTTAACTAATTGATACTTTTATTATATCGTTTTAATTGGGAATAATGAAAACTATCAAAGGCGAACTCTTTAGAATGGTCCAAATGTTGCCCGCGGTTCATTCTTCCTTTGGTGTCGAGTGCTCAAACAAAAGTCATATATATATATATATATATATATATATATATATATATATATATATATATATATATATATATATATATATATATATATATATATATATATATATATATATATATATATATATATATATATATATATATAATTTTGGGGGGTTGGAGGGTGGGGGTGAGTGAGTGAGTGCGCGCGCGCGTGTGTCCATCCCATGAACTTACATTTTCGGGAGAGAGAGAGAGAGAGAGAGAGAGAGAGAGAGAGAGAGAGAGAGAGAGAGAGAGAGAGAGAGAGAGAGAGAGAGAGAGAGAGAGAGAGAGAGAGAGAGAGAGAGAGAGAGAGAGATTTTGTAAATTTGAATTAGTCAAGTACACATAGTGAGGACGTGGTTAACAAATACCTTTCAATTTTTTACCCTTTAGAAGTGGACAGGTTTACACAAATCTGCGCATTTTAATAAACTCCAGGTACCATATCGCAACAACCATCTTATATACACCAAAGTTTCTTCTATAGGAAAACAAGTTGGGTTAAGGACTGCATTATAACTAAAAGGATAGTTAAAAGCCGGCATTAATATTCAGAACATATCGTTTTGATTGCTGTTAAAACTTCAAAGTGACTAAACTCGCATTTACTTTTATGTGAAATCAGATAACTCCGGCTTCTGTGGCCATAAAGGAAAGTTTAGCGGGAAAGCTATATTTTTGCTTAAACCAAATAACGCTGAATCATAGAGGACTATTTTCTACCAAATGGTAAACACTAATATGGTTGTCGTGAAGTACCTTCAAAGCTATGGCGGGAGTAGATCGCAGTGATAACTGACGGGGAGCATTATTTATTTGTAAATGACGACCAATTATGTGTCATTTCATACATTTGAAAGTAACTATGTGTTAAAATGTGTTAAAATGTAGCAATTCATGTCACCGTCTTTGTGTGCTAAATGGTTTTATAGTGTGAAACTTGTTCCAATTCAAAATGTTCATGATTTTGTAAATTTATGATGTTACATAACTGAACTGATGGCAGAATATTTTATCTTTTATTTGGTTTTGTTTTTCATACTGATATGACCAAAATATTTATTGTCTTCGTTACTGAAATGTTCATCGAGATAATTATTTTTCCATACAGCAATAGTATGTACATTGCGGTTTTAAAACTAGGGATTTGGCTGTTGTTTTTTTTTTTTTTATTCTTCACACATTATTAGAACAGCCGATTCTAGTCAGTGAAAGGGCAATACTACAGAAAAATCACGCAGATGAAAAAATAATTCGGGATTTGTTGTATCTATCTGGTCACCGCGTTGCTCAAATACTAACGAAACATATTGTGCACTGTGTTCCTCCAATATGTGTGTTTTCTCTCTCAATCAAAACATTAAGATATGGGGTGATCTAAAAGACCAAAGAAATATATTTACGATAAATGAATATTCGTAAAAACCAAACTAGAATTATCTTGCTTGTTCGTTTCTCTTTGCTGAACGTTGTTTCACATACACTACATGCTTGTCTAATTTGTCACAAGAGTGCCAAGGGTTGGATGAATTGGCATGCCTTGCATTTGCATGCACTCAGTAATATTCTGTTGATATAATTCTCTGCTAGATCGGTTGCTTGTTTTCTATGGTCGTACATTTTGCTTAATTATCACAGACAAGAAACTCAAACACAACTTCCCACTAAATATGCTAATGACTTACCATTAAACCGTCAGCATTATTATCACCATTGAACCATCAGATTGTAAGTTATGGGCCTTAATTATTACAAGCTGGTCGGGCATAGTAAATAACATCGCTGTAATTTGCAAAATTTTCATTCTTGTTTGAAGCTTTAAGGGTTTCATCACCGTCACCTGATCATAAACTACATTGACGATCAATGTGATTTTGAATGGACGCTTATTTTGGTTTAATTAATATACACAAGTTTGATTTATTTCCAAACGACGGGCAGGCTACCGATAGTATTTGAAATAATTCGGCTTGAGGTGCAAGGCTTTGATCGGTGACCTGAAGTAACCTCAACTTACATAAGCGATCTTTGAGAGTTAATATCAACTCATACCAAGCCTTTTGAAGTGATTTTGAGGTTTAAGGGAGGTCTTAAGAACCTCAGCGTCAAGCCAAGCCCATTGGTACGATTTGAGGTTTGGGGTAGGTCTTAACAGCCCTAAAAAAGCTAACTAAAACTTTCATTGCATGGAGTATATTGTACAAGAGGAATCTGTCTGTGTCGGTTTATGGTGCGTTTCATTTGTTATGTGCAGGTTCTTTCAAAAGTAACAAAAAAGTGAAGCCAACAAGCCTTGTAAATTTTAATAAAAAATGTATTTCCCTGAAAAAAGTATAAATGTGAAAAAGGACTTACCTTTTGTGAATAAAATCCAAAAATTAATCCTGGAATCTAAAAATATAAGTCATATCAATACAAAGTTCAAAATATATCCAAGTTCGAATCCCTGTAAAGTTCCAATATGGATGATGATGACGTCAGATGAATGTATTGTACTAATGTGTTGACAGTGCTTCGTTGAATTTTATGAATCAAGAATAATATTCCGGCTTTAGAATTCCAAATAATTTCCAGTCATATTCTTGTCCAAGACTTTGATGAAGAAGCATTTATTTCCAGAATATAAATTATTAAATCCCCAAAAATAGATGAAATTCTGTTGGACACCCGATTTAAGATCACATGGTGGCTCAGGCGACGGAGCTAGTGATCACGAATTTGAACAGCGCAATAAAAAGAAATCCTATTTATCACTAAGCTTAGAATAGCCCTATCTAAGAATCAAATTCCCACACTGGGAATAAATATTAAAAAAGAAGAACAACTGAAGGGCTGTTTACAAATTGGATAAGACGTGGGCCGAAAATAACCTTGGTAATAACCAATCATTTTGATTCAATGTTTGCAAACGTCACAACCAAGGTGAGTTAAAAAATAGTGATAAAGCAACTGTTACGTTCTAATCAAGTCAAGTGAATTTTCAGAAATGAGATTCTAATCCAATTAAAATTATCATTACAAATATTATATATATATATATATATATATATATATATATATATATATATATATATATATATATATATATATATATATATATATATATATAAAACCGACAAGCAATTTAATTACATATTCACAATATATAAACCATTTTGTCCATGTAAAATAATAAATAAAACTGGACCTTGATTTTCAAAGTGGAACATACTGATATTTATTGTCGATTTAGCCTTTATCTAGCTCTTAGCTGGGTACAGGATGTACGTTTGTGAAACGATGCGATACTGTTCAGAACAGTTATAGTACTGTATAAATAATAGCAGCGTAGCATACTCCTCGGTGATAATTTAAATATAGGAGATAATATTAGCAAAAAAATTGTCTTGTTTTTTTTTATCATAGACGAGTGTAACATGTCATTGAATGCTTTCACGTTGTATTACACAAATGCACAAGAGGAAAGCTAAATAGGCTCGATATTTCCTCTCTCAGGAGATAAAAACAGCATGACAACATAGATAAATGGTATATATACGAGAGTGACAAGGACATGGTGTACACTTATATATAAAATCACAAACTTATACTCTTACAAATAAGTATAAAAATTGCAAGCACTTATAAATAGGAATAAATCCAATGTGTTCAATCTTGATGGTGTTTTCAACCGAAAATTGGGTCATACGTATATTCTCTAATTCAACATAACATATGACTTATATAATACAATTATTAAAGTTGGAAACTAGGATACATAGTACAAATTTTGTTGGATCAGTGATGTAATCAACGCAGTGCAGTCATTTTACCCGGCCGGATAAATTTGACTTAATTTATTCATTTATCATCGTTTCGTGAGTTAACCGTTAAAAAAATCATAAGCAAAAGCAAAGAAACATTCCAGTCATTTGCAAAATTCATGCAAGCTTTCTTCAGTATATACTGCAGCTGTAATCATAACATTTTGCAGACATAGGAGTCATTCAGTGATTGGGAATTCCCTCTCTAATAACTGCTGAAAAAATTCTTGGTCAGAAATATTATGAAAATATCCACCGAGTAGAATATCAAAATTACTGATAATATATAACAAAAAGTAGATCCCTCGTTCTTTGTGTTTTGAACATGAGATCAATAGCCAAGCAATAAAACCAGTGTACGATGCATTTCAGTGTTGACAATTACGGTGCATTTCAGTGTTGACAATTACGATGCATTTCAGTGTTGACAATTACGGTGCATTTCAGTGTTGACAATTACGATGCATTTCAGTGCTGACAATTACGACGTATTTCAGTGTTGACAATTACGATGTATTTCAGTGTTGACAATTACGATGCATTTCAGTGTTGACAATTACGATGTATTTCAGTGTTGACAATTACGGTGCATTTCAGTGTTGACAATTACGATGCATTTCAGTGTTGACAATTACGATGTATTTCAGTGTTGACAATTACGATGTATTTCAGTGTTGACAATTACGGTGCATTTCAGTGTTGACAATTACGATGCATTTCAGTGTTTACAATTACGAAGCATTTCAGTGTTGACAATTACGTTGCATTTCAGTGTTGACAATTACGGTGCATTTCAGTGTTGACAATTACGATGCATTTCAGTGTTGACAATTACGATGTATTTCAGTGTTGACAATTACGATGCATTTCAGTGTTGACAATTACGATGTATTCCAGTGTTGACAATTACGGTGCATTTCAGTGTTGACAATTACGATGCATTTCAGTGTTTACAATTACGATGCATTTCAGTGTTGACAATTACGATGCATTTCAGTGTTGACAATTACGATGTATTTCAGTGTTGACAATTACGGTGCATTTCAGTGTTGACAATTACGATGCATTTCAGTGTTTACAATTACGATGCATTTCAGTGTTGACAATTACGATGCATTTCAGTGTTGACAATTACGATGCATTTCAGTGTTGACAATTACGATGCATTTCAGTGTTGACAATTACGATGCATTTCAGTGTTGACAATTACGATGCATTTCAGTGTTGACAATTACGAAGTATTTTAATGTTGACAATTACGAAATACTCCAATGTTGACAATTACGAAATTACTTTAATGTTGACAATTACGAAATACTCCAATGTTGACAATTATGAAATACTCTGATGTTGACAATTATGAAATACTCTAATGTTGACAATTACGAAATACTCTAATGTTGACAATTACGAAATACTCCAATGTTGACAATTACGAAATACTTTAATTTTGACAATTACGAAATACTCCAATGTTGACAATTACGAAGTATCATGCTGCATAAAGAGATCTGAAACCAAGATACAATTTTGAACAGTGAAAGCTGTTGGTTTGACATTGGAATTTGCGACAAAATGGCCGGTTTAATACAAAGATGATGATTTTGTTAATCTTCGAAATGATCAATCGCTAAAAGATATGCGCTTGAAGTGATTATACTGCTGTTCATCCATGTTGTTCTAAGCAATGTGCCAGAAAGGTCTTATTTTGTATACAAAATATAAAGTCTTTCAAGTATCGTTTGTGAATATATATATATATATATATATATATATATATATATATATATATATATATATATATATGGAATAAAATGACGAAGAACAGTACAAAACTAGTAACTAACTAGCATGAACGCTTTTGACTCTTAATGAGTCTTTTTTAAAGGCATATACAAAACATAGACAAAACAAACAAATACACATAAATGATGTTGTGTTTGTAAAACTCTATATGATTGTCTCTACATGAATTAAACCTATAGATACATTATGTCTCAACCAGCCTGTATAGACTTGTTGCAAATACTGAAAGATGTTTCTATTTCCCTAGAAATATATGAGCCATAGCGACATCTATTACTTTGTGTACATTTATGTAACGCAGATTATATCCCAAATATTTGATTCTATACCAGATATTTTATTCTTATGGTAGTAATTAAAGGATACTAAGAAGATTGAGTAAAGTTTGAAAAGAAAATGTGTCGACTGCAAAGGCTAATTCTACTAGTGCATAGCTTTCTTTTTCCAGTCTTCTTGGTTTAGACCACTTGCTTTCAATGTTCTAAGGCGGCGTATCCAGTAAAATTCCTTTCCCTTTCTGGTTTCGGAACTCCAGTTGGGGTTGTTAGCAATTGCGATAAGTGTTATAACACTGAAAAAGCGTGGCCAGGGTAAGAGAAGTGTTCTGCGACCGGGTTTCTGTACATTTTCTTTGTCATCCAATCAGATCTATGAAGGTTTATCCTTTTGTGTAGCTTTTCATTTTTTCTGACATTATGAAGGCTACAGCTCTTACATGTAATGAGATAAATTACATTCTCTGTTTTTCAAGTTTTGTTTGGACGTTTCGTTTGGCAGAACACTTCCAATTCCCTGGTCACACAGTTTCTTTTCACATATAGCGATTTTCCTCCATTATAAGGACATAAACTTTTCTGCTTTTGCCACTTATTAAGTTTTAGAGGTCAAAGGAAGTTCGGTAGTTCGAGAAATCGGAAAAAAAGTTTGGACCGATTATTCACTTGAAATTTCAATATCTCTTCTGTCAGTTTCTCTTGAAGATGACGTTGCAGCTCTTATTCGACTTGGTTTTGCAATTTCCATTTTACCAAGTGCAAGTGAGCGATATCATGTATTGCTTGTACATGAGTAGTGGTTGTCGTTATAAGGGTGATATCATCCGCTAACGCAGGATTTCCCCCAAAAAATTGATCCTAATTTGGAATTTTCTAGAAATTGTAACATATCATTGATGTATACCAAGTAGAGAAGCGTGGAAAACACCCCACTTTGGCGAAATCCTTGCTTGATTGGTATAGACTCAGATTTAGAGCCTTATTGTAGCAGTGCTATAGATTCTAGGGTATGATTCCTGATTACTGTGAGGTTTTTACAAGGAATTCCCATTAGTTCAAGCTTTATGCCATACAGTTCCAAACGCTTTTTTTATTTGCAAAGATTCGGCATAGACTTTTGATTCTAATTACAGGTTAGTAAATAGCAACGTTTAAGTTAAGCTATAACTATATGCAACTCATTCCCTGTTAAAAACATTGTTCTTGAGCATTCGCTTTTTATATTTTTAATGTTCTACAATATATTAAATCTAATAAATACATATTTTCACAAATTTTGTAGAAACCATTAACAAAGATATAGCCATGTAGCTGTCTGGTAATAGTTACATTTTCCTCCGACTTTGTAGATCGGTACAATTATGCCGAGATCCCAGCCACATGGTATTTAACTGGTTTTCTTTTAGCATTGCACTGACAAGATTTGTAAATATCTCAATCATTTCCTGCCACCATATCTTATATGATCGTCTTGAAAACCAACATACCCGGCACTTTATGTAGTTTACGTTGTTTTATGGATACCGCTATTCCAGCAAATGTAAACTTTTCATGAAAAAAGGTGTCATTTAAGATCATTTTTTTAAAAAATTCACATTAGGACTTGAGAATGAAATATTCTCTGGGAAATATGTGTCTGGCAAATAAATTAACTATCTATTGTAGAAGACATGATGTTTCTCTATCAAAGTTTATTTCAAAATCTTTTAAATTATTGTGGAAAATAAAACTATTTCAAAACATGTATGTATGTATGTATGTATGTATGTATGTATGTATGTATGTATGTATGTATGTATGTATGTATGTATGTATGTATGTATGTATGTATGTATGTATGCATGCATGCATGCATGCATGCATGCATGCATGCATGCATGCATGCATGCATGCATGCATGCATGCATGCATGCATGTATGTATGTATGTATGTATGTATGTATGTATGTATGTATGTATGTATGTCAAGCAATGAGAGGCACTCATCATCTATCATTTAATTTTGATCCAGCCAAAATAATAGTGGAAC
>JAEAOA010000241.1:987500-1025000 GCA_016746295.1 Potamilus streckersoni
GCTTCACAATTAATTCTGCTACCACATATTTCCAATATACAAAGCCGTACACTCCTCCTTTCTTGCAAATACGGTCCAGTCCTTTTTCACAGTTCTAATGACGCTGTATGTAAATCATGAGTGATGACTTGGAATGAATCTATTCAGGTATACAGTTGGGTTCTGAGGTTCCAGCATTCCAATCTTGACCCTGTTTCAAGTGATACAACCCGTGAACCGATCGACCTCTGGAAAGTTACAGTCTCAGTATGTAAAATGAGAATGCTTGAACACTTTGTGAGAAAACATTCATGATGATGTGTTCTTATTTCCGTCATGTATAGACCAAGAAATGGAACAGAACATGGAATTTCTACCTTCCTAAAGCTCATAAAAACAGCAATTAGAAAGCGACTTTAGTTTTCAAATTGTAGTCCTTTGCTTAAATGTTTCTTTGACCATTCTCGGTTTTATCTAAGGTCTTTTACTATTGTTCCTTATGATTTGGAGGGGCTAGCAGCAGTGGCAGCATTTGTTGGTTGGCTATTGCTAGCATCCGTGCGCCCAGGGACACCATGGGAATAATAGTACGGGGTGTCTGTAAAGAAAATAACATACATCTTGTACAAAGAATAACATAAACTTGCTGAGAAATAAATGACTGCTATTTACAGAGACATCACCACTTTAATATTAAATTATGTCATACACACACACACATATATATATATATATATATATATATATATATATATATATATATATATATATATATATATATATATATATATATATGTGTATGTCTGTCTGTATGTATGTGTTTTGTTTGTGTTTGCATGTTTTAAAATTATCGTCTAGTACTTAAATGTGTATTTGACCACACTCCATTTTTACAACGGTCAGTTAGATTCATACATATACATGAATCAATGAATTATATTCACTAATGACTAATGGTGTTCGCCATTTTATTAAAATTTATTATAAGCTGTATTAACATGTTGCTTTCAATCTTTTATTTACTTTAATATATCACTTAATTGGAAACTTTGTATAATTTTGTCATTCTGGCTTTGCTTTACACACACACACACACACACACACACACACACACACACACACATATATATATATATATATATATATATATATATATATATATATATATATATATATATATATATATATATAAATATATAAACTTTCTTTTAGGTTCAGGTATACTTACTTATAATTCCACTTGCGCCATATCTAACCGCTGTCCATGATGAATCGGAATATGGGTTGTTGTACTGGCTGTATGGAATCTGAGAGGTGTAGTAGTCTCCTGTTGAACCTGTTTGGGGAAATTGGATATATATATATATATATATATATATATATATATATATATATATATATATATATATATATATATATATATATATATATATATATATATATATATATATATATATATTCCTCAATTTGGATTGAAACTTGTTAAAGCTACGCTAAAAATACCAAACCACATACATACAGACACACTTTTATATATTATACATGGAATTTTTTCAAATAACAAAATGCGTTTATTTTTGTTGCAGACGTTTGTCTGCGAGATTTTTGTTCCTATTTTATGTGTGGTTTGTTTTCAGTGTTTGCTTTTTATGTTAAGAGGAATATGTATTGCAATTCTTAGTAGACATGATCCCTTGTCCTGGAAAGTAGTCCCAGTACATGTGGATAGTCGTAGCTGAATACAATGAAAGTGTCGGAATACAATGTTTCAAACAAGGACTAGGAAAAGTGTTAAATATGTGCTATTAAGGAAACCGCAAACGTGCCCGATAACTGTCCTACGATGCTAAGGTACAACGAGGTTACAGCTCCTCATACAGTGTGGATGAGATGGAGGTACTTCCTCTCCAATATATTGTCATTATTTTGTAAGTTGGGATGGGAATGTTGTTTTACCCATCATTTCAGTTTCAAGGATTGAATTCAATGTTTGCTGGATCTTTTTCTTAAAAGCATTTTTCTGATAAAGTTGTTAGCACTATAAATAATGTCAAGATTGCCATTAATTAGTGTGCAAGAATATCAATATGGTGGTGTGGCTAATATTTTTTCTCAATATTATGATTTATATGTGTATGTGTGTGAGTGTGTTGTTTAACGGTAAATCAGCACAACCATGACAATTTAGAACCAAACGACAGCAAGATACCAAAAAATGTTAAAGATAAACCTCTATAAACATAAAGTAAACTTGTATGATGAAGCCAAAGGACAAAAGGCAATGATTTGCAAAAATTCTATAGAAAAAGACAAATAAGATAAAAAAAGAGTTAATTCCTTCAAATACATATATAATATTTCCTGTATAATCCACACTCTATTAAAAAGTAAATACTTTGGTGGGAACGTTATCATTGGACGCACATGACAACAAACAGGCGGTCTCTATGAATTAACTCTTACGATATGAGGGAGGGTGGATTGGGCCTATTTACATAGGTACCGTAATATTATCCGACTGACAGTTGTTATGTACACATTTTTAAATATGTCTGGTTTCTATTAAAGGTAAACCTACATTACATTATAAGGCAAGATGAACTATAGATTTTAACACGTCATTCGCGTCTAAGCAAATTTTCTTCGGTTGTGGACAAAGTCAATTTTTTCTAAAATTTTATACTAAACTCAAATTTAGGACGCAAAAAGAAAACAATAAAAAGGAACGATTCTTAAATTATGAATCCTAATTATAACGTTTGATCAAACGAATAATTGCTATATCTAGACCCTGCTAGTCAAAATACAGAATTTATTATTCAGAACAGAATACATCATAAGACACAAGTACAATAGTTTTCACGACATGCACCGCTATTGTTTTCTGTAGCAATTATCGCATATGGAGATCGTTTAAAAGCGGTACCTCTAGAGGTTGTCGGAATGGCAGATCTTCTATTATGATTCCATATTTTTAGATGAAAAGAATGACTACGTGACAAAACAGCTTTATTTCTTTCATTATTGTTCTTATACAATCCGATAAGGATCTTGTGGTATACAATATTTGCCCGTTTTACGAACAACTATGTGGCAAAACAATGTCATTGGCGCCCATCCAGAATACGAAACCATGCCTAGGACATATTTTACTTCAATGATAAATAAACTGTAAGGAATACAAAGAGTAGCACCACTAGCAGCGAAGAAACAAAGGCAATATTGTAATTAAATGCTTCTGTTCTGATAATGTCTCTTTTTAATCTAAGTCTTAACTTAAATGGAGAATTCCTTTCACTTTTCATGAAAGGGGTATTAATATCACAACCATTCCGTTAGCTATTTCAGGTCAAATGACATTAGGAGCTAGTTTGATTGATAGAAAATTATACTATGGGCACCTTCTCCTTGGACAGATGACAGAAACGCATTCTCACTGGATATGCAAAAATTGTTTTATTGCATAAACATATTTCTTTAACAATATGCAGAGTGTTAGGATTATGGTTTAAATGCTGTGTGTACTTCGGTGAAATCTGACCACGACAATTATCAAGTCATTTCGTTGACACTTACTATTGTTTATTAACTCAAATACCAGGCAAGAATGATCTGATGGGCACACTACACGAATGAAGTGAGTCTTGTGCCTATTCTTTAATACGTAGATCATCAAAATACATCAAAAATATATTTGTATCTTTCAAGCTCAAATTTGTCATACCTTAAGACTTTTACCGTTTGAGCTGTTTACATGCTAAAAATTTGCCTTGTTACCGGAAAATTCAACTCGTATTTATTATTGGAAAGATACTTGCTGCAAAATGATTATTAAGCTAACAATTACTTGATAAAACTATCTGTAAGTCAACATGCCCAAAGCATGAAATCACTCCCCCCGGAATTGTTTGCTAGCGGCCTTAACTGTTATGATAAATTGAAGTGGAGCAGATTAGAGTGATCACTTTCACCATCTGAAACCCGCCAGAGCTTGCACGAGTCTAACGTGCGATATCTGATTCTCTCGCCCCTTTTCCGACAGCTCTGATTGTAATGAAAAATTGACAACACACTGTTTATTTGTGTTTTGTTTGCTTAGCATATTGACTGAAAACTTGTTTTTATCTTTGGTTCGCTATTATCATAACCGAGTTATTGTCACTTCTACTCGCTTTCGATCGACCAAAATTATCATGGCACACTGCTTGATTAATGTGGTGAATATTAATTTAGCAATTTGTTTTGCCTCATCCATGTTTGTCTTGTGATAGCAATAAACAAGCCATTCCGGCATATTATCGACTCAATACTACATTGGCAAGTTATCACTCGCTTTTTATCCGCTGATTGAATTTACCATAATGAAACACTATTTCAAATGGAATCGGATATATATTGATTATAGAAGAATCATTGTACATAAAACAAGGGATACGATCACGAGTATAATAATATAAACAAGAAATAAAACTAAACGATTCCGTACACATATCTTAATACATTCGGCGTACATAGATGAATACATACGTGCATACAATAAAACCAAAACAACGTCTTTATTAAATGTAAAGAAGAGGTAGCAAAATTTGGAAACATTCGCGTAAAACTGGTAGAATGTGGGGTAAATTATAAAAACCATATGTTAAATCGTCATAGTGAATAACAACATATCGTCGATACTTCTTCGTCAGATATTATCTTGCCTATGTCATCAGCTACAGCCCCTCAAATGTAGTTTACGTCCCATTCATCACTCGGGATCGACTTCACTTCAAACGAAAAACCAGTTGTCTTATCAACACGACAATGAATCTTTCACACAAAAAGTGACGTCGACGATACAGGCGCTTGCCAGATAAGTTTTCTTATGCAAGCTTATCATGGCTAAAGACAATACATTTACAATGTATCTGGTATGAATGAATACCTAGAGAAAAACCCATCTTACTCCATTGCGAATAAAATGGATGTGTTTTAAAAAGATACAAACTTGTGTGCTAGACAGTATAAGCTCACAAAATCTGCCTTGAAGCAGTGCAGAACCAAGAAAATTCACTTGCCAAGATTTCAATCATAGAAACTGCTGCTTATAATTTCAAACGCATAAACAAAATGAACAATATAACAAATAATACTATCTTGTTTGAAATACGAACTCAAATCAAAATAACGCGATTCCTCTTACTGTAAGATTAAACGTACAACTATGAAAAGGTGCACGGGTCCATTAGAAATGCAAGGTTTAATTAATTTTTACATGAAGATGGATTCAGATTCATGTTTAATTTTTAACAGTGATATCGTTTGATAAATCATTTCTTGTGTTTTACAATTTGATGACATTTAATCACACATTTAAATTTTCTTTAAATAAGAAAACCATCAAGCATAGGTAAAATTTTGTAAAGTGTTAAGAGATTATGTTGGGGTTCAGTAATACAAAACAAGAAACAGATTGCAGAGATTAGGACCATAGGAATATTATCAATAAGAAAACAAATTTATAGATGAGATGGAATCCAGGCATTATAACCTTTCTTTACAGACAATAGAAGACAAATTACACAAGACAATCACAGGCCAAAATTTACATGCTGTAAATGGAGCAATAGCTTTTTAATAACCCATGAAAACTTTCGTAATATTATCGTATTGAGAACCACAATTATCTCAACTTTATTCTCAAATGCTCAGCACATTTTCGTACTTTTTCATGCTACAAAGTCCATTAATGGTAGACAGTTCAACTTGACTCAACCTAATTTCCAGCATGTTATTTTGGATTCATTCAGAACGACAAATGAGTCATTGATCAGTGAAAGTACTGCAAATAATGCAATCTCGGCTGCCATTAAATGCTTCCGCCCCGACGAATGTTATGAAAGCAAAACCTTTTCAACAAACCCCAGTCATCAGTTCCCTTTTATGGGCTTTGTGAACGTCTTATTTGTCTCCTTATGGGAATGTAATGCTGTCTTGTGGTTGCAACTGTATACTCAAACGATGGCAAAGGCATTAACATGAAAAATGAAATAACGATCAATAGATTGCTTTTGGTGTTTTCATGAAATATTGAGTTCAGCACTTTGGAAACAATTGGCAAGAAATTTCATATTTTTTCTTTCCTACATTTTACCAGCAGACTTAGTTTCAAAGCTTGTTATTGAACTCAATTTTCTCACATATATAATCTACCGTAGGGGATATTGCAAATCAGCAGCTGTTCAACACTAATACCGGAGCGGTTATTCAGAAGCAGAGAAGCACAAAAGAGCTATTCAGGTTATTATCGTTTAAGGGATGCTTTCAGAAAATTGTATCTCAGCTATATCGATATAATTTTTAGATTTCCCTTCGAGACGCATACATGTGACACTAATACGATTGTCCACATTTCTAAAAATTACTAAGTAATTTTATTAACTCGCGCCTGCAATTAGAACGGCCTAAACAAATCGACGCGAGATTCCATTAGATGTACGCTGTTATTCTTGCGTCCATCAAGCAGATTATAGAGGAAGAAGGGCTTGTTATGCCGATCTCTCATCGTTTCGAGAGCTTTTCATTCTATGGCAACCTCAACACTGATTTAGCTGATGAATTGTTAGAGAAACGTGTCAAATGTTAACAGGCTCGCGTGTTCTGACAGTCATATTAACTGATATGGACCGGGCTACATACAGACGGTCGATACACGTAAATTAAAGTCTGATTTGAAACCTGTCCTACTAATGTTTGACAATAAAGTTGTTACGGCTTCATTTGATAATTACGATGACAAACTAGAGGCCCACCAATAAAGGATTGGCGAATCTCTCCGTAGGTAAACCTAGGGAAAAAGTATTAATTTTAAAAACATAAAAATCTTAATTTTTAAAAAATATATATTTTGAAAATTTAAGATCGCATTTAAAATATAACGTCAGGAGACAGCAAATTCAATAAGGAAAACAAGACCTGTAATGTAATAGCGTCTGTCAGTTGGCAATCTTTCACTCTTGCTGGCATTAATATTCTATTTACACACCACAATTTTTTTTTTGAATGAATTAAAATACTGAACTAATTTATTCTTTCAACAATATTTCAAAATTTGATCAGCTATTCGATGATGAAGAAACAATGTAAGATTGTACTTAAATGAAACAAAAGGGAGAGACTGGGTTAGATTCCTTTTTTGGTAGCTTTGTTAACATTTTATTAATAATACATATTTATTCCTAAAACAAAAACGTCACTTAAGAAATTTTCTGTTGACTATCAAAGTCAAAGGCCAAACGGGATAAAAACAGAGTTAATGACCTTTTCCAATGAACCAATTGGCAAGTTTCTGACTGAATAAATGCCGGCAATGACTTCCTTTACAACTTCGATGTCAATCCTACGGTTCATAATGAATCTAAGTAGATGCCATTTGGACACGTCGGTTATTTACGAAACAATGATTAACCGAGGAGTTGCGATTGTATCGAACTATTTTTTTTCTCGCAATTTCTCGGTAAATTATTCGGTCCACTCAGCAGTTTCTTGTTTTGGAAGACATTCTTGACGAATAAAATGTATGACGTTTCTGTAAAAAACTGCACCGACACACATGAAATATGTTTTGTCTCGAAGAAATAGCAGAGGACGTTCCTAATGCAATGATTCGAATGTAAAATTATGAATACGGGCATTTTATATTAAGATAACGTTTTCTATATTATATCCATGCATCTGGCATATTGTGCACGTCTTGTAAAACTTTAAAGCCTGGATTTCAGGAAGGATCTCTCTGCTATCCGATAAATGAACCATTTTCATAGCAATTTGTTTTATTTACTTTAAACTTCAGATTATGGGAATGTATAATATTTGTATCACGTATATGGAGTGCAAACATTTACAGCCTAACTCACTCCTGAATTATGTTAAGCATTGTTTAAGTATGTATGATATATTTAACACTGCTAATAGATCAACTGTTGTTTATACAACTCATGGCATCCAAAATTCAAATATAAAACTTGATCCTATCCCATCCATTTATTGCTTGGTAACTTAATTAAGTTCATCAGATCTCCCTTTTTTCAATTTCAAAAACTTTAACACTGTTATCGCCTCTACATTTGTTGACACAACCGGATGTGTGCCAATACGTCTCACAATACATATGCTGTTTTCAAAACAATATAAACAAAATAACTGCCAGTGTTCGACATCAACGATAAATTAAAACAAACTCCGAAACACAGCCTGCAAATATGAAAAGTCTTGATCATAATAGTCAATGAATACTGTGTAAAGTGTTTCATTTCTTCTGATGGCTACAAATGATACCATCTCTAATACTAGTAATAAAAATACTCAGTGTTGAAAGATAATATCATCTAAAATCCTGTAACAAAAATCAGTATTGAATAGTTCATACAGATATAAGCAATTCACAGGAAAAATGAAAGAACTCTCTAACTCAGTTTTGTATGTAATAGGATAATGTCAAATCTCACCACTAATCTGTTGATATGGGATTAGTGATAAAGCTACATATGCACGTGAAAGGCAGTCGATTGAAGGAGTTTGCGTGTCTGCCTGCGTATTTACGGACAACCAAAAAGCATCTTTTTAAGGCAATCAGTTCCAGTGTGGTTGTCAAGTAGTGGATTTTACAGTCATTACATGAATAATGACCAGATCAAATTTCTGAGTTTGATCATCAAACGTACTGATGCAGAATAAAATACCAATGGAAGAACCCACAGAATGCAACTACCAAAGGAACCCTAATTTTAGACGAGTCGTTAATTTTCCTTGTTTAGACGGCAGATTTAATTGTAATGCCAAACATGGCTTGTCAATGCAGTACTTGTGTTCCAGAACGCTGGTTGATAAATGATAGAAAGTGGCCAGATTGAGGTATGCGCTGCAAATGTGCTCTACTAAAGCCAGATATCTTACTTGAAAAGTTAAAATATTTTGATGTAGCAAATCATTGACTAATCCAAATATCTATATTATTCATAATTTTTCATGTTTAAACAAATTTGTGCTTGAACTTATTATTAATCGCTCTGGCTACTTTAAACTTATTATGAACGGACTGAACAAAAGTCATGGGTACAAACTACTAAAATTCTGTAGGAAATATATATTAATAACTATAAATTGTTATAGTTTGCTCGGATATTAAACTAAAATCTAATATTAAACTATGTGATAAAATCTATATTTGAAATTTGCTAATTCCACGAAATCAGCCGAGATTAAAAATTGGGACATTATAGCTAATGAGTATTGATTGAACAAAGTAATATGACAAATGCTACTTTTAAGTACATAAAACTATCGGAATCTAATTATTATTATTATTATTATTATTATTATTATTATTATTATTATTATTATTATTATTATTATTATTATTATTATTATTATTATTATTATTATTTATGCTGTTGTGTTCTCTTTTCCTTTCTGCCCCGACTCTGCTTAAGTGATTGTTCTTTAATTACTCTGTCATATTTCATCTATAACATTAAGACACTGCTAAGAAAATCCTTTTAAAAAACTACTTACATAATGATGACACCGTTTGTGTTGTTCTCCCGAATGAGTTAGAATTTATTACATGTTTATGCTTGAACAAATATATTCTGGTATATTTTCAAAAGTTAATATGCTTATGCTGTATCATAACTCGTACTGAAACAAGTATGCATATGTGTTACTGTGTATGTAAATAGGCATATGTGTTAATACGTGTGTAAATAGGTATGTGTGGTAAATATGTGTTAAAAGGTGTATATATATATATATATATATATATATATATATATATATATATATATATATATATATATATATATATATATATATATATATATATATATATGTGTGTGTGTGTGTGTGTGTGTGTTAATGTGTGTGTAAATAGGTATATTTATGTTAATTTATTTGTAAATAGGTATCTCTTATGTTGATTAAATGTATGAGTATGTGAGAGATTTGATTTCAATAACATATCAAAATTTGCCATCATCGACTTTTGCAAAGGACTTGAATCTATTTACTTAACCAATTGGTCATATGCAAATGAAGATGATGTGATCCCATAAGTAAGTCAAAAATTAGCAAATTTTGTAAGGTATACATAACATACCAATGGTACCAAATTTAGTAAGGTATACATAACATACAAATGGTACCAAATTTAGTAAGGTATACATAACATACAAATGGTACCAAATTTAGTAAGGTATACATAACATACAAATGGTACCAAATTTAGTAAGGTATACATAACATACAAATGGTACCAAATTTAGTAAGGTATATATAACAAACAAATGGTACCAAATTTAGTAAGGTATACATAACATAAAAATGGTACCAAATTTAGTAAGGTATACATAACATATCAATGGTACCAAATTTAGTAAGGTATATATAACATACAAATGGTACCAAATTTAGTAAGGTATATATAACATACAAATGGTACCAAATTTTGTAAGGTATACATAACATACAAATGGTACCAAATTTAGTAAGGTATACATCACATACCAATGGTACCAAATTTAGTAAGGTATACATAACATGCAAATGGTACCAAATTTAGTAAGGTATATATAACATACAAATGGTACCAAATTTTGTAAGGTATACATAACATACAAATGGTACCAGATTTAGTAAGGTATACATAACATACAAATGGTACCAAATTTAGTAAGGTATACATAACATATCAATGGTACCAAATTTAGTAAGGTATACATAACATACCAATGGTACCAAATTTAGTAAGGTATACATAACATACAAATGGTACCAAATTTAGTAAGGTATACATAACATACAAATGGTACCAAATTTAGTAAGGTATACATAACATACCAATGGTACCATATTTAGTAAGGTATACATAACATACCAATGGTGACAAAGCAAACAGTAAAACGTTCAGCTCCTTACACTGATCAATAGCAACAATAAAAAGATAATAATAATAATAATAATAATAATAATAATAATAATAATAATAATAATAATAATAATAATAATAATAATAATAATAATAATAATAATAATAATAATAATAATCTACTCACAAGGCATTGTACTAATATTGTAGGCAGATGTAACTTGAGGCAAGACGATGGGAGAGGAGATAGACCCTACTGCAGCTTGGCTTGGATATGTCGAGGCGTACGTAGTACTGGCGTGGCCTTTTAAGAAAAGAAGTAATAATAATAATAATAATAATAATAATAATAATAATAATAATAATAATAATAATAATAATAATAATAATAATAATAAACAGATGATGATCATAATGGCGATTTTGTTTGTAAATGTAGCGAAAATCACAACTATAAAAAGAAAGTTTAAAAAATATTTTAACAATTTCAAAATTATGATGTTGATCATTTATCAAGTACCTTGCATCAAATTAAGAACGCAATTTCACTTATGTAAAGACTTTCTGATAGTTAAAATTATTAGCAATGGTAATAAACTTTTAATAGAATAATCTACTTCATTACGATAACTGCAATTAAAATAATAATTTAACCTATAGATATTTAAAGATTGCAATTGTTTTGATAGGCTGTCATGACAAAAGCGTGGCTTGTTTATGTCTACAGTTTGTTCTATATTGCATTTGAAATATTTCTGCAAATATTTACATGAATGTAATATGCCGACAAATAAACTATTAATTATTCATTATGGAAAAATGAAACTTCGATTATGCCCAAAAATATTTACAATAATATCAAAATATGGACATTTTACATTAATGGGTGAATAATGGAAAATGTAATAAATTATGGAATGGAAGTAGACAGTCTCGTGAAATAGAATGATGGGATGAAAAAGAGTATGACTATATTTACGGGCTGAAAGCATTTGCAGCAAGTATATGAAAAAGCAAAGATGGATTTCGCATAAAATGTCGTAGGGTGAAGGGTAGTTTTGACACAAGCTTAAACTTTGGAAATAAATTAATATTTATCTATGTTTACCTTATTTCTCAACTGAAAATAATATTTTTGGACTCGCTATGCTTCGTAACTTCTATTTCCTGATTTTTGAAAAGTTGACTTCTGGTTTGTTTCGAGATGTTGAGCAACGTTTTGCATTGTGGTAAAGCAATGTAATGTCTCCCTGTGACCAAGTCACGCCTTCAGCACACGTGATCAATCATAACAGCTGGTATTATTCCATACCAAAGTGTGTATCAATACGAAATTTACAATAAATACATGTATAATAGGGTCCAATAAAGATCTGTTTTGATGTCTGTTTCATTTCCTAAATGCATCAATCATCAAAGATCATGTCTAACGACATAACTCTTAGATTTTAGGGAAATTTATTATACAAACTAGAAAAATATTGAATGTGAAGGACTAACTTCTTGTCTCAACTGACACGATTGATTACCACTTCTAATTCAATTAAACCAACATCCTTTGCGCTCAAATCAAGTGTTCACGCGGCTTTTCCACAAGGAAATCTACAATCCGTCAACCTAGAATTGACTTGTCAAATATTCATTAACCACTTCTGCATACGACTCAAGAGAGGAAACGGACAAGAAACTAGGAAATGTGGTAAAGCTTTTCCAAAGGTCTTCAAAGTCTGAGACAGGAAACTGCAAAATGATCCCCGGTTTTGCTTTAACAGTGTGCCTACCATTGTTAAATAAAGTCAGAATGATCGAAATTGTCCCGTTGTGTACTTTATATTACTTTAACCTTGTGTGGTCTTTGGAATAATACCAAAATAACAAATGTATAGGATTTTGTTATGTGCACGAATGGTTACCTGTGTTAGGGATGAAAACGGTGTTTCCTTTGTGTAAATTCGTGAATCACTGATGTTATTTATTGTAAACATTTAAAGAAATGTCTTTTGTGCCTTTACATACTGGGTTGGGTGTCCCATCTCTATTTAGTTCATATTGTTTTTGGTCGTTATAAAAAAATTTAAACACAATGTAGGGTTAAAGGTGATTAGTTTTTCACTTTATATTCTTGAGTTTTCATACCTAATGCAAATAATAAAAGTGCATGAAGCTGACATAGTCTTTGAAACTAGAAAGAATGAGAAAAAAGAGAATCTAAACTAAAAGTGCATTTAAATTTAAACTGTTTAGTAATATTCATATTGGACAGTGTTTTTACTTTTCAACTACATACAAAAAGACTGGAGAAAGCTAATATCAAGCTGTCGTCCTCACGCTAAGGACTTCATCAAAAAACTGGTTGTAGTCAGCAGATATTAAATCAACACTTTGCTGAAGTTCTTAGTGTGAGGACGACAGCTTCAGGTCAGCTTTCTCTATTGTTTGGGTATGTGTTTGGTTGAAAAGTTAAAAACATTTTCAAATATAAAAGTGCATTTGTGTAATCATTTCAATGAACATAATTTTAACGTTGTATTTGATGGTTGGGATCATAATTCCGTAAACAAGCAAAAATTAATTTCTTTTAAATCAACTTATTTGATATCTAGATAAACATATTCTAGCTTACTTCATGTCTCCTGTAAAGATTAATTTTCTGTTAATGATGCAACTCTAATTGTATTTGGGTTTTCTAGCCGAGACAGGAAAGTCTGTACAAATAAGAAGCTAGGTTTAGTTGAAAAAAAGGTAAAAGATACGATTCACCAAAATTAATTGAAGATAAACTGGAAAGAAATATTTTTTCTTGATACAAAGAACAGTAAGATAAGACTTGTTCCCTAAATACACAAAAATGAAATAGAATTGTAACCTGGAGATATTACATGTTATAACAGACGACATAAAGAAATAGGAAGAAATGGATTAGCCATAATTATTTAGCAGATCCTTCCATGATACCAATATGCTCTGATACATGCGCATGCTCAAAATTACCCATAACATGCAAATCTGAACGAGCTGTTTAGGGAATTGTAAAAGAAAATAAATACCATCACCTGCACACGACAATGAAGGACTGGTGAGCAGGAGATTGTTAAAAGACATAAACACCAAGATTGTAATGATGTATATTTAATTCTTTATAACGTTTTATTAAAAAATGTATTTCAGAAGCAGTCAGCGAATAATATCCATCAGTCTGCGAAGTTAATATTTCCAATGCCATTTAGATAACTTTGCAACATTCCTTTGGCTGTAGTTAAGCTTCCTGGCTATCTATCAGAAAGCAAGAGAATAACGCTTAGGTGTACCGAAAGCCAGAAACGTGTAGACGAAGGTGACAATAAACATGACGTGCGAGATGCAGTTAGTAATGGGAACATGAAAGTGCTCAAAAAGAAAATGTGTTGTGCTATCAAAAGAAAATGTCCAAAATTTGAAGAAGTGAAAAGAAAACGGCTTACTAAACACGAAGTCTTACTTGAGAACTGGGCGGGGAACGAAGGCAAAGGAGTAAACGTCTGAGTCTGACTTAGGGGTGTCGCTTGCACGGGCTGCACGGGCGTCAGCTCCGTCAGATTTCTGCTTGTGTTGACATTAGAGGGGGTCCCGGGCTTGGACGAAGGGGAGGGATTCCTATTATTATTGTTGGTATTGTTGTTGCTATTGTAGTTGGTATTTGTACTATTGTTGGAATTGTTTGTTGTTGCTGAAAATGGGAAACAACACAAGCCGTCTTACAACAATCGCTACAGGTTCACGTTCAGGTTAAGTTAAATATATAAATATCTAAAAATGAAATAAAAAAAATTGCATGCACGAGTTGGTTATGTTGTCTGTGTCAATAACTAACAGTTTATCGGTGCATTACCTGTCCTATTCTATTCTATACTATTCTGTTATATTCGCGCTTTTTCTCCGCTTCTCCGGCTTAAGAGATGAGCTGGCATCCAAATAAATGTAAGGTTCAACGCGAAATATATAAGTCCCTAAGTATAAGCAACATGACAAGAATGGAATTTGATAGTAGAAATTATCAAAATAGATTGAAATACCATGTGTGCTGAACAGAAAATAACCCCACATTTTTCAGACAAAACTTCTTGTAATAACAAGAAAGAAATGTAATATAATTTCGTAACAGTGAGAATCATAAATAAGATATTTATCTGATGTACTCAATTTCACCTTCTAATTTGTGACAGTGTCGTACTACGATAATGACAATTGCAGAGAAAAGATCTTTCTCATCTGAGGTATATATTTATTTGAAATAATTTATGTCCGACTCCCGATTGAAAATGATAGACATCAATTTTATCCGAGGCTATCTCGACTAAGAGGCATATTTATCAGCCATCTTACATAGCAGTACGGCGATTTTATGACATCCGCACCGTGTTTTGATGGCAATACCAGAGAAATCTAACCAGAAAAGGTTCCGCAGAAACATTTTTGCGGGAAAGATACGTCTTGATAGAAGGGCGTTGATGGACAACATGACAGATGTTCAGCATTAAAAAGCGAACTACAGACCAATCTTTTCTTGCTTATTCGAGCACATAAGTCTAACAGATTTCAGACAATCAATGCAAAGATTTTCACTGACATTACTGTTTAATTTTATATATACATATATGTACATACAGCAAGAGGATATACAAATCATAAAACCTTGACCTTAATTACTGTATTTTTACAAGTGTGTGTATACATGTGAATGTGTGTGTTGTGTGTGATTTGGATTTTTAATGTCGCTTTAACAGTTTTTCAGTCCTATCGTTACGATGGTCTGCAGTGTGGCAGTTTATAGTAATGTCTAGCACTGGGGCGTCATGCCGCAGACATGTAGCATGATGTCCCACCCAGTCACATTATCCTGACACCAGGCTGACCAGTCCTAACACTAATCACTTAATGCTGAGGACCAGGCAAGGCAGCTGTTAGTACCATTTTTATAAGTCTTTGGTATGACTCGGCCAGTGATTGAACCAACGACCTCTCCCATCTGCGGCGGAAGCTGTAAACACTAGGACACCGTAGTTGTTTTTACACTAGTAATAATAATGTCTTTGTTGAGGTTTGTTTCTTAGTAATCACAGATTTTATTTATATAAGACGATACTGGAAGGAACAACATGGACGAGTTTTCCTGCTCTGTATTTGTGTTTGTGTGTATATATATATATATATATATATATATATATATATATATATATATATATATATATATATATATATATATATATATATGCATGCGTGTGTTTCTCATCTTTAGTTGCATTATTTGCTTTTTCTTTTCCTTTTGGTCTCAAAATAGAAGTTTAATATGGCATCTACCTTCATATTCAGTGTTTTGAGATTCCTGTCTTCCTTGATGTCTGGCATCTTCTGATTTCACATCCACGGGAACCGGATTTAGAGGAGCCAAAGTCGGGCCTCAAAGAAACACAAACGAAGTCCATGCAAAAATTGGGTACATAATAAATGACATACAATGAGTGTCATGCTTAATACACAGTGAAACAATCCTCTTAAACTGAAATTGCAACTGGGAAAAAAATTCGCGTGATGCAGGTAAACTTAAATCATGGCAATTCTCACATGTTAAATATCACCACGAATGGACGAGGATGTTTTACTGTGTAGCGTACGTTTCTACGAACATAATACTGATAAAAATTAAAAGATCAAACAAATATTACAAGCACACAAACAAACAACATGAACATACACACAATAACAATAAAAATATTAAAATTTTCGAAATGAGACCGAACGTGCAGCCTATAGATATGTAAACAGAACAACAAGGCGACAAAATAGCACATGAAAGCAAGAGAATGCTGACTGTAATGTATTTCGTAATACCTCAGTTTTTAGAACACATTCATGTGATCATTGTGGACTGGGGACGTGTGTGGAACACGTAGGCAAGGCATCAACAAATATGTTTCTAATACAAGTAAAATACAAGTTATGTTCTTAACTGACCAAGGTTCTCTCCCCTCCCCACTTCTTGATTTGCATTAATCTCAGAATTTATGGAAGCCAAAGAAAAATGAAGTGGAATCAACCTTCAAATCCCCAGTTTCAGAGTGTCTTAACATTTCACTTTTTTCTTGAGGATGTGCTGGATTGACAAAAAAAGAATTTTTGTAAAATTATAACATCAGTTGGTGTTTCCAATGTTGATGTTACACAACTGGTCTACTACCCCTAAATTACTATCAAGCCCCGACCCCACCATTGGAACTTTAATATCAATAAAATATCCGTAACTTTCGTGCAGTCTATTTCTAAATAGGAAACAGCATCATAATGAAGACCTCCTTGTAAGGAATCTAACTCGTGCATTAGGACATCAAATAGTTTACGATACTGTGGAAAAGAGTTGGTAATAAAAATGTAATTAATTACCACACCAATTAATTATACCTATATTTGGGCTGTAACTCCCTGATGCTGAGTTGCCGTCAGCACTATCATTATTTATATGTGATGGTGATGAGGTATATTCCTGTTTGATGTCAGTGGCTGTTGTAGTGGTGACGAAGCTTGCATAGGTAGGTACTGCATGCGTGTATATCTGACCGTTGTTCATGATGACCGCTGTTTGGGAAGGGTCGGTCAGGCCGTTATCTGTTCGAGATGTCTTTGCCGGTCTGCCATACCAGAGCTAGATGATAGAGAACGCAAAAAGGTACTGATGACGTCTTCAAGTAGCTAATTGGTCTTATAAAACATTTATATGTATGGGATATTTCAAATGTATATTGTGATATTTAAATTAAGCGAGGTAGTGACGATAATGAAAGGGAATCCATCAAAACTGAAACTTGCACTGTCATCAGATAACTTTAACTTTTATTTTAATTATTGTTCATTTATTTATGGTATGCAGAGGTGAGTTATGGTAAGAAAAATCTGTTCCTCTTAGAAAATATTATTTTAATTAAGAATTGCTTTTATTTTGAAACGTTAACTTAATGGGTTTTTCCTGTTGCTTATTTGTCCATAATTTGTATCACTTAGTTGACAAGTGTATAAAAGCATCTTACTTCCATGTTGTTATTGTTGGCATTGACTACGTCAGCCTTCATATCAGGATCATGTCCATTCGTAACTGAAACGGAAACGTATTATTTTAAAGTCTGGAACAAATCTTCATTTCATGAACAGAAAACCGAACAATGTGTATAATGTGTCGTGTCCCATTGCCTCATTATAAAATAGACATTTTTTTGTGCTGACGTGCACACAAACAAACCTATCTGCCAAAATTAGAAGAAGAGATGCGAATTATAAGGACTCTGATAAGCTCCTCATCACGTAAGTGGACGATGACTGATTTTCGGTGAACTTTCTACTATTAATAATATTTAGAGTTGTTTATTGCATAACCAGAATCATTGCCGAATTTTCCGTAAACTTTCTTTAATATTGTATTTATATCTTGAAACTGCGAAATTTCTTCGTTAAATATAAGGACAGAATAGAATTTTGGACATCACGTAAATATTCACTAGGCATAAATGACGTAAAAGTTAGTCATAATTTAAGAAATTAGGATTACGGCGATCCAGAAACGAGGCTTAAAAGTCGTCCCAAATTGTGTGCCTTATATTTGTGTTAGTAATAACATATTTGTGTGAAGTTCTCTTCTAAAAGAATAAATTCTTGTAAACAAGTGTCTAACACTCATAAAGCAAATTTTGCTTTTGAAGAGTTGTAACCTTTTAACCTAGTAAAAAGATAGGCATTAACACATCAAGTTAACTTTGACCAGACGACTGACTACAATAACATCAGTAACCACATAATGACGTCAGAGGATCGTGACCTGAATAGAAGTGTGCACAAATGATTTACTATTTTCATCAAACCACCAAAGACGGTTAGATGCAACGAAATCGCATCAATGGCTTTCAGCTTTCATGGCTTGTGGTTACTCTGATTTCGATGGTTAAGCCTTTTGCAGAATAATATGTTTGTTATTACTAGTTCCATGTATGCTCAAAACATTTACAACTTTAATGGTCTAAGTTGTATGGCGGAAATTCCAGCAGCCATTTGAGTTAATCAAATAAATCCAACAATGGCGCATGACAACCAAATTGCAGCCTTGTCCAGCATCCTTATTGAGTTATACAAGTAACCAATTACATCTGATTTCCGGTTAAACGCGTGCTGCGCAGTGCTTACGGTTCAAACAAGGGCACGTGACAATGTAAAATCGGCTGAAACATCCTGTAATCTAGCCAGCCGAGAAATCTACACCAGTTTGCCGGATGTCTATTCAAAGGGTTCAACATTGAAAAACGGAATGAAAAAGACATTTTTCTTCGGAGGGCTAGTAATAAATACAGCCTGCTCGAGCTATGTCAGACTGACTGAAACTATGCGCTGATGATGTAGTTCTTTAATTCAACTGCCAGAGAAATAAGACACAAAATTTGAGACATAATGGAAATGTTCATTTGTTATTAGAACTAGCGTTGATATCGTCAGAATGGTGGATCAGTTTACGTTTAATTGGTCAGCTAATCATAATGATCGTCGGAAAGCATTAAAGAGCCCATATTTGTCACAAAACCTTATACAAAACGTAGCATGCTTTGTACAAGAAAGAGCGTGTGAATACGCTATCGTGTTTATATTAGGTATCCTGTTTGGAATTTATAATTTAAAAAAATGACCAGGAATTAAGTTTTTAGTATTGCACGTTGTAAAAGGACTTAACAGTACGACTTGTATATGTACCATATAAATCAGAGGAATCAACGAACAACGACTTGTATATGTATTAAATAAATAAAATGGCTCATTAGCATGACTTGTAAATGTACCACATATATAATAGGACTTAGTAGTATGACTTGTAAATGTACCACATAAATAAAAGTACTCAGTAATACGACTTGTATATGTACCAAATAATTGAAACACATAACAATGTATGCAGTTGGGCCTACTGAAATGGAGAAATATTTCATAAAAATGTTCCGTGTCTACTATATGATAAAAACAAGATACGAATGCGTTTGCATTGAAAAACGATTTAGACGTTTGTACATTTTCACTACTAGACCTATGGCTTGGAAGGTTTGAATTAACCGCTGTACTGAACATCGGAGTTTTAATAGCCTACAAGCCAAAAGCTGGATAGGCGATTGTTTCCCAAAGTTTGGAAAACTACGTATCAGTCTGATTACAAGTGAATCGATACTCGACGAAATAGCCCAAGGCAGCAAGCGATGAGCGCGGGGACCCAAGCCAAAAACAAATTGTATTTGCGGAGAAGCGCGGGACCCAAGGCGGTTGCCTCATTCGCCTTGCCCTAGAGCCGGGCCTGGGAAATAAGGAAAAGTATCACTGCAGCGTCTTCATCAACTATAAATTTTGTTCTTCTCTGAATATGCTATAACCGTATGTTCATGAATATGCCGAAAAGAGACGGGAGGTGTTACTGCGCTTTCACATATGATAATGAGGGTTAATATTGATCTACCCCGTTGATAGAATCATTAATTAAATCGCTGATAAGATGTAGTGCCCCAACACCTTACAAGCCAGTAACATGCCAATGACAAATGTAGGCAGAGCAATACTTCTATCAAACCGTATTGTTGAGAGCCCACGGTTGGAAACCTTTGATGAATAGTCCCTTTCATGGTCATCAAGGCGTGAAGAGTCTGTAGCCGATACCAACTTGTCCCCACTGATAAGTTTGTCTTTACATCCTCACATCTCGCAGCTGATAGAGAAAGTTCTTTATTACCACGGACAAATTTTGTTTAAAGCGAAAACAAAAAATTAATGAATAAATTCTTTTACATCTCTTTACTTCGGGCTTTTCTGTGGGTCATAGATATTAGGCTTCAATAATGTGTGTGTGTGTGTGTGTGAGAGAGAGAGAGAGAGAGAGAGAGAGAGAGAGAGAGAGAGAGAGAGAGAGAGAGAGAGAGAGAGAGAGAGAGAGAGAGAGAGAGAGAGAGAGAGAGAGAGAGAGAGAGAGAGGTATAGTGTTGGTTTGCAATCGGTTTCATCAATACAGCAATACGTCCATAATGGAATACATACATTGGTTCTTGCCCTTAACTAATCATTTATTTCAAACGTTCACCATGACGATGATGTTAATAAACAGGACCCGATCAGGTCAAAAATTGGGTGGATGGAGTTTTTCCCCCCAAATTTTATAAAGGTCACCGACTTTCCTCGAAAGGATTTCAAAGCAAAGTATGTGTCTGTGTCAAAGTGTGTATAATATTCAATAAACGTGCGCAAGAATAAAATGATTGCCAATTTTTAAGTTACAAGTGACTGTACGTTTGTGTGTTTGTACAGTTTGTAGCCTTTCCTTTGTTCCTTTATCCGGCCATGCTGATAATACTACTGTTGCTGATTATTATTATTATTATTATTATTATTATTATTATTATTATTATTATTATTATTATTATTATTATTATTATTATTATTATTATAAACTAATGAATTATTTCCAAATGTATCATTCTGATCTCTACAGTATCCAAACACTAGTACAAAGTATCCAAACATTAGTTCAAAGTATTCAAACATTAGTACAAAGTATCCAAGCACCAATACAAAGTATCCAACACTAGTATAAAGTATCCAAACATTAGTATAAAGTATCCAAACACTTGTATACTTTTCAAACATTAGTACAAATTAGTTCACAGGGTATACATGAAATCCAAATGCGCATATCATTTATTTAAGTAATATTATAATTACTGACTTGAAGGTTTCAATATTATTACCAAATTTTTATACACTCTTTTATCTTAAGTATCAAAATTCTGTTTACAATGAAGCCGATTTATTTTCATACAAATTGCAATATCTGGGCTATCGTTAGTTCGTCTAAAAAAGAACAGGCCTTTTAGCAAACTTTGTTTAATTTTTAAGATGACTATCAAATTAAAATGTTTATTCTACGTCGATCCCAAATTTAAAAAAAAATAAATTCTTAAAAATGCATGTACTGAGAGTGCATTTACAAGAGTATTACTGTTATAGCAACTTATATTTAATAGTGGAGAGATCAAAGAAAATAAGAAATGTACCGCATACATTATATACGCGCAAACTTATTAAAAAGTACTTCTGGAACAAGCCATACATATATAAGTGCATTCAAGTGATAACTTCTATTAATAACTGAAGAATACGTACATTAGCAAAATTTGCATATGAAGCCCTTAAAATAAGAAACATTTTTTTTTGTGAAAGTAACTTGTAATAAAGATTGATTACATTTCTTCAGCATATCCTTTTCAAATTTGCTGAATACCATTAATGGGTTTTTGTTAAAAGCTGTACGTATATAATTTGATAATTCCGCGTATATTAGATGAAACTATTTAATTATTCCTACAGCACTATGTATCATTATACCTTGAGCCCGTGCAAGAAAATAATATCAAACTAATAATAATATAATATATACACTCGTTAAAATATTGGTCTGTGTAAAATTAATCCTTAAGAGGATTAAAGAGTTGAGCGTTTTGTCCATTGCGACTATTGCAAACCTAACGGACAAAGGCGAAACTCTATAACTGATTCAGCGACAGTAAATTCACATTTTAATTATTTAAAAGTAAATGTCGGCTTCATTTATCTAGTTCTAAAGCAGAAATCAATAGTTGTATCTGAATGTCATGATAACATCCAACCGGTAGGACAAAGTCTCCTCTCTCGGCTTTTATAACAATATTATTTTAGTTTAAATTCTGACAAATGAAATTAAAATATGCAATTCATTCGACGAGTAACAGAGGATTTCATTCGATATATTATCCATTTTCACTGTCAGCTATTCTCTTTGTTGATCAATTTGTGATATGAAATATATGATATCGGAAATGACGTAACGAACTGTTTAGTGGAGATCACATCACAGATCGTAGGAATGACGTTTGATTGGCAATAAAAAAGGTTACTATGTCTATTTATATCTTTAAAAAAATTTGTTTTTATGTTTATGCTGAGAATCAAAGGTATTCGTTAAAATCACAGTATTGGAACAAGATTTCTCGTTAGTGTTAGATCCTAAAATATTTAAATAACAACAAGGTGAATGAAGTTATATATTGGAATACATTAATACCCTTGCTCCAAAATTTTTAAATTTTTTTTTTTCAGGGTTAAAAATAGGAAACAAACGTATAGGTGAGACTTCAAAATCTAAAACAAAATAATTTTCATTAAATCTCTAAATCCATACTTAATTTGTCAGGAGTATGATTTTTTTTGTAAAGAATATATGACAAAGGTCTTTTACATAGTCACAAGCTACGGGTGAAAATTCCTCACGCTCCTTTGCCACCCGTGGCTCTCGTCGACAATATTTTCTCGTTTCTAATGAATATGCATAAGCCTGCTTAACGATTATTCCGAGCTATGGTACAATTTAACTCCGATTATTGACCTAACAGGGCCTCTCATGCTGTCTGAATGAGCCAATACAAATTTCTCTTCCAAACGCAGTCACTCATCTAGCGATGTTGATCAGTAGGAGTTTGCTTCATTATGCTATTGATGATGATGTCACGTGCAGCCTGTGGTGAAAAAAAGGAGCGTAGCGGATTTTCACCCTTGGCTTGCGATCATAGCTATGTTTTTTTTGTTGTTATTACGTCCTTTTTTTTCAAGCACATATTAGACTTTGCATGGAGGCCAATACATCTAGTTGAGGAAGAATCCGGAACAAAAAATTCCCGGAAAGAGCCTACAACCCACGGGAAGATCCTGGCCAAGCGTTTGGCTCGAACCCAAGCAGGCAATAATGAGATTATGTGATCTGTAATGGCGAACACATTCGACCTCCTGCTACCCGGGGCCTTCTTGTGACGATGGTTCATTTCTAACGCCAAGAATAAATGTGTTTATGGATCATGATAATCCATCACCTTGCCTGAGAGATCCTAAACATAAAAGGTATCCAATGTGTGACGGACAGACGAACATACTAGGTTAACACTGTATCACTGTGTGTGTGTGTGTGTGTGTGTGTGTGTGTGTGTGTGTGTGTGTGCATAATGTTAGTGTAGGCGAAATAACATCATTGTCCTTTGTATATAAATCAATAAACTAAAAATAAACAAAATATATTTTCTTAACTATATTAGCATTTGTGAATCTTATTAAAATCTACAACTGCTTTAGTTGTAATCTAGAATTTCATCGTAAATATATCTTATCTTTCATATGCAACGATTCACGATTTCAAAAATCTTAGAAATAAAAAATAAAACGTGTGTATCTTTAACATCTTTAACACTTTTATTGTTCTTTGCTTTGTCCTTTACGTTTTAAGAATCACTGAGACAGTTAATTGGGATATAATTCAAAATGGGATTATTTTATATGAGCACCAATGGTTTACCACATGTCAGGTAACCATATAAGCAAATTTCATTTTTGATAAATGTGGACTTGATATCACGGGTGTCTTCAGACATTTGTTGTGTTTTTTTTTCTTGGAGGGGAGGGTAGAGCCTAAATTAAATGGATGTAATTGCATATTATACTATGGTTATTTAAAAAGTCGAGATGGGGCAGTAACTGCTATCCCACATCCCACAGACATCCGTGCATCACCTATTGTACGGCTAATTAATTAACTCGAATTGACCCTGGCTTTGTCTGCGGACAACATTTGACTAACTTATGCAATTTTCACACCTTTAGCGAATATCTTTGATCACTGAAGGTAAGGAATGTTAAATAATGAGGTTAAAATTAGGTTATATCTTTAGTCTACCCATTCAGGTCTTAGGCACCTAACGGTGGGAGGAGCGTAACCCGAGAACAGGTAAGACAGCAGGACAATTATAAAGCAAATTTGATTTGTGTTAAATGGATATTGATTTTCACCAGATTAGTATTCTTTGAGTAGATTGCTTCTTACTATATACCCATGCCAGTATTATGGTGGAACACTTACACAGACATGCACACATACGCACAGAAACACTGAAAATGAAAACAATTTGCACGGAAAGTAAAGAGAAAAGTTACTCATTTTATTTGTTTATTTATTCATTTATTTAATGTAACATCATTCATTTCAATTCAAAATATACCCGCGTGTATGAGTAAGTGTGCTTTCTCACTGAGCTGAGTGTAAAGAGGAGAAAGATCTCACGCTGCATGAAGGAAATGTAGCATAGCAATTGATGGAAATAATCGCAGCTATTTTACACTGAAAATAATTGTGAAAAATCAATGGAAAAGAAAATGGAAATGAACTAGCCGCAAGATATGGAATGAGTTACAATCCTCAGGCGCAAAAGATGAAGACGGGATGCACCCAGATGGGTAAGCCTTGAATCAGAGTTCAGCATGAACAAAGCGTCCAACGGATGGCTGGTTTTAACGGACAACATGACGTTCTTCTTACAATGTACAGATAAAGTAAAAAAATGACTAAATTTTAGATACCTGCAGAATCGTGCTTCCTTTTTCCACTGGTGGGCTCCGCCGTAAGTGACGGGGTTCCCTGCGGCGGAATACCAAGTATTCCACTAATGGAGTAGGTACCCTGTCTCTGCAGAACATCCCCATTTGGTGACGTGTTCGACACAGGAGAGCCTTCATCAGACTGGTTACCGGAGTCATATTTCTTTGCTCTGTCAGCTGCTCGGTTTCTTACAATCCTAAAACGAAAACAAAACTCTATTTGTATAAATTTGTCCTTCCCTTTTCTTGGATTTTTTCTTCATGCGTAGAAAAGATATAGTGAAAGTTTTTAACGTGTTTATTAACTACGTACATGAAGTCTTTACAAAATAACAATAACAATAACATATATGCAAATTGCAACAATCTTGATGTGTGCGGAATTCTAAGCACGTATGATCATTAAAAATCAAGTGATAAAACAATTGAAGTATAATTCAATCTAATAGTTGCATGCAATAATTTTGTCGTAGCATCTACACCCCTCCCATGTTCATAATAGCAATTCCCGTACTACATTTGCATATTTCCAGATAAAATAACCTACTTTTTGAATTAAGCAAATTAGAATAAACCCAACATTGCTTTCACACACTCTCTTTCTCACCCCCCCATTATATATATATATATATATATATATATATATATATATATATATATATATATATATATATATATATATATATATATATATATATATATATATATTACCATAGCATGGACAAACTTTGAGTATTCAATACAATAGTTGTAGAATAATTGATTGCCGCCTCAAGTTATCTATGATTTTTGGATGATAAATTGCAATTAGGATAAAACTGTTTATGTAATCAATTTGTACAGTTAAATGTGATAATGATGTTTCTCGTGCATCAGGTTTAGCTTGTACTGATTGGAGGACATTAGGTATTCCACGAATGTTAAAATAATTGGTTTTGAAAGTGTTTTACATGCGTCTAGAACACAAGGGAAGCGATGACAAATGGGTAGCTCTTAAGGGAGTGTATTACGCATCAAAGTTGGGAACGATCTGTCAACTCTAGATACAATGACGAGCCGGTGTGTGGCGACGGAGTCGTTCAACTTGCCTCCGAAGAGTTAATGGTCCAATATTGTTCAGTGAATCCAGAATCTTGACACCCCTCGGTGCTTGGTGTAAGAAATACCCTTGCTTTAGGTGCCGACTTTGATGTTGTATCGAAAAAAACATCAGGAGGTGTAACGTTCGCAATGCGAGGGAATACAAGCCTCCGAAGGCAGTCATTTCCTATTGGAGTGTAAAAACCCTGCATGCTCTAATGGGTTGTTCATGTTGGCGCTACAGGGAAGCATGTAAGTCGCTTCAGAAACGACAGCTTCTAGGTAGAAGAAACATCGCAACGCACAACGTCCGGGTAATATCAGAAACGATTCTGAATAACGCGTTTTAACGCCAACACTTTTCTTTTTCATTACATTTCATTAGATATATCCACGCGAAGAACTAATGTTAGACGCGTATTGTGCAGCCGATGAAGGCTGCGATGCTCAAAACTGACGATTATAATCAACTGCAATTGTTCGCTAAAACATATTTATTGTTCCTATAGAAACATGATCGCAAGGATGAATATCTGGTTATTTTGGGATCAATTACGAGTTTAAATTCGACCGAAATATATTTTCAATACATTGAAATATATACCGCCTGCGAGTTATATATTAATTTCTGTTCTGTTGATAAACCATTAAAATTTCAAAATTAAGACGTATGTATGTATGTATGTATGTATGTATGTATGTATGTATGTATGTATGTATGTATGTATGTATGTATGTATGTATGTATGTATGTATGTATGTATGTATGTATGTATGTATGTATGTATGTATGTATGTATGTATGCAAGCATGCATGCATGAATGATAAAAGAAGTATGCTTTAAAATTATACAGACAAGTAAACATATCATTTTGATGTCAATGTTAATATAAATAATAATAATGTGAAAAGTACTATTACTAAGAGTCTGATAATGCTACTGCTAAAAATAGTAAAAGGGGCATGTAATATATCATACCAATTAAGAACAAAAGATGCCATAACCACCAAAAAACAAGTCTTGGCATTTTACCTTTGCTTTATGGGATACATTTAAGGGTGTTTTCTTCAAAAGTCTTGTGGTGACACTAGTTGTTGCTGTTGACAATTAGGACCCTCAAAGAGGTGGAAAATGAGCCTATTTGTTCGCCGGGAGATAAGAAAAAGACCCGTCTCTTGTTTTACACACCTTAAATTAGCCGCAAAAATATACCATCTTGAAACAAAGATGAAATATTTGTTTTTGTGTCGCATAGAATTAGTCTTTGCTCGATGGTGGTAAATTGAAACCCATTGTTTTGAGCCAAGGTCTATAACAAAATCAAATACGAAGATCCCTTTGAAGATAGTGCTGGGGACATAGACATTTAAAATTTCTTTTGTTTCGAAAAGGATTGAAAAGGCATTCGAATAAAAAGGTAGTGATTTCGAAACAAAAGCTTTGGCGGTACAAGACAAGGGTCAATGATGACTAAGCCATAAAATCGTTTATCTGTGGATTATCAGAGTCATATTATTTCCATTTACAAAGGATCGCAATTCAAACAAATTGTTCTTATTATTTTAATCTGATTTAGCAAGTGCTCGAGAAAGAAATGTTTGATTTCAATTTGAACAGTTAAAATCTAAAATGTCTGAAGCTAAAATGGATCAGAAGTAAGATTGTTTATCCTTAAGACTTTCTGTCTATCAATAAAGCCATGTAAATCTCACTTGAATAGGCGTTAATTCTCACAAAGTTAAAGAAATCATTTTTAATATAACACTAACAATTATGACTTGTGTGTTTTGTATTATATTCTTGTGTTGTTTTGTGTATATTCTGGTGGGAAGGTTTTCTTGCTTTATCTAGTGTTATGCTCAGTACCGGATTTACCATTGTGCCTGAGCACAAGGCCCACTGGTGGCCGGCCCCGAGGGGGGAAACGTCTTGGCCAATAAAATTAAGATGGATTTTTCATTGTAAGGTGCTCATCACTTAACAAGCGCATGGCTTCATTTGTCCTAAATCCGGCACTGGTTATGTTATCAAAACGGGAGTTAAGCGGATGATTAAGTTTTATTTAAAATTTGAGCATCAATATGGATAAAGTTTGCATCACTAATATCTTTTCCTAATTTTGTTTAATTCTTTTAAGCTAGTAAGCATTATATGCATCCATGACATCTCTGGTACAATTCTGTACCTAAGTATTTCTTCTATAAAATGTTAAGTCCATTTCAATTTTATCCTCGAGCTCTGTAGTACAATTTCTTAAAATCATTATATATATATATATATATATATATATATATATATATATATATATATATATATATATATATATATATATATATATATATATATATATATGGCTTTCTGATTGTCAACAAATGATAGACACCCATCATGTAATCTTTTCATTAGAATGCTTGATTTTGAAAAAATAATAAATAATAAAACAACTAATTAACGGCTATTAACGTTTTACTGAAGGTAAAGAACAACCGAATTAATTATTTAGTTTTTGCCTTCATTCTATTTGAGAAAAAGCAGACAAGTAGTGAATATGAAGACAATGAGCAACTTCCTTTTCCTGGATAACCAAGATAGAGGTCGAAAATAAAACCCGATAAAACAATTTCTAAGATCCTTGGCGGGCTTGGAAAAAGCCTATGTCAAAGTGTTAGTCTCGTGAATGAAACACTATTGTGTAACGTTGCCACGCTTTTGGACTGTGAAATTCCCCGTCTTGTATTCGTACAATACGTGATATCTGATAGTTTTCAAGTCGCTGCGCGCCAGCAACATTCGCCTCTGAACCATGTCCCCTACAATAAATTTATCGGACTGCCTTGACACAGATTCACAGCGTACAGTTAAATGATCCATACGTATAATCACAACTTTCTCGGAAAAATTAGAAAGAAATGGTATGCCAGTTTTATCAGCAATATTACATTGAAAAAAAAACTATAAGTATACTTTAAAATCACTGAATCTTCACTTTTTAATTCTTGCAATGGAATGATTTTTTCTTTGTAAACTCAATAAACAAGAAAAAAGACAATAAATTTTGTTAAACCGTTCTGATTCGTATAAAGAAATCTAGCGTGTTATTTATCTTAATATACCGATATATTAACTGCATGTATCTAACACCTATTGACGCCACAAATAATGCCATTAAGTCCATGTAAATGTAAAGCGTAACGAACGAGGTATCCAATGTATTCCAAAGTCATACTATTACGTGGTTTGGTTAAATGAAACTAATAAAAACAATCTTATTTTTTGTCCTCGTTTTAAATTAAATTATGAAGCTCGTCGAATAATTTAAATCTATTGCTTGCAGAAAGATTGCAAAATTTGGGCTCCTTTCATACGTTTCATTTACAATGAGCACTGGTGTGGGATCCTGTGTGAATAACATTTTAATTATTACAAACTAGATATTAAACATATATTACATGTATTTTAGAAACAAATATAAAAACTTCAAAAGAATCTGATGCAATCTCATTAAGTTCTCGGCAGGAAAATGAAACAGAATAACGCGTAAAGGTTTTTCGACAAATCGCTGATTCTGAAAATTCAACAATGTTGCCATGCAACCTGAAATAGATCTGACGTATTTGCTCTTCGCTGTCATTAAGAAAGAAACAGTATTTCAGGAATCTTACAGTTGACCTGGGACTTTGGGAGGGTGAGAGACACGTTTTGTAAGTGAAAGAGATAGACAAAAATGACGGAAACTGATGAACAGAGAGGTCTTGATTAAAAATCACCGAATTATAAAAAAGAACTACTGACACAATTCTACAACTCACATGACAAGGTGTGCCGAAAGTGAGATGTAAATATAAGATAGCATAGATAATTTGGTTTTGTTCTGTGAGGATTAACTTCATTTTTCAGTGAAGGATAGGACCTACATAGCGGCCATGATAATTGGTGCAGGAAGAACCCGAGAAGAACCACTGACCGACTACGAAGCTACTGACAAGCGTTCTCACATAGTCTCGCTGGGCGAGCCGAGGCTCGATCCCACGCGTAGACGTGATATGTGAGAATAATATTTGAAGGCCAGCATTTTAGATCACTTGACCAACCCTAGCCTCAGACACAGCGATGTACAGTTTGGCTGATAAAGGAGATAACAAGAAAGTAACAAGAAAACGGGTAGATAAAAATCATTTGCGCAGTTTGCAAGACTAAACATACTTTAATGTCGAGTTAATAAAGTCAAATTTTAGTTTTAACAAATGGAAACTACAGTGAAATTTCTTTTTTATTTTTACAAAAAGCAATTCAGTAATGATTGCATCAGCATAAATATAAATAATATCGCTTAGCATGTCTATGAAGACGATGAAAATTGTCTCAAAACGCGCAATATCTGATAATATATATTGCATAAATCAGGTCCAGATTCGTCATAAAGATTAACTCACGCTCTTATCTTTCTTATTTACAACTTTATGATTACCATTAAAACTTCGTTTAATGTCAATAGAGAACATCTTATTACTTACACAGAAACACTTTATAGCTGTAGTTTAAAATATATGTAATACCGAACTAATTATTTTTGAGTCATGACATGCAAATTTTCATAAACTACCCCTGCAAGCTGAGAAATTAGTAATAGCGAACAATAAATTCTGAATATGTTACGAGAAACAGCCTTTGATGTTACTGTCTGGGGACAGGTGCATAATCATGTAATTTGGTATGCATTTCTATGCGTCTAGAGGAAAGGGACTTTAACTCATTCGCCTGGGTGGATATGACATGGAGTAATTCTCTAAAGACACTCAATGGTTTCCTTTTATAATTGGCACCATATAGAGAATCAAAAAGAGATGACATTTCTTTCATCATGAGAAATGTTACTGCTTGTGGAAGCTGCCATCTGGCCTTTCTGTAAAGCAAACTAAACAAAAGGAGCAGTCTTAATGCCGAATGAGCATTGATTTAAAGACACTAACGGAGAATATTCTTTGATAAGAAACCTTATGAACCCACCCCCCACCCCCCACACATACATACATACATACATACATACATACATACATACATACATACATACATACATACATACATACATACATACATATATATATATATATATATATATATATATATATATATATATATATATATATATATATATATATATATATATATATATATATATATATATTGAAACGGCCTATGATGATAATATTATTGCTCATAGATGCTTATTTTTATAGTCACTTCGTTTGTCTTTGCGCTTACACTATACTTTCCTAATAAGAGTCAATAGACTCGATGATGATTGTCCCTAGAGTTGGGTACCATAAACAATTTTGTTTTGCTTTATACCGTCTTATTTCTGGATATATCGCAATACATAGCACAGTATACTGCAATTATATTAGGAACCAAGTATTTAATGTTTGGGACAGTGGATTGGCACTTTGAAAAAACTCCATCTGTCAGTAGCTAAAAAATATATTGCTCTGATTTATAGTAAAATAACACCATAATATATCCTTTATATTATTTCAGAAAAACCCAATTATCTTGACATAAAAGAACATAAAATGTCCCAACGCAAAAGAAAATCACAGCCCTCGTCCCTAGAAAATTAAATAGCCAGAATCGTATTGTTGATGAAGTTTGCTATGTTAACGTTAATTATTGTTCGGGTTGTAATCTAAAACTGTAACTAAAGTGTGATGATTAAGTTTACATTATATTTGACACCTTGCGAAATACATTATACTGACATTAGAGAGCTTGTTGATAAAACAGGAAGTGTTGACAATGAAGCCCAGGGAAACTTACTTTTTTGTGTTATGCCAACCCCAGGACAAGATATTTAACAGAAAGGCCCAGTAGTCATAAAACACACAAAACAAAGAAAATAATATTTAGTGAATTAAGAAGATGCCTAAAACTCGAACAGAAATTAAATTCCGACCTTAAAAATATTAGGATGATTCTCAATCTGATGAAGGAATGCATACACGTAACACACCAACACATGAAAGTAAATATTTTTTGAATCCGAAAATTTTGAAAAGTTGGATTCCTTTAAAATATCTTTCACAACATTCCATTTTTAAAAACTCATTTTATCATGAAAACATGCTGTTAAATTCCTAACAAAATAACTCGGAAATTTCCGTACAATCCATACTCACGGAAACTACCGAAGAACTGGTGCAGTGGAACAAACACCTTAGTACGTACCACAGGAACATACAAATACCCCGATAAATCGAGATATCGATAATACTTATATCTAATAGTTACATGTACGTGTAGGAATGGGTTTCTATAATTATTCCGCTGTGGGTGCATACGCGCGCGCGCGCGCGTGTGTGTGTGTGTATGTGTGTGTGTGTGTGTGTGCATACATGTGAAGAAGATCTCCTTAACCGATCTCTATAATTCTGCAAAAGTTGATACCGCAATTCAGAAGGATCCAAGAAACAAATCATTAAATGTTCAGGTAAACCGCATTAGGTAACTTGGTAGAGCGTAAGATTCGTAATCCAAGAGTCGCAAGTTCAAAAAGCATCAATCACCAAGGCCAGTTTTCGACGTATAAAGACGCTTAGTGTCATTAAAACATGAAATAATTATATTTTGAGGCATGTTCCTCGTCAAAGTTTAGATTTATATCCATAATAAACATATATAAGCTAAGCCTTATGCAACACCTGATATGAGATTACATCAACAGTATTACATTTTTCTACATCAGGACAAGAACGCTCTTAGAGGAATGAAAACTAAACATTAGTATTACATCCCCATCATACAAGGGACTATTTAGTTTTCAATGTAGGATTTTATGGACAAAATTCTAAATTTCTGGCCCCATATATATCTTTAAAAAAAAACATGCATTGAATTTAAAAAGAACAAATTCTATCCATTATATTATCTACTAAATAAATTATCCTCAGCTGAAACATCCTGGTTAGAAAGAAAATCCCGACCGGAGAAACAACACAACAATTAATGGTTGTTTCTTAAGTGTTACATAAATCCACTTTATTGGAATTTTAAATTGTTATTTTAAAATTTGTCTGTTACTTTTCCTTTTTGAAACTTTGCAATGATATGTGAATAAGGCTGGTTTCGAACTTCTTGACAAGATTTGGAAAAGGAACTGAACTCAGTATATTTAAAGATGCACCAATCATCTTTAATTTAACTAGGGATGAATTTATATCTTGGAGAGGACGCATACAAAGGGTCCCCTATATTGGACGTCTGACGTAAAGCATAACTATCAATTCATCTGCCATTCAACAAATAAATCTCTTTAAATATAATAATTTTCCGCATAAACTCTGCTGTGAACAAAATTATATTGTTAATGAGAGAGAGAGAGAGAGAGAGAGAGAGAGAGAGAGAGAGAGAGAGAGAGAGAGAGAGAGAGAGAGAGAGAGAGAGAGAGAGAGAGAGAGAGAGAGAGAGAGAGAGAGAGAGAGAGAGAGAGAGAGATTATTGTTTTACAACATAGCCTTAAGTTTTTTAGTCACCTATGATGTATCATTTCGGAAAATATATTTTAAGTATACTTGTTGTAAAATATTTGTTTGATTTTATTTTTTTAAATTTCGATTATTGACAGTAAAGCTACAAAAGTGCTGATACGATTATGAATGAAAATAGAAGACACTCAATGCTGGCGGGTAAACGAGATAAAACAAATGACAGAAAAGGGAACATAAAGTATTGAAAGACATACTTATTAGTTACACAATCTATGCATTAATTTCAATCTTTTGAAATAGTCCATGCAACAATATGTTATTCGTCAAATAAAACTATAGTGGAACATGCCACTTCGTTATTTAAAATTATAATGGGCCATGTCACGTCTTCATATAAAACTATATCGGGCCATGTTATTTTGTCACATAAAATATACAAGTGGCCATGTTACTTCATTTAACTTTTGTGTTTCAAAATCAATAAAGAGTCGAATCTTTAAAAACACGTACAGTGTAAATTAACTGTAAATTATATCTTCAATTTTTTTAAAAAAAAATCAATTTCAGATATGCAATTTTGCGTCCTTTTATTTCAGTAGAACCTGATTGCATCCGGCGTGGAAAATTCTGTTTATTAATTACTGTCATTATAAATGAATTCAATTAACTACCGTAAAATGACTGACGTAAATCAATTACTCTCATTCGTCCAGAAGCTCAAGATCATGATAGAGCAACGACTGTGCACCGTTCAGTTCTCCTAGCATGTTAGAAACAAACTTACTAAAGTCAACGTTTCCTTCAGACCGCCCGTAAAGCATCTGTTGTTTTCATTCATTCTTAATGCCCAAGCGTTTTTCCATCCTTACAATTAAACGTTTATCATCGCTCTTCTCAAGTGATAACAATTTTGTAGACACTGACATCTCTTGGAATTCGATTTCGTAAAATATTTTTGTTTTACCATCAGTGCCTTCATTGAATTAAGGACATTAATTACATTTAATTGATTTGCCAGACATTAAGAGACATGCATTCCGTATAATGCTAGAAATGGAATGGTGATAAGAGAGATGAAACATATAGCATTCAACATTTGATAGGGATAAAAATTGTTTTAATGATGATAAAGACCTTGCTTAGCTAGTGTGAAATATTGGTCTTAAAGGCTTGACACGTAACGTGCACATGAATGTTTGTGTCAAAAGTAACAAACCTTACCTTTAACAGGGAAATCGGTAAAAAAAAAAAAACAGGAACTGTTTTTATTCAGTCTGCTTTACAAATGATGATACATAATACATTCAAGTGAGTAACAATCCCAGTGATACTATTACATAGAAACTATGATAAGGTTTTTTTATTTTACTATTTAACAAAATTGCCATAAGGTGTTAAATTTTAAACTCATCCATTGAAAGTTCAGATGTTCTCAAATTGTCTAAATCCATTTATCATAAAAGAAATTGCTGGCCGGATGGGATTAAACCTTGACCATATTCTGCGCATTATTATCTCCATTATGAACCACGCGATAAAAAATTTTCCTGGTCGACGAAAATCTGTTACATTTTCGCCTCTCCTCAAAAACGGAGCAAGAGACAATAAATCGATCTATTGTACAATTTCTGTCCACCCTATAATGTCAGATAATGTCAGTACTACTTCAGCTACATGTCTCTATCTATTTGTATTCTTCCTGTCAACGTATAAATTTGTTATCCAAAAATCAATCATGTTTTATAAAGTTCCACTCCGGTCGGATGGTTTTAAGAGACATTTCTAATTCTTTATATGCTGACATACATAAATGGATTCTAATTTTAAAAACGCATTTGACCTAATCAATCACATTATTATATGACAAGAATTAGGAATTTATGGATGTTTATATTTAGCCACTCTTATCACTAGCTCACATATAAACGGCAGATGTCATGACATTTATTATAATATAGGTTTAACATTTTTAACAGTTGTAATGGACATGTCAAACGTTTCAACTTGGTATACAAACAATGTTTGTGCGCATAATTGTCAAATAACCATGGTATTACTAACATGCACTATTCAAAAGCAAACGAGATTGTCAAATCATTAGCACTACTTAAAGGCAAAAGATAATGCCAAATAATTGGCACTATTCAAAGGCAAAAGAGAATGCCAAATCATTGGCACTATTCAAAGGCAAAAGAGAATGGTAAATCATCAACACTATTCAAAGGTAAACGAGGATGTCAAATAACTGGCACTATTCAAAGGTAAATGAAAATGTCAAATCATTAACATTATTCAAAGGCACAAGATAATTCCATATCATTAGCACTATTCAGAGGCACCAGAGAATGCTAAATCGTTGGCACAATTCGAAGGTAAAAGAGAATGCCAAATCATTGGTACTATTCAAAGACACAAGAGACTGCAAAATCATTGGCACTATTCGAAGGTAAAAGAGAATGCTAAATCATTGGTACTATTCAACGGCAAAAGAAAATGCTAAATCATTAGTAATATTCAAAGGCAAAAGAGAATTCCAAATCATTAAGACCATTCAAAGGCAAAAGAGAATACAAATTCATTGCATTGCATACATTAAAGATGACAAGATTGAATGCGTCACTAATGAAAACCGTTTAGGAATAACTGTTGACGATATGGAATAAACAATTAACAATCTATATAGAAAATTTTCTTCAAATTATTTCATTAAAAAAGAATTATGCATTTTGTTTACGCGAATTCAAGAATTAATTGTTACAACTGTTTGATATTACCTCATGCTAATTATTATTTCAATTTTCTGTGGTGTTTAAGAGAACGTCTGCAAAGATTGTGGAAAAACTCTTGGCTTTAAACATATTCAACACAGTGAAACTGTGTGGCGATGGTTGCGCCGTATAGTTTCGTATTTTTGCATACGGTTTGATTTTTAAAGAAAAAGAATTTCTCGCGATTTTCCGCGAGTTGTCTTGGCTATTTAAAAGAGATGTTGGATAGTGAGTGTGTAGCTTATTGTTATTTTAATTCCCTTTTTAACTTGTTTGGATGGGTTAAAAGTACCTGAAATTGTGGTTTTAATATTTACCCAGATACTCAATTCACTGTAATCATCACCTTACGAAATGCTCTTCTCGCTCATATTTCAAGTTATGAGCTGTTTGTTGTGTCAAATGTATATCTATGTATTATGATATGATTATTGCTTGTTGTAACTTGTTTTATGTAACGTCTGCAGGCCCGGCAATATTTTAACATGGGTTCCCGCGCTCATCGCTTGCTGCCTTAGGCCCCTCACATCATAGGGCTGGGCCTGAACGTCTGTGAAACAGCTCATTAGAGTTTACGTTGAAATGTTGTTTTGAACAAGCCGACGTTAAATAAATCGAATCTTCTTTTGGTGTATGAATGATGGGTGTACATTCGATTATAGAGTACACAGCATCGACTTACTTCATATGTGTGCCAATAAAAAATAACTAGTTCCACTTGGTCATTTTCATTTCATGGACTTCAAATTTTAAAATGTCAAAAAGAAAATCAGCCGATAGCTCCTCTTTAC
>JAEAOA010000241.1:1027500-1070000 GCA_016746295.1 Potamilus streckersoni
TTCAAGAACTATCATAACTGAATTTATTATATCTCAGTTTTAGAATCCCGTTGGTTACTGAATGAAATTCAAACACGTCACCTTAAAAACGTTACATTTTATTTCCCGAAAATATATCCGTCCTAACGTACTCTCAAAGTTACGCTATATTATCCTCGTGCGCGTGTGACGTCACGTTATATTACCATTAGGTTACTGTCATATTACCACGCACGAGTTCGGACTACATGTAGTTCAAACAGATGTTTTATCAAGCATGATAAAATACCTCAGATTTTGCCATTTTTCCTCTCGGGTAATTTCACTTTTCTGCAGAATAATAACACAATTACTGTCCTCATTTTGAGGTTAAATGAAAAATCGGAAAGTCACGATATATGTCAAATTACTTAGGATAACATAACACATACCTCAGGTGGACAACGAGGGCAATACATTTACAATGCATCCCAGAATATTTTATACACCTAGACTATTGGCCTCCTACGGTATTGTGCAGAATGTCAAGATGGGCGACCACTTGAAGGATACAAAGCCTGTCAGAGCAGTCAAAAAATCCAGCGAAAGTCTTATACAGGATTCAAGAAAATATTAACAGTCATGAAACGATAATAGTATGTGCAAATACAACATTTACAGGACAAAGAGGAATGCGAACAATACGGGAACGAAAATTGAACCATAAGCATGTGGTTATTTATCTGCTATAATGTAGGCTGAAAGCATGTTAGGATATAAATTATTTTTGCAAAGGAAACACGAGTACCGCTTTCAATTTGGAGGAAAAAGTTTGCCAAGTTACTATATCTAAGCATTCTAGAATTATACAAAGAAAAACGCTCAACAGTTTGTTAAGGAATAGAGTCACTGATTACTTTCCATGTAAATCGACTGAAAAACATAACTGTCATTCTTTCATAATAATTAAGGAAAGATGGAAAATGCGCGACGTATTTCAGAAAATTATATTTAACAATTTAATTAAAAATCGTAGAAAACTCTCATAAAACCTCTTCCCCTAACTGTGAATAATGTACGTATTTATACGATAAAGTGACTAAAATAGAATGGCAATTGTAACTTAGTATAAATAAAGCTTCAAATTAACATGTCCTTAGTAACACAACCATAAATTATAGTACACGACAAATCCTAGGTAGCAGTTACATTAAAATAAAAATTACTTTCGAACTGCATCAAGAAAAGTTGGATGCTCCATCGTTGAGGCAAGCGTCAGTAACTAAGAGAAACATTAAGGGAAACTTCTTTTTTTACTTGGATGCGTATTAAGGAAACCATTCTATTTAATAATTAGAGGTTTACCACGAGTAGCCAGATCTTTCTGATAACTTCAAGCCATATACAGTTACGGCAAAACATGGGGCAAACCTGATATTGAAATAACGCAGAAAAACGGGCAAATTTGTATCATAGACTGTGCACAATGGTTCATTAGTTAAGCTAAATAACAACGGGGCTCTCTTATTCCTAATCGTGAATGCCACTATTTGTTTGGAGTATTCATGTCTAACACGGTATGCATAACGTTTAAACAAGAAGAAAACGGGGTTTAACGTATACTAGCACCGTCCTCACAAGACTCGCTTGTAAAAGAAGACAACGGGCTGTAATATGATAGATGGAGCCGGTTCAATAACTTATATAATTGGTACCTTAGAAATGTATATATCAAGTTGACCACAAAAGGTAAAATGGGTACTCAGTACAGTTCAAATAAAAACGGAGTCAACTGCACCAAATGCCATCTCCGAATTTAGTTTCAGCTTTTGGATGCACGCGATAGTTCGGAAACATGTATACTATCTGTAACATTTGAGAACAGTTTTAAAACATAATACCTTGGAACAGGTGAATTAATCTTTTGCAAATTTATTAGTAATAAGAACCGTTTGGGAAATTTGGGAAACAGAAGGTTTCACTTTTGCAATTTTAGCAGCCTCACCCACTGCACTCCACCTCACTTGAAATTAATACACTTCATCCTTTAGAGACATAGAATGATTTTTTACCCCACTAATTTAATTTGTTGTATAAAAGTTTGAAAAAAGTAAATCTTTAAATTTAAAATATTAAGTTGCACCATGTATATATATATATATATATATATATATATATATATATATATATATATATATATATATATATATATATATATATATATATATATATATATATATATATATATATGCTGCAGGTAGTACCTAGCTCATTTCATGATAATCGCTAGTAGGAAATAAATATTGAAACGCTACCACTGGAATAATATTTTTGGTTAGAAAACTTTACAAAACTGACTTAACATGCATTTTTTAAATTGATCATAAAACATGCAGTGGTAAAGACGATGTGACTCAATAGTAACATAAGGGGTCAATATGGCCTTAAAACATGACCTAAATTGTATGAAAACATGATCAAAATTGTATGAAAACATGACCATTAAATATACTTCGAAAATATGACCAAAATGGCCTTAAAACATGACTAAAATTGTATGAAAACATGACCAATATGGTCCAAAAATATGACCAAATATGGTCTTAAAACATAACCAAACTTGTATGACACATGGCCGATATTGTGTCAATACATCTGTTCGTGTGCTCTCGCGAACATGTATTGAAATCGTTTCAAATTATGAAATGTGTACGGCTCTGTCAAGTTTTGGTGAAGTTTACTAAACTACAACTATAAATTGTTGATTCTAATGTCGTTTTATATCAAACCTCTATTAGCAACTATCATATCATGATCTAGCAACTACAAGTAATAAAAATTCCATACACTGAACACGTTTTGCAATGCTTATTTTTAATTCTTACTACCCAAAATATGGCGTAATAATTCAATGGTGACAATTAAACATCAGAAGGTTTTTACTCAATTCATACCGACTTATCTTTTAGTCGTAAAACCAAAATACTATTTTATAACAGAAGGTTGTAGGTTCGAAGCCAGCTAAAGTTAGGCTTGGTCTACCGCAATGGTCCAATTGCTTAGGCACTACATAACCTTTCACGTGTTGATGTACCATTAAACATAACTCATCAATCAAAGACTCCATCAGCCTATCGCATATTACGAAATTAGGAAAATCCATCACATGCTTAGATTATAGATACAGACAAACAGGGTGCTAGTGTCATTTAGATACATATTCCAAAGGTCGGCAAAAATAAATGGGCGAGAATAAAATCACTGAAACACATGCATTGCATGAAAAACGTTTTTTTTTTCAAAACACATATAAAGGTTTTAAGTCAAAACACATATAAAGGTTTTAAATAAGAGCATACATTTCGTGCTTTAATAGAGGACGATTACTATTGTATAAACGAAAGAACGTGCTAGAATTTTCAATATTTATAGTCTCTTTCATGTTACAGTCGTATTGTAGTACTATAATGTCAAAAACCTGTAATAGCATGTTTTCCATTGCTACCATTGTCTAAGTCATCTTTATCGTGTATGTCAACAAAACCAATGCATCCGTAGTTTTTTTTTCTCTCTCTCTTTGTTTCATGCACCAAAATGTTATTGGTAAACTGTTAAAATGTCAAATCAGAAGATAAGAAAGAAACACAAAGAGCTAGTATTGAAGCAAACCAATTCCAATCGGATCGTTATCTTCCTACCCGCAAAATGGCCCTAGCAATCCCCAAAGTTTTATTGGACTCCGTGACTGCTTCTGGACTGATTAATACCAGGTAATCATGCAATCTAATCCGCTAGTGTTCAGGTAGAAAACCCTGCAGTACCTGGCAGACTTCTGACTCGAAGTTTGCCAACAAACAGCTGGGAAGCGGACAGATCCTGACATTCATTACAATTATCTTTGAAAATATTAATAAAAGTGTTTAATAACCAATGAGTTTATCAGAGGAAGATTTTATCAGTACTGTTAATGATTCACTTCACTGGTGACTTGACACATTTTAACACTAATTCAGATACCGTATATGCTGTATTTGTGTAAGATATTTTCGATACTTTCGCGGTTGAGTCCAAAATTGCTAAATTTTATAATAGCGAAAAGCTAGGAAGTTTAACAATCTGTGCCATTAAAATTGCATGTTTTCGAAGATTAAGTACGAGGAATCCTCGAAATAGGCGAAAATGTAACTATTCGAAAACTTTATAATATACGGTAGTCCTCCTAAATCTCTAGAGCTTAATGTTGTTTATTAAATTTGTGTCACTCTTTTTCAAGATGCACTATATCTAATAAGATAATGCATAATTCATCAACTATAAACACAAGTATGTATGTATGTATGTATGTATGTATGTATGTATGTATGTATGTATGTATGTATGTATGTATGTATGTATGTATGTATGTATGTATGTATGTATGTATGTATGTATGTATGTATGTATGTATGTATGTATGTATGTATGTATGTATGTATGTATGTATGTATGTATGTATGTATGTATGTATGTATGTATGTATGTATGTATGTATGTATGTATGTATGTATGTATGTATGTATGTATCTATGTCTTTGCTTTCTAATCTTTGTCACTAAAGGTTGGTAGGATAAACGACAAACTAAACAAAAACATAGGAGACCTTGGGAAACTTCATAGAAACAATTCTAACCAATCAAATACATAAAACGAAAGCCAGTGCCCGATTATGTGTTCGCTGAGCTTTACAAGCCTAAAAAAATGGACCATATAGACTGAGAAAGTTATGCCAAAGTATTTTGGAAACAAACAACTAAACACAACATTATTTCTAGAAAACTTGGGTAAAATGACACCTAAAAGCATTAATATGGCAACTGGCACCAGGCCCAAAACTCTAGTATTGCAGATGGCAATGAGCCCAAAACTTTAGCATGGCAAATGTCAAAAGGAATTAACTTTTGTATTATCAGCACGTCAAAAATAGCTACAGGGAAGTACAGCATCATGATGTCATTCCAGTAAGATCCTTATTTTGAAAATAAAAATCTTCATCAATTTAGATCGAACAAATAATTTCTTTCTTCAGGTAGAACATGTTGAAAATATTGACAAAGACGGGATGAATCTCAAAAGAAGAAACATGTTTGTATTTTTTTTACCAATAACTGAAGGTACAATTCTGAAAATGTTTATTCATTTCAAAAATGTTACATTATGAGGGTTCTAAAAAAAAACTTTTGAAAGAAAAATCAAGAGTGAGAGATGGTAATTTACATGTAACACTGACAACATTGGTGCAAGTCTATACAAAATATTAAAATATACAACAAAAATTACACTATGGTCGTAGAGGAATCATCTAGAATTCAGTTTTTGATGGCATTCAGTTTTCCTAACAAATAAATAGAACCATTTTGTAAAATATATAAAATTCTACAGCTTGCAATATTGCGAATAATTATGGTATATAAGCCTAAAAATTATTATCATATTATTTATTATATTTTCTACCAATAACGTATACATATATGTAATATTAAATCTTCGTCAAAGGAAGTAAAAATACCTACCTACACACACACACGCACACACAGACACACACACACACATATATATATATATATATATATATATATATATATATATATATATATATATATATATATATATATATATATATATAATGCAACCTATTGAACATGTTATGGGTTTTTCATAATAATTTTTCTAATTATGGGGAGAGTTTATAACCATCTACATGGATAACTCAGATCTCACATTATTGATAAATTAATCTTAATATTTAGCTAGAGAACTTTAATGATAAAATGCTTTTCGAGATCTTTAATTAAAACTGAAACATTTTCTATCTAAAGTTCACTGCAAACACCCTTTCTCACATTCTAATATCTGTTATAATTAAAAGTCGGAGAGAAAATCAAATTGGTCATAATAAATATCGTGAAATAAATAAATGGATGCTGTATTTGCCAAGAATAGTATACCCAGCCAAAAACAGTTATAAGATAAGTAAAGTACATATCAATCTTTGAGCAGGAGTGGAATATACATTTTAAATAGAGCTACTTTCTACACGCCTATATCCACTCAGCTGTCTTGCTTTAACATTCGAGTTGATGTGAATTTTGGAACTTGATTATGTTTCTCAATATGCCATGTACATAAATTTTATACAATATACTTCGAAAAGGAAAAGCAACCGTAGATGTAATTTTTTTTCTTGGTCGGGTATATAATCAACAACGCTGTTTATGTCATTAACATTTGTCACGTAGATAACACATTACTATCTTTTTTTCTATCCGTTTGAATTATATCACTATTATATCAGACATGCCAGGTAAACTATAGTGAGGTATATACTGTCTTGCTTTCAAAACAAAATCATTTCGGTGTTTATTTAAACTTGCAAAAGATGCTGCTTAAAAATTAATTTTCAAACATTTCCTGACTTCGTTAAATATTGAGATAACATTTTTTCCCCACTTTTTGCAACATGTATATATATATATATATATATATATATATATATATATATATATATATATATATATATATATATATATATATATATATATATATATAATGAAAGTGGTATATATGGATTCCGGAGAAGGTTGCATAGTAATATGAACTGAATAATACATGGAGATAGAATATTATATTATTGATTAGTCAAGATAATATTTTTAACTCGTTCTATAACGTGATTTGAACCAAAGACTAATTTTTTAATCTTTGTAGGAGGCGAATTAAAATATTATATAATCAAACTAACGATATTCTCTGCAATATTCGAGCAAACGGAACGGAAGGTGACAAAGACATTTAAGTGCAAATGTGTCTCACCTGCCGAGAATTTTGCTGACACAGCCATGGGAAACTCGGAGTTGTCTTGATATGTCACACGGACGGACACCTTGATGAGCCAGCTCCACTATCCTAGTTCTGACCACATCTGGTAGTGGCCGTCCATTCACAAAAACTCCACCCAACTGATTTACCCCTCCATGGCCTGCAAAGAGGGGAAGAAGAAAAGTCCATTACATGTATACGAACATAACGTTGCTACAAAAAATATAAATAAAAACAAACAACAAAACAGTAATACATCGCCACAAAGTGATTGAAATATTTTACCTACCCACTAATATAAAATTAATTTTCTTTTTTTTAATTGAAACCTAACAAAAGCATTTTATCTCATTAAAGCATGTATACGGACTAAATACAGGGTATATTTAGGGCTGATAAGCTACAGTGTAATGTACATTCACACAAGGAAGTTATTAGATATAGGTGAATGAGTTTCAGAGGGATCTCTGAGAGCCACGAAAATACCTGCAACAGGGTTCCAACGAATCTTATCTTAATTAATTGTTTTTAAAACTCGTATCTCAAGATGCTGGCCTATTGTAACGATGGACACTTTGCACGAGAGTAGAGGAAGCTTATTAATGACCTGAAACGTACAGGTCACTGATCTGTCATCTATATAATGTCTTTGATAGCATTTTTTGCGACTTGAACATTGAATATATGCTATATTTCAAACTAAGCACTAATTTTGCACAATTAAATTCTTTCATATAGTTATAATTATATTGCACTCTAAAAATTGTCACCGAATAATTAACTTTAAATTAGAACTGCATTATTTTACTATACACAATATTATTATTATTATTATTAATAATAGTAATAATAATAATAATAATAATAATAATAATAATAATAATAATAATAATAATAATAATGTTCTCAATACTATGCGTATTTGCTGAAGAACTTATTGGACAGGGTAAATATTATCCAGAATTGTGTTTATAATTAAGTGGTAATAAGATAAGTAATGTAGGACAAGTTTTCAGAACATTTTGAGTTATATATTTTAAATTTCTATCATTTATGTTTAAAAATTATTAACCTGCTGAAATTGTTGCCATGGCTACAAAATGATGCAACAAATTAATGATAATCGTAGTTTAAGAACATTTAAAAGCGATACTTGAAATAAAAAAAATAAAATAAACTTTCAAGCTAATGAAATTGGTTTTGTAGATTTTATTTTAGCTAAATTTTCAATAGTGTCGACCTATGACAATTTTTGAGTCGCATCTTTTCACTTACGTTCTTGTAAAATACACACTTTTTAAAATGAAATCAAACGGTCTAACTGAAAACTCATCACCTCACAGTAATTTACATGGAAATTAACAAAGAATATTAATTCCTAATAAAAGTGAAAAACGGAAATATTTATCATATATATTGTCAGCTACACATAAGATCCCATATCATAGTTTCTTTGATTCATGGTTGATCGTTATACATTAGCTTAAGGCCGCACCCTTAACGTTATCTTTCATATTTATCATAATGATGTATCTGTGCACACATAATAGTCGCTACAAAAAGCATTAATGTTTGCAGGAACAAATTAGCATAACGTGCACAACAAATTAAATCACTAGATTCAAAACATTACTGATTACGAATAGAGTATGAAAAGCTATTCACAGTAAAAAAAAAAACATGTTTACAGAAAATCGATTTTTTTTCCTGAAGAAAGAGTTTAATTATGAATAGTTTTTATACTTGATGTACTTGTATATCGTGACCTCGAAAATGACAGATTATATGTAATAATAATAATAATAATAATAATAATAATAATAATAATAATAATAATAATAATAATAATAATAATAATAATAATAATAATAATAATAATAATAATAATAAAAATAACACATTCAACATAAAATTAAAAAATCCTTGAAATGAAAATTTAGTCCTTACAATCCAAGAATCTTCAACACTTGATTTTTCACAATACAGAGCAATTAAGCAAACTTCGGTAGAACCCCAAAAAATAAGCAAAAATTAATTCTGAACTCATGTATAAATATCCGAAGGAAATGAAAACGTACCGTCCATGAATGTACCCTGAAACATATCATAGTTCCTAGGTCCCAGGTGATAGGGGGTGAGCGTAGGTGGCGGATACGACCCCCATGCATTTTGCATTTGCATTTGCATTGGGGGAAAGCGCGTGTCCTGTCCCTGAGTGTATGTATGCATGTGTTCGCCACTATATTTGAAGACCACTGCTTCTGGTGTTTAATACGTGTGTGGCAGACCTATGCCTGAAGATCTTTCTTTGCTAGGACTACTATTGTTCCTTGAGCCGGCACTGGGACTGATTTTAGGTCCAGGTTGAGTGAGCAGCGCATATGTACTGGCTCTGATTGGGGGGCCCTCCTGAACCCGCTACCACTTTGTAGAGACAATCAAAACCTAAGTTGAGCTAATTCAACTGGCTAAAACCAAAGACAATGAAGACATTGGGTTGTGTTCTGGCATGTATTCACGCATACTCATAGGTGACTTCTTTCTGCTAGAACAAATTTCTGCACTGTCCAAACTGTGGTAGAATACCTTCAGCCTTCGTTATGCGATGTGACTTTGCAAGTGAAAGCTTCATTTTCTGCCTCAAGAGGCAAAGGTCACCGAAGCGATTTAGGAATTTGCGTATACAAGAAAACTAATAGAGCCTTTAATGTCTGACAACACGGGCAGGAGGGTATCATTTATGAATCAATTAACTGTGTCGAGATCTCCATATCCACCTATGTCAGTGTAATGATGAACTTAACATCTAAATGTACACACGTATCAGAATTTGAGACCGCAAAACACGAAAACAAGAAAGTATCTTTCTGTCAATGGTTCAAGTTAAAGACTCGGTTAGGATTTCTTGTGTGAAAAAGCCTGACTTAACTTGGTACTATAATAACCCGTTTGCGCGCGCGCACACACACACACACACACACACACACACAATTTATAATTATAAAGTAAATATTGCACATTGGAATTTCAAATAAATAATTTTTAATAGACAGCTTTATAGCGTCAGTTTCTCAAAGAGTTAAATCGAAACTCGGATAATTTTCCTAATCTTAATACCAAACTATGGAATTATTCCTACCACTAAGCAACACCAAACCATCGTGTTTCTATTCTTAGTTATCATGGGCTGTAAAACAAAACAGAATAAATCTAAGATTAAAGCAGTTAAGTTACTCCATCAGTGACGTCAAAAAGTCGGACTTTATTGGACTTGTACGTTTTCAGTCCCGAATCCATTCTTATATATGGCAAAGATTGCTTGTACTTGTATTATAAAAAACCCACGAAAACGTTTGCATTTAAAGTCTACCGGAATAGTTTAAATTAAAAAAGACCGTATTGACTCTGGATAATAAAAATCACTTCGATATAAATCGGCCCTGAGGCAACTGAATGATTTTCACAGACCCATTCTTCACTGAAAGATAACAAATTATCAAGCTACATGCCACGGTTTTATAGAGAATAAATTTGGACGGAGCAGGCGAAGTAAAAGGGTAAGTCTGCGGCTATTGCTCGTCGCGAAGTTTAGAAATTAATCTTCTCACAAGCTTCTAACCAACTTTATGTCCACTGTGGTATCTTTGAAAGATGAACATAGTCAACCGCGTCATTAACCACAACGAGGCACCCCTTTCTTCGCTGGACAGTTACAAAGGCGTCTTTTGCAAGCTAAGGTCCCGTGTTGACAATTTTGTGATATATTTAAACGAAGACGTATTCCTAGATGAGTGGAATGAGACAGAGACATACGTTTCCGAGGTGACGGAGACGTGAATAACACATTGCTAGACAAGCAAATGGCTTCCTATCACACAATTAAACACGTTAAATCAAAAAGTGTTTGTCTTTACTATTAGCTGCAATATAACAGAAGCACAAAGAAATGGGCAGGATTGGATTTGCAAGCTACTGACCTATGAGTGAGATGGGAATCTACACACATTATTCCTTTCATCTGCTTCTTAATAAAATCGGGTCTTGAATTTAAAAAATCCTCAGTGAACATTTTAACTCTTAAAAAAACATACTCGTTAGTAAATCTAAGTATGATCCGATAATATCATAGGAAAACATAAATATAGGTTCTATAACACATGTGTTATCCAAAAATGTATTATTATTATTATTATTATTATTATTATTATTATTATTATTATTATTATTATTATTATTATTATTATTATTATTATTATTATTATTATTATTCATAAGAAACATTTATAGCTCTCTAGAATTAATTCAGTAACCTTCTTCTGTCTCCCACTGTATTGTCGAATATCCTGGAACAATTTTACCTTTAATTTACAGTTATCTAAGGTTGTTATAAATAAACAGTATACAGCAACAAGCACACTATTCATCGACGAAACACTGCTACAGTAATGACAAATTAATAGAACAACCATTTGCTCATTTTTTTTTTAAAAAAATAATCAAACCGTGCTTGAAATGAGAATTAGATTTCAATTTGATGAAACAATTACTGAAATTAACAAGTAAAAATTAAAAAAATCTGCCCAGCCAGCTAGGTCTTCATAACTTTACCTTTTGTCTTTTTCGCCCAAATAGAAACACATGTATGTATAAAGAAACGAAAAAACACTGACATGTACTGTGTGTCATATTTTCAATTTAGAAAAGTTGAAGTCCGTTTTAAACATTTTACATATAGTGATACAACAGTACATTAGTTCTATTTTATACGTATATTTGTAGCTGAACAGTAAAAACAAATAATTAACAAACCTAGTGGAAACAGAGCAATTGTTTAAATTCATGCTATATAAATGATTTAAATAAAGTTGATACATTTCAGTAGTTTTCAGATTCATTGCGCACTATAAGTGAATTTGGAATGATTACATTTAACTAAGTGTCGTTTAATAATGAATTTTAAAATCTTTGTCATAAATAGAGATGTGATGGCTGCACAAGAGCTATGAAAAGAAGTCAAATATATGCTGAAAATGAAGATAATTAATTAGAATATATTCTTTATTTGTTTGTGTGGGTATGTTTATATAACTAGCGACTCATTGTTTTAACATTTTGAATAGCTGACAAATACATAACCATTGTTTATATAATTTTTAAAGCAAACACATTACAATATACAGGAAAAGTTCACTATGTTGTATTTACCAAGTATTTAGAAATATTATTCACGAATTTGTTTTCGTTTATCTTTATACATGCAAACTGTAAGAAACAACATTTTGTCAAAATTTGTCATGAAACTCTTTTTTTCTGACAGTGAAAACTTGCTAAACAGTTTCACACTAAATTCTAACAATAATATTGTCACCTGAGATAGTCTGAAGTTTTCATAACGAAATTCAATTCAATCGTGGCAACTAACATTGCACGCTGCTTGGATTTCATATTTGCACTTGCGCAACAGAGTGTGCATGGGTGTAACTTGATCAATCAGGCATTGGTTGTACAATTTAACACCCATCTGGAGTGAATAATGAAGAGGTGGGGCCTACCGGTTTATTCCTTTGAAGTGTACCGATGCAAACAGTGCACAGGTAAACATGATCAAGCCAACACTGTACTTACTCTTGCAAGAGTGGTAAAAATCCATCATATTTAAATTAGGACTGTGGTAGCGATATGCTGTACTCAGATCCATATCCGATGTTCCAAGTGCTCGACACTGACAGTTGATTAACGAAATCCAAGTAGCAATTTGTTCTGAGGTTAAGCCTCTGTCCAGCGTTCTGAATCAGAGAATTTTATAAGTAGCTAAAGATATCTCAAAGACAATGACACGATGTGCCTCACATGCACTGAAATCCAGCCAACAGACACGGCAGACTAGGCAGAAGTCTGCTCGCCTTGTTAACCAAGTCACGGTTCAAAGTGAATAGAGACCTATCCAACACATCACGGCGAGTAATTCTCACATCAAAAGGCTTCACAACCATATAGAACCTCCTTTGAATCGACATATACAAAGAGCGGAATTTTTACTATAAATCATAACTGATATTAAGTGTACGAGTGAGTGTCATAAATTCAAAACGCCGATAGGCACGTGATGTGCCAAGGTGATTGAGCATCCATGAACGATCGATCATCGAGGCCCAGCCCTCTTGTTCCGGAGTTATCGTTAGTCAGGCACAACCTCCGCCACCGTCACAGTCCTGCCCACTTTCTCGTCTCCTCAATCCGTCACATTTTAATCATGAACCATAACTGCCCTAGCTTGTTGATGTTTACGTTGTCGGTTGACTTGCTTTGTAAAATTCTAACGTTCGATGATTTAATTATCTGTATCTTTTCTCATGCACACGCACACGAATGCGCACGCGCACGCAAACGCACATACCCACATATACATGCCAGGGCACCTGACTGAAAAGATCATACGACACCGTCTCAGACGTTTATGATTCTGTCAATCTATCGCTTTTTCAATTCTCTGCAAACTGGATCTTTAAATTTTAAATCCATTTCTCTTGTATTTGACCCAGAAGTGTCTAGTGAGCTAAAAAAGGTCGGTCTGGTGAGGTAGTATTCACAAGCTCCTTTTGCATATACTATTCAACGTTTGTCAGCAAAAAGCTTTGTTGACAGAAATAGCGGTACTTCTGGCCATACCTTTTGTCTTCCGTCTTTTTAAAACTGTATTTTATTTTCTTCCGTTAACTACGAATGTCATTCTTTTATTAAAGTAAAAGATAAATCCATCCCAATTATCTTTAATGCAATCTTTATATAAACAAGGAAGGGGAAATGCTCTAAAAAAACATTTGGCACATAATATTCGTAGAAACAGCATGGTTTTAATAAAATATTTAATTTTAAAAACATCCTTTTTTAAGTAAAAAGAATGAAAATAGATTTTTTTAACACTTGAATTGCGTACTGTAATAAAATTATGAGCTTTACTAAAGTTGTTTATTTTTATTAGATAATGATTTAATGATCTATTTAACTGTTTTTTATGAAACGGTGTTATAATTTTAACGTCTGCTCAGGGCTTAGTATTTCAAAAACTACTAGTTGTAAATTGAGACTTGCTGAGATATATGCTTTGCACTAGTTCGCCAACTATTCTAACCTCCCAAAAAATGAACATGACGGCATGTTAGCGAGTAAATGGAGGGTGTAAAGTCCCCATTCTGACTGTAACCGCCCGCATGCAAAGCACTGATATAGTTTCAGAGCGGGGAGGGTATAATTCGCAGTAATTACTGTCCCCCGTTTGTAGAATGCTATGCCTCGTTTATCGACGTGAAAATTGGTGATCGCAATCTCCATTATGAACAGGAAGGTCCATGAGTTCAAAGCAGTTTTAAAAGTCACATATTTAACGGCTCTAATGAGCAAAATATGTAGTTCATTATATGACGGTTGATAATATCCAATGACCACTATAAAGTAGGAAATCAATAATAAATGAAAAGAAATCAATACATGTGTAGCTAATGAAGAAAATATTTATTGTATTCAGGTGAAATTGGAATAGAGGAGAGTCTTTTTGTCGTTCTTAATTGCCGTTTTGACTTTACATGTAAACAACATTCCTCGATATAATATGATAGGCGTATTAATAGAACTGGTCATGCAAAGCACTTAGGACACAATAATAGCTGCCAAACGTATAACTGAATAAATATCCTCATTTTAACTGACATATTGGACACACAATTTATACTGACATATTGGACACAATTTATATTGACATATTGGACACATATTTTATACTGACACATTGGACACATTTTATACTGACACACTGGACAAACATTATCATTGTCATGATAATTGTATAGATAGACAATCCAGGTTTAAATATAACAGTCAAGTGACACTAAATAAAAAAAATCAATCCGAAGTTTAAACCCTCTTCCTTTCTTGAGAGAGAGAGAGAGAGAGAGAGAGAGAGAGAGAGAGAGAGAGAGAGAGAGAGAGAGAGAGAGAGAGAGAGAGAGAGAGAGAGAGAGAGAGATGTATTCAGAAGATGTAATCATTGTGGTCACTCTATAATATTTATTGAGAAAATAAGAATAAAAAAAGCAAATATAAAAGACGAAAAAAAAAAGACTTTTCTGATTACGACATAATATTTAAAATCAACATTTTTATGGGGTATGGTATATACATAAATATTGTATGTGGCATATTTAAAATCACTATTTTAACTGGTATTGCGCGCATATATATATATATATATATATATATATATATATATATATATATATATATATATATATATATATATATATATATATATAATACTAATACATGGTTCCCCGTATATGTTTTACTTCATAGGTCGTATATATTAGTACTTGAACCTAATTGTGTGCAGAAGAATTTGACAGCTTTTTATATAAATCTTCAGAATTTTATTACGTACGTACGTACGTACCTAAATACATACATACATGCATACATACACACATGCATACATACATACATACATACATACATACATACATACATACATACATACATACATACATACATACATACATACATACATACATACATACATACATACATACATACATACATACATACATACATACATACATACATACAGTAAAACAATGCCGGGGCTAAACGGCTGTCTTACTATTCATATGCTTATCAGACTGAGAACAAATTAATTTTAAAGCCCTCTTCTCCGGTACATTGAAAAGTGGATACCGCGTAAATTTACCGGCACGGAACGCTATGCAGAATCAACACTTTAGAATCAGTCTTCTGCTCCGATGGATGTGTTTATAAGGTATTAAAACTCTTTACACATCTAGCTGCCGAGACATTTTACATGGAAACGTCCAATCTAGCCCATTAAGACTATGTTAACTTTATTCTACACACCAAACACCTCTTTGCAGATGTCGAAATTGCCAAATTTCTGCTGAACGAAACTGCAGGAAATACAACGGATTTCACGATGTCATTATGTGATTAGGACATTTGGCAAAGGTCACATTCAGTTACTAGGATGTTATCTGTATGTGTTTTATTTTACTGCCAATAAGTAGACGATGGATTATGGATGTACCTGTAGTGTGGATTAATATTTTTGTTCTACAAAAGTTCGAAGGTAAGGGCTATACTGATGAGAATGAATACGAAACTGCATTTCTTTATCGTCATTTTGTTAAAAAAGAAAACCCTTATGTTTGGGAAGGGGGGGGGGAAATAATGCTTCATTTTCTTTAAAGCATACATGGTTTTAAGCATTGAAAGACAAGTATAAATCCATGAAGAGGGCTGGGTTTTGTGAAACGAGTTGACAGTCTTTTATCCATTGTTAATTTATATGCTTATGGCAAAAATTGTGATAGATCATTTCATCTGTTTATATTATGATCTAGAAATACAGACTTCATTGCAATACGATACCGTTATTACTTTCACTACATATACGATTATAGATAACACACAGCTCTAGACTAAAATAACATTTCCTTTTGCTTTACGATCTAGGTTTCCATCTCAAAAAGAAATTACAAAGAAAGAGATGTTTTTTTATGATCGTGGTAAAAAGGCACCGTAAGACATGAAAAGAATGATAATTTACTTATTTTTGAGTTTATTTACTCGTAAACTAACCAGAATGAGTGCGTAGGATTAGAAATACAAAAGTTTTAAGCTGGTATTAGAACGAAGAAAAAGTCGAAACACGTTGGGCTATTAAACGGCAGTGCCGCTTCTTGGTGCCCTACCGCGCAAATGCTGGGGGCCAAATGGAAGATTTCTTTTCATACTACGCCAACCTATCTATATGATAATTCATATTGTGCCGTTAAAGAAGACACGTTTTTAATCCCTGCCACCCATATTCTATTTCTTTTGGAGCAGAAAGTGAACAAGGGTGCACCAGTGCCCTTCATGAAAGATAGGAGTTGTCCAAGCAAATCATTTTCTCACAATATCGGACGCATTTAGGAGCGTCGTTTGTAAATAATAGAAAGAATAGTTAATGGAGTAAATAAGGTATTGATATAGACTTCAGGGAATTTATTTAATAATTTTGACTTTGAAATAGAAGCGAATGCTAAAACCGTGTGTGCAATGTCTAACTTCTGAATTTAAAACATTAGTGTATAATCTGTCTGAACATAATAAGTTTCAAACTAATAAGATATTGTTAAAATTTACGATTAATCTTTTCTAGAAATATTCATACAGCGGTATAAGCAGAAATTGTTAGATATTTAAAAAAAGACCTACAATATTCGTGCTGATCAAAGTTCGGTAAGCTCTTGCACACGTTTAACATCCAATAAGCTTTTCAAGTCGTTGCACACGTTTAATATTTAATATGCTTTTTAAGTCGTAAGACACATAATGTATCATAATAGTAACGTGGTAAATAACACACATAATGTATCATAATAGTAACGTGGTAAAAAAAACACATAATTTATCATAATAGTAACGTGTTAAATAACACACATAATGTATCATAATAGTAACGTGGTAAATAACACACATAATGTATCATAATAGTAACGTGGTAAAAAACACATAATGTATCATAATAGTAACGTGTTAAATAACACACATAATGTATCATAATAGTAACGTGTTAAATAACACACATAATGTATCATAATAGTAACGTGGTAAATAGCACACATAATGTATCATAATAGTAACGTGGTAAATAACACACATAATGTATCATACTACTAAAGTGGTATATGACACATAATGTATCAGACTACTAAAGTGGTAAGTAACACACATCATATATAATAAAAAAAAATAATAGTATCTCAATGAATCAAGTTTGCTTTGGCGCTTCACGGCATAGCAACCCAAGTATATTATTTAGTGTTGTGGCAATTGGAATACAACACCTTGCTCTAGAAACACTGGTGGTAAAAAAATCCAGAAATCTATCTATCTATCTATCTATCTATCTATCTATCTATCTATCTATCTATCTATCTATCTATCTATCTATCTATCTATCTATCTATCTATCTAAATAAATAAATATATAAATAAATAATAAATAAATAAATAAATAAATAAATAAATAAATAAATAAATAAATAAATAAATAAATAAATAAACAAAATATAGAAAGAACAACATTATAGGAATTTGAAATTATACACTTTTATTATAAATATAGTCATATAAATTGTAGGGACGGAGTTGAAGAAAAGTATGTAGATGGTATGACACGAAAACTTGCATAGTTGTCTCAGAATCATACTTAGTTGTCTCAAAATCATACTTAGACAATGTGAGGTCACAGTTTGAAATCATGGAGAAAACATGATTATCTTATTGATAATGCAAACGAACAAACGTTTCAAATAATATTAAAACAAATATAAATAGCATCTTTATTTACCCCCAAGTATGGGTACTGAGAGTTTTCAACGAAGATAATGTATGTTCACATTTTTTCTACAGTACTTTATGAACAGTATTTATTTATTTAATTTTTTTTATTTATAGATTTCTTCTACAATCATTAAATATTTTATGATACATATTGTGAAGGTTGAAAATATTTCTGACGTAATACTACTACTACTACTACTACTACTACTAATAATAATAATAATAATAATAATTTTTAATAATAATAATAATAATAATAATAATAATAATAATAATAATAATAATAATAATAATAATAATAAATGAATAAATAAAAAATAAAATAATAAACATTTTATTCCAGAGCTGCATCTTAATATTCATTGTGAAGACATATTAAATGTTCTCAGATAATTTTATTTATTACCATTGTTACATAGTTTTAGGTCAAGAAACATGAAAGTATAGGACTGAAAGTATAGGATTAAAACTCTTTACACATCTAGCTGCCGAGACATTTTACATGGAAACGTCCAATCTAGCCCATTAATATATGATGATATATTTAAGACAGGACTAAAATGGTCATCATTTATTTTTCAAAGATTTGATAGATAACCGATCAGTGTTAATGCAATTAAATAAAATGTCTTTAACAATTTTGAAAAGTAAAATGATCAAAAATAAAATGATGATCAAAGACAGTTGTAAAAATAACAATCATTTCTTTGTACATTGTCTTGTGCATTCGTGTATTAAGAAACAAAATATGATCATACCAAACGGCTTACATATATATATATATATATATATATATATATATATATATATATATATATATATATATATATATATATATATATATATATATATATGCAAAAAGTGTTTGCGTACTTGATTAAAATATGTCAATAATTATGGAATAAATAAAAAGTGTATGTGAGAGAGAGAGAGAGAGAGAGAGAGAGAGAGAGAGAGAGAGAGAGAGAGAGAGAGAGAGAGAGAGAGAGAGAGAGAGAGAGAGAGAATTTAGTGTGAATAAAAATATGTAGAACATTTTAATTCACTTAGTTCTGTATTTACTCCTTTCCTTTCTGGTGTGTTTGAACGCCAAAACCACCCCAATAAATTTAAAAATAGACAATACTTAAGAAGGTGATATCTATCAACAGTCATCTATTGTTGGACAAAATGTAAAACAATTTAGGTAAAAAATTCAAGAAGAAATATTAAGGCATGAATGACAAAGAATTTCCGATCATTCCATTACATTTTTATTAAAATATTTCCCTAGCTGTGTTAAAGAAAACTCATAGAAATTTGACAGCAAACTTAATACTAAATGACGCACGTTATGTTTTTTAAATTATTTTTCTCTATGCTGGATTTTATTTAAACATATGTTCGCCATCTTGTCATGTACATTCGCAGTCGTTGAGGCCACACAACAACGTAGAGCACCGACTGACACTTTAGGTTTAGTTTAAATGCTTCTGATCACGATATATCGCTATCCGAGAACCAGTCTAACCTTCATGTTCAAATCGGGAAATAAGCAGTCCGTTGTCTTATGTTTTGTATCTGACTGCTATCTAAGACAACTTCCGCCATTCTCGATCTATGTTTCGATAGTTCCTACATTTTTAAATCGATTCAACCGACATATACCATCTTTCTGCAACCGAAAACCCTATTCTGATGCAAACGTTTGATTACAACGACTTCGTATCACACGATTAACAAACTCAACTAAAGGAGATTGCATTAGCATGCAAACATGCATTAAAATTGTTTCTGTGCCACTTAAATTACATGCTTCTTGTTTGATAAAACAATTTTCTTCTTGCATATTAAACAGGTGTGACATCAAATATGGATTATGCATTTAGCTGAGATTACGTGTTTTTGGTTTAAGAAAGCTTGCAAGAGTCACAATGGAAACCGTCAATGTTAGAATCTACATGTTGACTTTACTAAGCTTTTCCCAGCTAAATATTCAAAAAAGCCTTTTTGATACAAGATTCAGATTATTTCCCATAATGTTTACTGAAAACTTTCTGATCTGATTCTTTTTTCCTTTTCTTTTTTTTCTTTTCAGATGTATAAAAAATACGAAATATGCGTTAGAATCAATGAGATATAACAAAAACGTCATAAGCCAGATGTAGCGAGTAAGCAACTAATTCTTGCAATACGTCCGTCTTTATTCTTCATCCATGTACGTCTATTTGTATGTACTGAGTCTATCCGTGGTTATAAGTAACCATACAGTATCTTGGAAATAAACACATTGGCTTTATTAGTAATAATAATGCCACATCGTTTGACGGGAAAATAAAGACAAAGACGGCTTCTAGCAGAAGCTACGTTGAACTATATGATAAAGTATTACTTTGATTTAAATTTGATTTAAATATACGCAGAGTGATAAGTGTATAGTAGTCATCGGCCACTTAATGATGCAGAAATGTTAATTGCCTAATTTATCGGCTATCGCGCATGTTAACATTACGCCAAGTTCCCACGGATTAACAATTTCTAGTATACCTGGATGCACTTGGATAGAGCAAACTGTAAATAACGGCCTCCCCTCGATTTGCTAACTTTTCAACGAAGCATGGAACATTTACCGTCTTTTGAATGGGCGTGGAACATTAAACGACTCCTCCTTTCCAACAACTTATTAGCATGATAAAGATTTGTCTCTAGATCTCAGACTGAAGCATGGGGAATTGTTTTAGAGGAAATATTTACGGTGTAGTCCTGCTTCGATAAATACAACATCCACAACATTACTTGTATGAAATGGGCTACATGACTTGGCAAGTCGCTTTTAAGGATATACAAACCAAAGAGCAAAAGGAAAGGAATCCCCATTGACCTATTTTGACTCTGGTGAAAGTACAATCCTATTGTTCAAACAAGAAAAGGAGGGAAACCAGACTCACTGCTAGCCAAGGCAAAGAGAAGGGAGTACCGACTAACTTTGTTTTTCGGGATATGTAAACTCATAAGATTTGACAAACAAAACAAAGAGCAATCCTGAAAAAAAATCAATATTAATTTTAAAACACAAATACAAAAAACTTTACACACCATTTGGAAAACCAGGGTGTCACTACTAATTAACCTTACCAGTTCTATGTGCGGTGACGGGCTTGTAGTGTTAGTACTCGAATGTATTTCGTTATATATATATATATATATATATATATATATATATATATATATATATATATATATATATATATATATATATATATATATATATATATATATATATATATATATCTTTAATTTCATTCTTTTTCTAATTGAGTGTCCTTTTTGCGAGAATTCAAGTCAGATAATTGTTAGTAACTTAGTAATGTGAGGACACAAGTAGAATGATTATTATTAGTATAAAAAGCAAACATGCGCTAAGAAAATGATTTATATAACATTCACATATTTCTTCAGATTCTAAAAACTTTCAAAAGGTAAAAACACGATTGACATCGGAACATAGAGATATATGGATTTAAATTTCTAGTATCCACCAGTTACCCAATTTACCTTGACTTTCAGCCCTCGTCTATTTGGTGTGCAATAAATTCACCATACTACACAAATATATCTACTGTTCTGATTCATATATTTTAACCATACATCAATGCTGACGCAGCAGCATATTCCAGCCCGAAAACTCTTTCAGAAAGACTTCAATGTATCATGAACAAAACGGCTTTAAGAATGCTACCGTTTCTGGTATATCAATAAACAGTTTCTGGTACAAAAGTCAGCGAGCACAATTTAGCTCTCACTTTGCTCAGACTTCATAATAATTAAGCGGATGTTATTTTGGATTCTTGGATATTTCTACAGACCATACAAAATAAGCTAGTGAAAATATTAGGATACGGTGAATTTCCAGCATTTATTGAGCAGACCCCCCAACAACAACATAAACTGAACCGAAATGCTCGCTCCATCAGAGTAAAATCTCAGGTACTCGATGAGAATGGAACTTTTTCAATGAACTGGATTAAGTTACAAATTGACAGTGAGGAGGGACACTCGGTTTTCACAAATCTGTAGATGAATTGTGCCAGTTTTCTCAAGTGCACTGGGTTGAGAGATTCGCAATAGACCACCCGATTCTTAAGGCAGGCGGAACAGGCGATTTAATTCATCTTGGTATCTGTTATGACAATCAACGGATTATTTACTAATATGCCAAACAAAATTCACGAGTCGACTTTATCTTACCATTGTCATTTTTCGTCAATGGAATCACTCTGAGATATGTATGTATGTATGTATGTATGTATGTATGTATGTATGTATGTATGTATGTATGTATGTATGTATGTATGTATGTATGTATGTATGTATGTATGTATGTATGTATGTATGTATGTATGTATGTATGTATGTATGTATGTATGTATGTATGTATGTATGTATGTATGTATGTATGTATGTATGTATGTATGTATGTATGTAGTATGTATGCAGGAAGAGAGGGGGGAAAAGGAGGTGGGCGAGTTAAAGTCTAAAGAACGTCTAAATTAGTATCCATTGTTTTATATTTGAATAACAACTTACCATAACAAGCTGATGTTGCAAAGAAAAGAACAATACATTTAACAATAAAGCTAATTTTAGTTACGGTAAGATGATAATAATAATAATAATAATAATAATAATAATAATAATAATAATAATAATAAGAAGAAGAAGAAGAAGAAGAAGAAGAAGAAGAAGAAGAAGAAGAAGAAGAAGAAGAAGAAGAAGAAGAAGAAGGGGGTGTGTGATGGAAATATTTGCTTTGTTGTTTAATCAATTTCAAAGTTTTTTTCTCTATTAAAAAAAATATCATATTAAACATGTGTGTTGGATGTTCTCTTTACAGGCGACTGCACCCCTCTAGCAAGAAACATCGAATACATCTTTCCACGCCACTTTTACTTTATTCATAAATTTATGCACTAATCAAATATATTAAATTTTCTAACATTCATAAATTGCAGTGACACTATCTGCCTCCACTGGATGATTTTACGTTTAAACCATAACTTAATTTCTCCGTAGATGACTTTTTCTTGAGTAGCTGAAATTTACACCGAATTCGTCTTTATGGTTTTTGAATAACAATCCGCAGCAATTATTTGGAAAATGAAGTTTGTTTCCGATTAATTTATTGGATTTCCTCCTCCTAAAAGAGATAGTACCGTACTGGATTCAGCTAGAATCATTATCGACCTATCAGTACCCATTCCAACACGCAAACAAGCCGGGAAGCACTCGTAGAAACAATTAATACCAATAGAATTTAATCCTTTTCACTCCATGTCCTGCCGAGTTAATACCAGGGAGCATTTGTTTTAGCAATTAGGAGCTGATTGAGGCTTCAGGCAAGGGAAACATCCTTTTGAAAGACTTTGTGGTAGCAAGTGCATTTCGTCCTTCGTGGAGAAGAATCCAGCAAGTTACGAAGCAAGTTCATTTTTAAATCCCTTCCAATGTCCATATAGGGAAATAAATTTATATCTCGAATCCTACATCTAAGTTCAGATAATTTCAGTCCATCAAATCATGGATAACAATTATTTTCCATATATACCACATTTATGCTCCCAGCTAATAGACTTCTTTTTGAAATCAAATCGTTTCTGGTAAAACCTTGTACATACACGAAATTAAGCTTGAAAAAAGAAAAGAAAAAAAAGAAAAGAAAAAGAAAGAAAACAAAACACTCAAAAACCACATAAACCCAACCGCGTAACTACTGATTCTTGCACATGACGGCGGATAAAATAGAACAAAGGAAACAATTTATCTAGCTGCGATATAATTTATCTAGTTTAGTTCAAATGTATGTATGTATGTATGTATGTATGTATGTATGTATGTATGTATGTATGTATGTATGTATGTATGTATGTATGTATGTATGTATGTATGTATGTATGTATGTATGTATGTATGTATGTATGCATGCATGCATGCATGCATGCATGCATGCATGCATGCATGCATGCATGCATGTAAGTATGTATGTATGTATGTAAGTATGTATGTATGTATGTATGTATGTATGTATGTATGTATGTATGTATGTATGTATGTATGTATGTATGTATGTATGTATGTATGTATGTATGTATGTATGTATGTAAGTATGTATGTATGTATGTATGTATGTATGTATGTATGTATGTATGTATGTATGTATGTATGTATGTATGTATGTATGTATGTATGTATGTATGTATGTATGTATGTATGTATGTATGTATGTATGTCAGCGTTTTACGGCATCCCAAAACAATTATGGATATATGGTGCCAACTAGAAAGAAAGTTATAAAAATGTAAAAATTAAGAATTGCAGAAAAACATGTATGAAAATAAACCCTTCTAGATAAATGTAAGTATGAAGCACTGTAAGTTAAAATACAAAACACAAAGAAGTTAAAATTATGCATGAGGTACAAAAATGAAAATATAAAGGAAACACAAAAAATAAAAAATTTAAAGGGACACTTAATACAAGAGAAAATTAGCAAGCATATCTCCAAAATCAAATATAATCAAATCGTGGCCGTACATAAGATTTTTAAATTTATGTTTATATAAATTTCACCTAGTTATAATTCTTGATGTAAAGAAATCTTAAAATTTGTATATACGGCCAGTCTTACATCAGTTTAGTTGCTTTCATGTCTAACCATAGTATTGAATGAAGTACATTCAAAGACATTCGATTGGTTAGATTTAGCTCGAACTAAATATGCAAATTATACGACCGGTGAATTTTGAATTTGTATTCAGAAACAAGGCCCTTAGATGTTCGATACTCTAAATGTTTTATGACTCTTTGGAAAGTACATGGTTGTTATGCATTCTTCTTACTTCCGATTCTATAGAAACTTCTGGTACCAAAACAGATGGTGTACCACTAATGGTAAATTCGGGAAAGGAAGGGTATCAGCTAAGCTTCTGGACGTTCTGGTGGCCCCATCCAACAAAAAATCGTCAGACGACAAGCATCACCAGGGCGGCGGGGAAATACCGTCATGGAACTGATTTCATAGCCTTCCGATGTCAAAGATCAACTGATTAAACACGCACAAGCAGGAAATGGCAAGTGCACGAAGATAGCCGTTTGTAAGGAGCCGCTGCTCATAGAAAATGAACGAAATAATTTATCTTTGAAAGTCAATTTTGACTATAACTCACACTTGCATAGTTTATAGTACAAATACTCACATACACTATTTCTAAATCTTTGCTAAAGAAATTCTCAATGTTTTTTACAATTTTTGATTTCAGTGAATCGCTTTTGTAAAATAAAGTACATGAAAACGTCAACAGAGCATACAAACAAACTGACAAACGATTAAAATGCTTTCTGATGTAGTCCAACAATAGCTTGAAACATAATTACTACCTAGCGCAAAATAGCCGAAAGTGTTAGTTAAGCGAAAATGATATGTTAAGCTGAAAACAGTCGAATTCAAACATATGACCAAATGTCTCAGTCTAAAATAAATATCTCGGAAAACCTACCACTTCTGACGTTAAGGAATACCGAAATCCTTGCAATGACACTTAAAGTTCCCCTCCCACTATGACATTAACGACCCAATGAAAAAAATTAATGTCACAAACAAAGATGTAAAACATAAAGGTGTAATAAATATACTGTATAAATTAATTTTCTCATCCTAAATTGACAGAAAAATGTCACGGTCCATGATACACAGAGATATACATGTTATTTTCCCTCTAGAAATGGACAAGACAATGCCTCCTCCTGACCGCTTCGGAGAGAGAAAATTTTATTTTCTCGTCAACTGTCCGGTACCTAAATAAAATCTCTATCTACATTGACATGACAAATTGTCCCAGGTACATTTTACAATAATGTTTTGTGTAAACCTCGTCAAGATGTGGTAATACATCATGTCTCGTATGTAAATTTGGGCTTAGGATATATAAGAAACGATTACTTATAAAAACTAAACGTTTCATCACCAAATGACCCTTTCTAATGGTACTAAGGCACAACGCCTATTTTTCGACTTTACTTAATGATAAATAAGCCAAAGGAACGAGATTAAGCCTTGAAAGTCCATAACGCCTTTCCATCCAATAATGTCCGGTACAACACCCCAGTCCATCCTTTTTCAATGCAACGATATCCATCATCAGGGCAAATATTTTTTTTTTGAATATATGCCATATTGTTCATAAATACTCTTTCGTTTTCTACAATATTATTTATTCTTTGTTCAGAACTTGTATGATAAATTTTCATAAAAATGCAAGTAAAAATGTCTATACTGACAGATGATGAGAATTATGTTGTTTTCATTAGATTTTATATTCAATCTACCCTATGCACATTACGTCGTGTTGGCCATAAATATAACATTCGATGTACGGCAACAATGTTCTCGGATTCTGGGTTACATTTACATGTGCCTTCTTGGAGAACTTGGATCATTCTCTCAAGCAATATAACACATTTTTCTTTGAAATACAACAACTAACGTGTGCGTATGAATTTCACAGGCTTTACTTATCAAAGTGTATAATAATACCACAATTTGTTCGATTCATAAAGGTTAACATACCAACAAATCGGCTTTCCTTAACAACCAAATTCTCTTTTATTTATATGTCAAGAATTAATACAATTGTCTATTTACGTGTAGTATGCTAACGAAATACAGAACTGAAGGAGGATTAGCTTAGTTTAAATGGTGAGTAAGATCAAATTTTTGGTGGGGAAGGGGGTTGTAGTGAAACGACAGTTTTAACGTATCATTGGTCATATCGTGTCTTTTCACAAGACGCACCCAAGGAAGCTGATCTGCACTGATCTGTGTGCGTTTCAAACCCGCGACCTTAGGGTTACCAGTCCGACATATTATTAGTGATCACGCAATGACGTAAAAATATTATCTGACTAAACATCTAGTATTTTCATTAAAGAATAACTCGCAACACTGCCCACATTTCAATTCAACATATATATCCAACTTAACGAAAGTTAATGATCAAATTTAAATATGATGATCATGACGGCGCATAAATAAATAAATAAATAAATAAATAAATAAATAAATAAATAATCAATCAATCAATCAATCAATCAATCAATCAATCAATAAATCAATCAATCAATAAATACCAATGCTTTGGTTCCGACAATGTCACAATTTTCTTGCAAAAAGCCAAGACACACGGTCAGTAACAAAATTTCACAAAACGAAGCAAGGAAAGGAGATTTATTTATTTAAGCTGAACGTTTTGCTGGTTAATTAATTCTTTCTTTTTTCTGAAACAAGTCTAATATTTTGGCAAAATCGAAAGGTTTGAAATATTTTTAAGAGAATTTGTAACTAGAAATTGAATACACAGAAACCCAATATATAGTACACATTACCTGCATTCGCCCTTGAATAATAAGAAGAAACAAATTTTATTTGTTCGAAGTGAAGCATGAATGGAATTAAAAAGATGCACATGCGATAGTTAAGTAACAAATAATATTTCATAAAAAACGCCAATTAAATGAGGACAAATTTTCAAATATTTAGAAGTATCAATTGTAAAACGATCATTCTAACTTTATTACCGCGCCACCACCATCCCCCCAAAGAAATCTGGAAATTTTGGAGGGTTTTGGACCCAAAAGTGGGCTAGATACACGACTGATCCAATGGATGAGCTCACCGCCTTCAACGGATGACAAAAAAAGTGCTCTTTAAAGCGACAGTATCAACAAAAATAGGATTCTGAAAATATTATCACAGAATGCTCGAACAAACTGATTGTAAATTGAAATTTATGGCATGCACAAAAAATAAAAATTATATTTATAAACAAAATACATTTTCAGTTGCGCTGCATGACTATTTAGGTTATCATTAGTCACAATATAGCAACAAGTATGCTTGCAATATAGTATGTATGTATGTATGTATGTATGTATGTATGTATGTATGTATGTATGTATGTATGTATGTATGTATGTATGTATGTATGTATGTATGTATGTATGTATGTATGTATGTATGTATGTATGTATGTATGTATGTATGTATGTATGTATGTATGTATGTATGTATGTATGTATGTATGTATGTATGAACGAAAGCAGACTGCGTTTATCTTTTGCCTACTAGGCATACTGTTAAAGCCTTGATATATTATCAAGATGTATTGAATGTCAAAGAACAACTTCATCCACGGATACTGTGTATTATTGTCATGTGAGCTATTTTTCCAAGTGAATATCACGAAATCATATATATATATATATATATATATATATATATATATATATATATATATATATATATATATATATATATATATATATATATATATATATGTATATGTATATATATTAATTGATAATAGCATCCAAAAATATATGTATTAGCTGTAAAATTTATTGTGATTGGTCGAGTTGCCCATTTGAATCTCGAATAATGTGTTAACTTTTCGCCAACATGCACATGTTCATCGTCGATATGTTAATGTTATGGTTTTAACGCCATTTTTTAGCGCTTGGTAGTCAGTATATTCAGCCGATGTAGAACCATAGAAAATAGGGAAGAACCACTGACCCACGGGAAGCTGACGGTAAGCATTGTCACATAGTTTAGACGAATGTGAGACTCGAACCTACGTGGGCAGAGGTGAAATGTCAGATCGGTAATGGCGACTGCCTTTGACCTTTCTGCCACCCGTGGCTGTTAATGCCGATATAAAAGAAAATGCTGTTTCAACAATGTAATCCATCAAAATATACTCCCTTCAAAGTGCTCTCACATACAAATAAATTCCTAAAAAAATATATAATTTTCCCTTGTTTAATTTTAGATAAAAAAATATGTACTGTTTATACCGTAAAAAATATCTAGTAAGTTATATTTGTAAAATAAAATCAAATCTACAATTCACTAATACAACTCTATATAAAAATGCCATTTAAGTAAAACAACCCAAAGCAACATAATTTTATAAAGTTAATAATATATCCTATTATGATTATTTCTATTGTAAAAAATTAGATAGGGCAATGATTGTGAAAGTTTTAAACTTTTACAGATTGGGAACTGTTCTGAAGGTGGAGAAATACCGATGTAATTTGATAATCAAAATGGTTTTTAGGTCATAGTGAAATTTAAATTTATTAACCAGTAAGAAGTAGAATAGACACTCCATAAACAATACCTTTGATTCTCCCTGCTTTCCTTGCAAACAAGCTTGCACAATTGGCTTGCTGAATAGCATACATCCCGTAAGCAGAAGGCACCGAGTTGTACCTACAGTTTCCCATGTCCCCCATAGTCTGGTAGGCACACGAACTGCTAAATTCCCCGGGGTTGTAGCTGTTAAATCCCTGCTTATAGGGATGCTGGTAGGAATAAGGAACAGAATCTCCGAAATACAACATGTCCATAATCTACAAATGTCCAAATTTAATCACCAGAAGAAAATGGAAGAATAAAAGTTCGATTTATTAATTTACTTACTAGGTTTAATGTTTATTCCATGTTTTATATAATATCAAAGGAAGTAAATCTTGGACATAATCCCCCAAAAGACTACTTGATACGCAGATACTACCCCAAAAGATGAACACTGAACAAATGGAAAACAAAAAGCACTTCACTTCCTCGATCAGGACGGCTTTGTAGCCAGTCTGGAATATGATTATATGCAACGAACTGGCTCGAAGTTCAATGATTTATTCTTACTTATGTAGATCACAATCCATGACAAATTCAAGAATGTCAATCTTTCCTTTTACACTTCCAAATCTCCGAATCGACCACGAGCACGGCAAAGAATCAAAATGCTAATCGTGAATCTGACACCCTGGAGCGCTTGATGCGAGCGCGCGATCTGGCCGATAGAGAGAGTTGCATACTAAACAACGAGGAGGAACACTTGTTAAAGAATTCCAGCTAATTTTTCATACTGTCATAGCGGACAGTTAAAGCCTTCTGGTAGCTTGGCCCCGATCATAAACACCGACACTTTCACTGAATATAAGCTTATATATTAAGGTTTAGAACGGCAAACCAAGCCATGAATAAAAGGAAAAATTTCTCAACATCCAAAGTCAAGAAATAATGCTGTTGGAATCTGCATCCCTCCTTTTACATAAGAATGTTGACATGTTTGCATCTTAGAATCCTTGGCGCGCGCGCACACACACACACACACACACACACACACACACTGATGTAAGATCTGTACATTCAGAATTCCAGAGGTCACGTGCACTCTAAAAAATGATTTTTCTTCAATAGATTTTTTATTCAATTTAAGATATAAAACTTTACTACTTCAATGACATAAAATAGAAGTGTAAAACAAATGAAATAAAAACTCAATTGCTATTAATGTTGGATCAATGCCATAAAGATTTTTCGGTTTGCATAAGGGCACAATGTGTGAGAAGCACTATGTTTAAATTTACATTTCATAGCAATATATATATATATATATATATATATATATATATATATATATATATATACATACAGAGAGAGAGAGAGAGAGAGAGAGAGAGAGAGAGAGAGAGAGAGAGAGAGAGAGAGAGAGAGAGAGAGAGAGAGAGAGAGAGAGAGAGAGAGAGAGAGAGAGATGCTATAAATTATTTTTAACCTGTCCGCCCCATCCGTATTTATTAATCCAAATGATTTTGTTGGAACTAGAGGGCTTCATTTGAACTCGTAATACTTTGTGTAGACAAAGCATAGAATCGGTGACATCAACAAAACAATCCATCTTTAAGGTTACTCACCCCAAGTTTCTTTGATAGCTGGTATATAATCGAAGAGTACACAACATAAGCTGCCACCTATTATAGTTGTCTGTAGTAAATTGACACGTTTCTCAGCAATATCGTGTCAATCCTTCACACTTTAAATACGATCGTACAAAAAAGTGTACGTGGAACAAAAGATGGATTTCAAGTTATATGCTAAAACGAGTTAGAAGAACAGATAGATTTCAAGTTATACTTTACATAAAGTTCGAATAAAAGACAGATTTCAAGTTATACACTGAGTTAGATGAACTGATTCTAAAAAAAAACCCCACTCTATAGTACCTTAAAAATGAACGACTGTATAATTGTTTCTAGTAACATTTTGAGTCCAGTGGTCATTCTTCAAAACTGAGAGTTCCGAATTAGAAACTGGCGGTCTTAGAACTCTTGCGATATGGATACCGGGTTAGATCTTTTGATGCAATTTGGTCTTATTGTCAAATGAAAACTTTGTAGATATGAAACTGCCCTAGCTAGTTTATGGAAAATATTACCACTTGTAACGAAAATACGGAAAGGAACAAAAAAAAAAAAAAAAAAAAAAAGTCACGAACGACTGAACTGAGACGACTTTGCTCCATCTGCACCATATACGGAATTATACAAACCTCGGGATAGGAACATGTATCTTTGAAGAGTATTTCCAACAAATAATGTAACAAAATATACCAGCAAAATACGTTTAGAGCAACAAAATTATATATATATATATATATAATATATATATATATATATATATATATATATATATATATATATATATATATATATATATATATATATATATATGCAATGACTCGAGCATTGCTTACTATACAAAAGGACTCACCTTTATAAAGTTTATAAAACACATTAAGGTTATAATAAATATGGTATGTAAGCTTAGTCTAATAATGATGCTTCCTTTTTCTTTATATACTTTAAAATTGCTTATCAACTGCGTGTTTTATATATATATATATATATATATATATATATATATATATATATATATATATATATATATATATATATATATATATATATATATATATATATATATATATATATATGAGATTTCTTAAGGTAATTTTCATAACATAAGGCCTCTATGTACAGTGAAGCTTGACAAAGTCGATCCACGTGCCTTACGACCGCCAGGTGATAAAATGTCAAAGACAGACAGGCATGCATGCATGCACATACATACATACATACATGCATGCATGCATGCATGCATGCATGCATGCATGCATACATACATACATACATACATACATACATACATACATACATACATACATACATACATACATACATACATACATACATACATACATACATACATACATACATACATACATACATACATACATACATACATACATACATACATACATACATACATTGTTTCGCAAAATTATAAATAATTAAGTTTGAAAATTGTGGTCATGCTGTACTGAAATTAATCTTATTCGTAGGCATGTTTTCCGGAGCAATGCATTTTGGGCACACACCAGAGACGTTTTTTATTTGTCCCTCGGGGTAAATAAGCGTGTTACAATGTCACTGGACTTGTCAACTCTTTAGTTTGAAAGCGAGAATGTCGCTGTTTCCCACCCAGAGTCTAAGCAAGGTCGTATTTCACGTTAGAAGACCCATAAACATTGACTATTTGTACTATCAACCTTACGATTTAGAAATGGTTAGGCAGACAATTAATTAAATGTATACGTGATAAACGCGCTTTGAGATTTCTCGTAAAGGCATTATAATTAACACACACACACACACGTAAATATACTTCGAAACCGACTCAGTCAGTATATATATATATATATATATATATATATATATATATATATATATATATATATATATATATATATATATATATATATATATATAATTTCTACGATGATATTCTTTCATCCGACTGGACAATACTTTCCGAAAAGCTCATTATGCTGCTGCTCTCTGTCTGTCTGTCTGTCTCACACACACACACACAAGCACACACACTATGCATTGTGATATGTTGTAGTAATTTTCCACGAGAGAGAGAGAGAGAGAGAGAGAGAGAGAGAGAGAGAGAGAGAGAGAGAGAGAGAGAGAGAGAGAGAGAGAGAGAGAGAGAGAGAGAGAGAGAGAGAGAGAGAGAGAGAGCATTTAGCAATTAATCTGAGTATTTTAAATTTCTTGCCCTGAAATTGAAGGTTTTCACGGTGAAGTACAAAGTGGATATTTAAGATAGCAAGAATTCCCTTATGATTAAATTTAACTTCAATTAAACCGAAATTTGGTGTACGGTCTGCATAGCCGCGCTTTTGAAGTTTGACGGGGTAACTCTTTATTGAAGTTTGATGACAAAATTAACAAATGGATACAGCAATCACATAAAGGACCACAAACAGATGCTGAAAGAGAATAAAGGCTCCGTATTTTCAACCAATTTACACGGGAGATGATAAGAATGGCCAAGCACCTCATCAATCTCCGACAAGTATTATGTGATGCTGTCCCTATGGAACACTTATAACGTTTTAATCTACAAATGTTTTCGTCGGTGCATAGTTTTCTTCATCGAATATTACTTAATACAGGGAAACACACTAAACCAGTCTTAAGTTCAATGTAAATTGTTCGCAGTTATTGTTATAGCAATACATCAAACTTTCCCTCTGGTATTGTTAGACAAATGCTAAAATGATTCCGATATATTCCGGTCGCTCTGATAAGTTAAAATAGAGATTGAAGTTTGTACCAGGACTATTTCCCACTTGTCAGTGCAAAATTTGTACAGGGAAGTGGTGGTCTCGCTGAATAGTATAATAAATTGAAAATGTAAAATTGTAATTTTATTCCGGAGTATTCTTAATTACAAGGAATTGATAAAACGCTATGTCATGATGAATAAAAAACAGGCTGTTAATGGAGACGAGATAACACATAAGAAGTGTAGCCAACAACAAATGATTAATATAGGAGTGCCATGCACCGAAATATTTGCCAATATATTTTATTTGCGCATTTATTATTATTATTATTATTATTATTATTATTATTATTATTATTATTATTATTATTATTATTATTATTTAGAAAGACGTGTTTCGGATGGTGGGGGTGGGGTTCAGTAGAACGAAGCAGGAACGTAACCACTGAAATTAAAAGTATCTATTAGCTGTCTGACAGTGGAACGCTCTTTAAATCCATTTTTAACAGTCAAGTAATAACTCCCTATAGGAGGGCAGATGGGCACTTGTTACGGTGCATTGCTTTATAACTCAACTTCCTCTTTACAAATATAAAAAACCCGAACAATATTAGTGTCAATTATTCAAATATTTCTTATTTCAAACAAAAATTTCATAGCGGTATGAATCTTTTCAGTGGAGGAAGAGCGATGTAAAAATTTTGAAGAAAAGTCTATTCACCTCAATTAGGCAGACGACATGACTCAGAGCCCAATGAAGACTGGTAACAAATCTTCCAATAAAATTGTGGATTTCTATATTAGAGTTTGATAAACCGCGGTATCAGTCCAGTGAGCTGCAAAATTACATTATTTAATGTCGAGGCGAGATCAGGCCGATGCTGAAACTTTTATGACCTCCAGCCACCGCGAATGTCTGTAGCGAATATTGGATTGCATTTCATCAAAACAAAAGGAACGAGGAGAAAATACAATAAATGAATGGATCGCTGTTACTCAGTGATCTAATATAAATGGAATCTCCCTCCCCCAGTGCAAATGAGTTTAAATCTGAGTGGTTTAATAATTTATTAACACGATAAGCATTTGATGTTAAAACACCCGTCTTCTTTGTTGACCTACGGACTCGTAATCCAAGAGTCGCGGGTTTGATACCCGCCTATGCTAGTCTGTCGGCTGTTTCAGTGCATCCTTGGGAAAGGCAGTCACCGTCCATTTCCGCGGCACAATATAGCCTATTACGTGTTAAAAGTGCCGTTAAAGCTAACATTAAAACATACTTTTATTTGTAAAAAAAATCGTAGTTTTCAAACACGTGTATTATAGCTATATAGACCATTTTAATGTTTTTCATTGAATGGACGCATTTTTAATTCGCAGTTAACTTGTAATTACTGGGTGTGTTCAAATTATATTTTTATCTTGTTGGGTTTTAACGGCACATTTAGTACATTACATGCAATATCATGCTGACGATTTGGGATTTAAGTGCCTTTTTTGTACTTTTGTATTTTCTCATTAGACTACTACAATCTCAAGTATCCAAGCCAGGTGGATGTATTTTACCAATGACGGAATAACGGTCATGTTTCCGATACAGAACACGATTGTCAAGAAGACACCATTCTAGAAAGGCACTGATGTACATCAATTTATACACATAGGCGAATGCTAGTTTACAAAAAAATGATCTAAACAACCGGGGAACAAACAAAACAAAAACAATTTTATGGACTGGAGGGACGGATTTATGACAGGATGAAGGAGATGGGGTGGGGGTGGGGCACGTGTCCCTGGCTCCAATAGTAAACTGGGAACCCATGATTTCCCTTGATAAAATTACATATCTTTAAATAGTCCATCCTAATGTTTTTCCTTGAATGGGCGCATTTGTATCTTGGTGAAACCGTTTAATGCTTAGATTTATATAGCAGTAATAATAATTCACATATCAAGAATAGTCTAAGGGCTTCTTTCAGGGTGTATTGATGTATAAGCTCCTTATCCAACTTAAGTGCCCTTCCCCTCCCCCTCTTAATCAAGACCCTAAAGGATGATCACGGATAACTTAATATTCTCATATTTGTGGCGGGAAAAAGAAAAATATGTAAAAGAAATCTGTTACAAAAATTAGTTATTGGACAAACCATAAAAGAAGTAAAATAGGCTTATCACTATACTCGTGTACAAAATCATGTCAACTCTGATAGTTAAATGTAGTTTATATGTGCCACGTTGAATTAGTGAAACATTAGATCGTGATATAAAATATTTGTTCTAATAACACTAGTCTGAAAATTAAAAGGACTAAAATTATAATATCCAAATCATCCATATTGTGAAAGAAAACATTTACATAATTGGTTTTATTTATCTCTTAACATCGCAGTCTAACTTGCTCGCATTAACATTACTTTCTTAGACTAAATATAAAAACAATGTTTGAATACACAACAGTAAAATCTTTTAACTATAAATATACATATGAATGGAACAATTTTAAGGAGTGAGGAATAATAACACGTAACTCATCACAAAATAAGCAACCAATCAAAAAGATAGGCGTGTAAACCCCGCCTGTACCACGCCCCTCCAACAGCCCTCCCACCAAGCAAGTGGAAAGAGTTGATATATCCTTTGGATCGATAAAGTACTACTTCTCCTAACGTTACTTCACTTGTGTGCGGACAAGCGAGAGCAATATAATGACGACTTACGGTAACCAACAATGTATTGTCAATGTAGAGTGTAGGATTTAAATTCTTCTTTTTTCAGCACCACACACGCACACAATGTGTGCATGTGTTTGTATTGTTTGTGCGTGTTTGCACATTTGTTTCTCTTATCCGTGTTTGTAAACTTGATTCACTTTTGAGTATTGTTTGAAGATGTAAATATTTTAGTAAACTCTGAGCATTTCTATATGACAAAATAAAAAAACCCCTACAAAATGTCCTTTCTTAAGCTTAAATCTTAAATATGAACTTCCACACAACTTTCTTACGAAAAGAGGAACAACAACTGTGTCAGATCCTTGATTTCTGCAATGGACTAAATTACAATTAAGGAAAACACAAATAAAAGCAATTGGTCCAGAAAGCCCATGATGGAAAATTTAGAAGACTTTTTTTAAAAAAAATAAAAAATATCGCATTAAAGGCCATTCCTGTGATCTGCTCAGGATCTGTGCAGGCATATCTGACTATACGTTGTTCGCATTAAGGTGGATGCTGTACATAAGTTGATCACATTACATGTAAACTGACACTATCATCTTTTAAGCCCTGGCAACATAGGGTTACAACTAAATGGTAGATATTGCATTGTAGCAGGTAAATATTACACTATAGCAGGTAAATATTACACTGTTGCAGGTAAATATTACACTGTAATAGCAAAAATATTGAACGGCTCCATTAATAATAATAATGGTATAAATAAATGTTTACGCACTATGTATTTTTTCAAAAAAATTGTTTCCGTATTTACTTTCTTGATTTCTTAATCTTTTTGTGTTTATCACAAAGAAATATTGTTTAAAGATAACTAATGGAATCCGACATTTCTGTTGAGATGTCTGCAAGCTGGAGAGAGAGAGAGAGAGAGAGAGAGAGAGAGAGAGAGAGAGAGAGAGAGAGAGAGAGAGAGAGAGAGAGAGAGAGAGAGAGAGAGAGAGAGAGAGAGAGAGAGAGAGCTTAAACCTTGAAGATGTGTATATTTTTATGACCTCATCCAGTTGCTTTAGTTAATGTTTGCAGCGTAAATTGCCATCTACTCGTTAGTTCTCCTTGCCATTTCCTCAAGACATCGGTAGTATTAACTGTTTGGCTGCACATGTGGGCGGAGTTGAATCAACATATGTTTGACTGACGTGATATTCCTCCACCCTGATGGAAAAGGGAACTAAATGCAACAATGGACTAGCGCTTAATTTATATTTCGAAGAATAACAGGAATATTAACTTCGGTGACGGAGCGATTTTAATACAACTCAAATATGAAACTAACTGATATAGGGATCGTAAAATAATGTTTCACACACACACACACACACACATACATATACAATAAACTATGAAACCTAATTTCGTTATCTTCTATCTGCAAATTTCAGAATTCAGTCTTATATGACAAACATGTTAATAGACAGGCTGAGATTCAATGCTACGGAAGGTGGAAACAATATTGTTGCATTTTTACATCTTATACGCCTTTTATTTCCGCAAATATGACATAACATCAAAATACCATCACCGCATGTCGAAACATTACACCACATCCATAGAGACGTAAACGTCTTATGCATGATTCTCGTTAAGAAAGCGACGAGTGAAAGAGTGGTTTACGTGTCCGGATAAGAGCATCAATGTCGTTGGAGAGGTTACTGCGTTGATGAATGTATATGAGTGAAATCATTGGTTAAAACTAACAGGAGTTGTGTCCCATACCTTGTAATAATCGTTGCAAAAGATAGTGACTGAAATAAAATCATAGCAACGAAACTGCGTTAAATGTCATAACTTTACTGTCGGAAACTTCCTAATTTTGAAGCTTTCGTGACTGAAAACAGATAATTATGAACATAAATTAATACAACTTTTCAATTAATTTTTTTTTTTTTTTTTTTTTACTTTTCCATCAGAACCTGAGAGAAATCTATCTTCCACCCATCCAGGTACAATGCTTCAAAGATTCAATCCGAGCTGTAACTTCTACGTATCTTCCAATCAAGAAGCGGAAGAATGTTAAATTTGTCGAAGATCAAATTAAGTTGTTTTAAGTCGATGTTATTATTGGTTGGATTAAAACAATCTTGCCTGGTAACCGTAGTTACATCCGTTAAGTATGCATGAAACCTGCAAACTGATTCATTTATTAAATTTTTGTGATAAATCGCACAACTAGCTGCTGTCATCAACTCTGCCAAGTTTAAATTATTTTGCCGAAATCTCATGCTGCACTGTACTCTGCATTTGTTCAGATTCAGTTTCAAAATTTAAAAGAGTTGTTATATATAAATATTTTATTGTTTTGTGTGTGAAATATCGGGCCTCAGAGTATTAAATTTTGATGTTGCTAAATATTTTACATGTTAACTTGATTAAACTAACTCAACCAAATTGACTGTATTAAATAATTATCGGATTAAAATATGCTTACTATGTTAATTTGATTAATGTGACTCAACCAGGTTTTTACTGTATTGAGTTTAATTACGGAACAAAAGTAAAGTGTTGCACTAGTCCCCCCCCAAAAAAAAATGAAAAACAACAACAACAAAACAATTGAAGCTCAACGCTTTGCATATTATAAGGAGATTGTACGTCTCCTTACAACGCATTTATTACTTTAAGAGTGGAGTCTTCCAGTGTACTGCAAAGGCAGTATGGCGTTTATGTCTGTACCTAAAATCCAGTCTTCATGTGCTACTCGGTGGATGACCTGTTGGTATTTAAATTCACTCAGTTTTTTTTCTTGTTCACTTCTCTATCAATTCTATTAATTTTACCAACTGCAATGTCATCTTAACTTCGTTTATTGTACATACTATTTATATATGTCTATTTAAATATGTGGTACTTTTTTTTTTCATTTTCACCAACAGTTTCACTCACTTGCATTTGTCACCTTTTTCTTCTTCTGTCGTCTGATATGCGTTGCCTTGGACACAATCTGACTTCGTCTACATCATCAAATGTTGTGTTAATTGTTCTATTTATTTGTGCATTAACTTCACTTTACTGCTCAATTAAAGATCACAGATTGCTACAAAATTACGATATCAGAGATTATTACTAAATAAAACAGAAAATTATCTTCCAAACCAGTACACTGTAAAATGTGTACTAGATTTTATTTAATCGATGTGCTGACGAATTCTTTCAAAATCATCTGATCTTGGTTGATTTTGTGGCAATACTTCATAACAAAAGGTTAGATAATAATGTGTAAAAACTGTTAATATTTTTTGTTTACAAAAGTACACTTTTGACCGTACATCCATATTGTTTCTTAACATTGCATATATCATTTTCTATGTCAAGGATAACTCGTGTACCTAAACAATGCCCTTCATATCCTCTACACCATAGTCTTCCATTTTGTGAACGACTTGATCACATAAATTTACTTGTCTAATTGAAAACAATTTAATTGGCTAAGTTAGAAATGTAGTACTGTTAAAATACTGCTTTGTATCATCAAATTCTGTTTCATCTAATTTGATTTCATTTCTTCTATATTTGCTCATCCGGAGATGGGTATATTGATCTGTGATGACCTTAACTGTATACCCCAATCAAATCCGGTGTGTGTGTTTGTGTGTGTGCGTGTGCGTGCGCGCGCGTGTGTGTTCGTGTGTGTGATTTTGATTTGTAGCGTTAACAATTTTTCAGTCATATGGTTACGATTTCTGCAGTGTGGCAGTTTATAGCAATGTACTTGGGCTGATGTGACTTAATTGCAAATTTTATCATTGAATGTAATCTCCATCTCGTACAAAACATCCGATTACATGTTTTTAATCAACAAATTAACACCATTATTCTTCTGATTTTTTTTTAAAATCACAAATAGCGTTTATTATACTTTTAACCCATCGAAACTTATAATAAATAGGCTTTAATCTCCATGTACCGATTTCACGTCAACCTCATTGCTGCTTAATATGAAAACTATGTAATTGCATACACTGTACCTGTAAAAATCGGATTTATGCTGTGACAAGAATTTCAAAATTATGAAAGCTTGAAATAAGATCATGGAATCTAAGTGAGTAAGTAATGACACTACTCTAGGCAAATAGGGAGTACTTGAATTTGATTTACGTGAAATTTATCAATATTTTTTTAAAAGGTGGGCGAATTCCTTGCAAGAAAGATCGCACAAGTTTTAAAAAATTTCACTAATGACCAAAATTGTCAGCTGACCTACTACTTTTTATTTAATATCGTATTTTCCCTTACTTAATTCCAAATAAAATGTTGAGAAATTAAGTTGTTGTTGTTGTTGTTGTTGTGGGGTTTAACGCCATTTTTCAGCACAGGAAAGGCTATACATGGCGGCCAGTATTAATGGTGGAGGAAGAAACCGGGAAATCACCGGAAAGAACCACCGACCCACGAGAAGCTACTGGCAAGCTCTCTCACATATCCACATTCGCCGAATCTTAGACTCGAACTCACGCAGATAGAGGTGAGATGGCAGTGATCCGTAACGGACAGCGCTTTAGACCACTCGGCCACTCGGGGCCCCCGAGAGAAATTAAGTGATACCGAGATCAGACTTTTTCGCTCTTTGATCAGGGTTAATAAACTATCACAGTATATAAATCTAAAGTGCAGTACGGGAATTATTTTAAGTTTCAGGCTGAAATGAAATTGCCGTTTTCATAGTTTGTGAATGATCAGATATGTATAAAAAAATTTCTTCATTATGAGAAGCGTTGGTTTCAATACCAGCTGATGACAGAACAAGCAAATTCAGCGACGTTGGTTCCACCGCCTGCATTAGCGATGTCACAAAATTTCATAATAATGAAACGTGACTATGGCCTTCATGACTGCTATACAGTTACTGGTCAGGAAATTAACCATTTTTCATTTTTCTATATCAAATGACATTCTAGGACAGGCGTAAAAAATGGAAGTAATACAATTTATCAGTAACCTTGACCTTGAGATAAAACTTCGAACTCAGTACATGAAAGAATTCAAACTGAAGAGTATTACCAGCATTCACCCCTGTACTACAGACAGCTTTTATTGTGTAAAGCAGAAACATAAGAAACATTAAAATACTTACCGATGACCTAGGCATTAAGGCCAAGTGTATGCAATACACCACGACTTCTAGTTACAATAAATAAATAAACCATTATTCATTTGTTTATCTCACATAAATGTTAAATTAGAAAGCATAATAGTAAATTTGACCAAGATTTAAATTGACATATAACTTTGAAGAGAGGATTGCCACTGTAGTAAGCGACACACAGTTGTGACAGCTAGTTATACCAATTTGCACGTCTTACTGATGCTGTACAATTAAAGTTTCATTCCTTGAACTTAAAGACTTAAAAGTTAGACAGCGATAGGGAAAATATTAAAAATACGTACAATAATGAACAGTGACCTTGACATTGAAGATAGCCACCCTAATGTGTACGTGACATAATTAATAGCAACAATTATACCAAGATTAATGGTTCAATCTCAACTGGTTTAAAGTTACCGAGTGGAGCAATAATTGTGCTGAAAACTCACTGAGCTGTGATTTTGATATTGAAGGTAGGGCCACCAAGGTGACGCGCTTGAAGGTAGGACCACCAATGTGGCATGCTTGAAGATAGGACCACCAATGTGGTACGCAAAACATCCTTTAGTTATGAAGTGTAAGTGAGTGTACAGTACTTCATACCTTATTCTCACACGGTTTGAAGTTATGGAGCGGAAGGAAGAATGCAGAAAAACGTATAATATGGCCTGATGACAGCTTTGTCAATAGTGTACACATCTTTTAGTGACGTTGTATGTTTATTTATACCAGGTTCCATTCCTTGATCTCAAACAGCTTCAGATTTGTTGAATGACAATGAAAGTATGATGGAGGGATGGAAACAGTTGTCAAGCCAAGGGAGAAATAAAAACTAAATTATATTAAAAACATATACCTTAAGTTATCTCCCTCGTAATGTTCTTTTTTAAAGTTGTAAATTGCTCATCATTCCATACTAAAGAAAAAACAAATCTAAATTTGCAACAACATTTTT